>JABSNV010000508.1:0-157999 GCA_024085815.1 Flaveria linearis
TGGAGAGAAAGGTTGTGTGTGATGTGATGATGACTGAGAAGCTAATGATGATTGTTGTTTGGCTGGAGATGTTGGCTCAGTGCTTTTGGTAGGTGATGAGGATATTAGTAGGGGTGATGATGTTGATGGATTGGGGAGGTTGGTTGGGTGTTCAAGCTTGTTGGTGATTGAGATTGTTGAGGGGTTGTTTGGCTAGGTGTATGATGGTAGAGTGGTGAAGTTTGGGTTGATGAGTGTGATTGTGATTGGTGTGGTGATGTTTGGAATGGTGGTGAGATGCTTGTGCAGATCGCAGATGATTCTGCTTCATCAGCCCAAGCCAACTCTTGTGGCAAGTTTGCTTGAGGATCTATTACATGCCGAACATGGCATATCTTGACCCTGATACTTTCCACTAAGCTTGTTTAGCACAGCTTTGCTCAAGTGTGCTTGAACAAACACATCTCCAAATTTGTCCCAACCCTGGTAGTTCTGAGTTGATCACCAGTTGCAGGAATCTCGGGAACATGTACATCTTGTCATCTTCTGCAGTTTGACTTGTCACTCAGACAATTGAAGATGTATTTGGCGTAATTATAGATTCTCCCTCGAAATATCCCGATGATCCCAGATGATATGTGCATGGAGAATCTGCCAGTCCTGACTTCCTGGTTGACATGCATTTCAGGTAGGTATGGCACAAGAATCTGTACGGTTTGCACAGCCTACCCTTTTTTGATTTCCCCTTCTGTAGTCACATCATACCCCATCAGATTGAAAATTTTCTCAATGTATTCATTCTCGATACATCGGGGCGACCTATCTTTCTATCACCCAGTTCCAAGCATCTTCGTATGTTTTCAGTGATTCGTAGACGCTTGTTCCGAATCTCAGCCACAATCACTTCTTCATCATCTTGTTCTCAACTCGTGCTGAGTTCCAGAAATCGATTATGTGTGCCTGGTGGATCACAGGCTCAGCCGTCAGGCGTAGAAGAGCCTTGATCGTCGGAGATATCTTATGATATCTCGACATCCTTCCGCCGCCGGATCATCAGCGTTTAAGAACGCGCACACATTATGTTCTTTGGCGAATCTATTATCCATCTGTAAAGAAAATCAAGTTAGAAAAAACATGCAGTTGAATCGTTTGAATGTCAATACCGATTAAACAGTTTGTACTGATGTTTAAGACATGATTTACCTTTGCAATAACAGTAATTTATTACAGGATAAGTTGATGATTAGTTCTTGGAAACGGATATTTTGAAATTGAAAAAGAGGGAAATGGGCGATTTTCTAGGGTTAAAAGTGAAAAAGTGCTCTGTAAAAATATCAGAAACCTATTTATAGGGGAACATATTAATTTCTTTTATTAATTATGTTCTTTTATTAATTATGTTGGCCCACTTCCATTCATTCCTATCCGCACCAAGTGTTAGAATGCATTATCTCTTCAGCAGAGCATCTGCGGAACCTTGACATCTGCGGATGTCAACATCTGCGGAACCTTAACATCTGCGGAGGTCTTAACATCTGCGGATGTAAAAGTTCAAACAATGCATTTGTTTTGCTGCTGAATCAGAAATCACATAATACTTCTACGGATGAGAGGTATTACTGAAACTTCTGCGGAACATAAAAAGTTTAAAACTTTTAAATGTATGATATCTATGAGTGAGTAGAATCAAATGTTGATGTTGGACATTGTTGACTTTATTTGCATGGCAATTAGTACAGGGAAGCAAGTTTACTGTATCCGCATTCAAGTTAGTGCTCAAGTTCCAATTCTTCAAAGTAATTCAATCAATTATCAGCTTTTATTGTTTTTCATGCATGAACTACTCCCCCTAAATTTGTGATTAATGTGAGACTGTTACATTATCATAAATTTAAGTTGTAAACAGGCATGACAAGCATAAGAGAGTCTAAATGAGAGAAAGTCAGTTCAGATAACAATTAAACATCTGACTTAACAGTTACATGCATGCATATATATATGAGGGATCATACTATAGCTTGGCTTCTGATGATGTTGATTAGTTGATTCAACACATACCTGATTGCAAGTATATAAATCCACTTAAATTCAAAACAGAGTATTGTATCAAATAGGCAGGTATTTATCATGTGTGAAGTTTGTTAATCAGTAGCAATCATGAGTCCCACATTTAATTATCATTAGAGTATGTCTTCCGTAGGTGGGGCAAATCACTACATTCCACACTTAATGACTATGTACATTAAGTTACAAGTTCTATCTTGAGACAAATTACAGTCTCATGAATGCTTTGATGTTGAAGCTCTTTGACTTGATGTACAATGGATCACAAGTGATTCCTTTTTAGAGCTGAAATATGATCTTCATAGTCACCAGGTCTTTACTTTCGTAAAAACAGAGGTGAACTTTAACCCAGGTCTTTGTTTACACAAAACAGGGAGGAGAATGAAGATCACACTTGTTAATCACGTTCCCAGTCTTTGTTCACACAAAACAGAGGGAATATGACTTTGCAAGATAGAAGATTATAAAGTATTTTCATAGTGTGCTTGTGTAAGTGATTTGATCACATCAGGAGAGAACATACCTTCCTGATTCTCAAATGGAATTCTCACAGACAGTTACCGGATGCTTTTAGTTTGGCATGCTCTTAGCTTTGTTTCCACTCAAGATGAAACTACTCACATATCAGTATGATATAAGTCAGATTGAGTTTTTATTTAATAGCCAAGTATAGTCTACTATCATTTCCCTAATAGAATGCAGGTATGGATGTTCTATCAGACACTTAAATTATCCTTATGATGACTCTGCACAAATTCAGTCATATGCTTTTGTTGATTTATTCTAAGTTAATCATTCCAAAGATTCTATCAGAAAATTAAATCTAACAGAATCAAATGCTTTAGTGAACAAATCAGCAAGCTGATTGGTTGTGTCTACTTGACTAACTTGATGAGACCTTTTCAGAGCAATCTCTCAGAAAATGGTATGGATTTCAATATGTTTTTTTTACTATGTTGAACTGGTTAGCAGTTATAAACATAACAGCTGAATTATCAATATGAATTGGTGTATGAAGGAATTGTATCCATAATCAGTAATTGGTTCTGCAACCAAAGTACTGAGAGCAACCTGCTGAAGCAGCTATGTACTCTGCTTCAGCTGTGGATACAGATACATTTGTTTGCTTCTTGTACTGCCATGAAACAAGTCTTGGTCCTAGAAACTGACATCCACCAGTTGTGGATTTCTGTTGTTGTTGCAACCTCCATAGTCACTATCTGAGTAGGAGTAGAGGCTAAAATCTCCATCTTTGGGATACCAAAGTCCAATGCAGGTTTTCTTTCAGATATCTGAAAATCCTCTTTACAGCATTCAGATGTGACTCCTTGGATCTGATTGATACCTGGCACAAACACAAACAGCAAACATGATGTCAGGTCTACTGGCAGTTAAGTACATTAATGAACCGATCATTGATCTATACAATCTTTGATCTACGGATTTGCCAGCAGGGTCAGGCACAATCTTGTCTATTGTTGATGCTGGTGTCTTGCATGAAGTGGAATCAGCAAGATTGTACTTCTTCAAATTTGATGAATGTACTTTTCTTGATTGATGAAAATGCCATCTGTTTCTGATGAACTTGTAAGCCAAGGAAGAATGTCAATTCTCCATGGAGCTCATCTGAAATTCAGATTCATCAAGTCTTCAAGCTTTGGCACAGCTTCTTGTTGGTTGATCCAAATATTATGTCATCAAATATATTTGAACCACCAAAATATCTTGATGTTCATGTTTGAGGAATAGTGTCTGATCAATTGTTCCTCTCTTGTAGCCATTCTTCAGCAGGAGGATGATAGTGTGTCATACCACTTTCTGGGTGCTTGATGAAGACCATACAAAGCTTTATCAAGCTTGTATACTCTATGTGGATAATCAGGGTCTTCAAATCCAGGGGGTTAAGCAACATAGACTTCTTCATTCTTTTTCCATAGAGGAAAGCACACTCACATCCATTTGATAGACTGTGAACTTCTTGAAGAGGCATAGGCTAGGAAAACCCTTATAGCTTAAATCCTTACAACTGGTGCAAGACTTCATCATAGTCTATTCTTCTTCCTGGGTATATCCTTGAGCAATAAGCCTAGCCTTGTTTCTCACTATGATACCTCTGTCATCCAGCTTGTTTTGAATAGCCACCTTGTTCCAATTGGGTGTTGACCCGTAGGCAAGTCTACAAGAGTCCACACTTTTTGTTTCTGAATTGCTGTAGCTCTTCTTGCATAGCCTCAATCCAGTTGTTGTCTTTTAGTGCAGATGTAATGTTTGCAAGAATGTTTGGGACAAGAAGCAGGTGAACAAACAAATGTTTGCCACACCTCCTTGTTCCTTGTAGTTCTTGTATTCAGATCTCCAATGATATTGTCTTTGGATGAGCCTTGTGGATTCTGGTTGTGTGAGACAGCATCAACTGGAACTGTGGATTCCAAGTTTGAGAAACCATTGAAGCAGATGGTGTCGGAGAGGTGAGTCGATGAAATGAAGTCTAAAAAGGCTCATGTTCATTTGATCAGCTTGTGTATGAGTTGCTGCTGGGTTGTCTTCTTCGCAGGAAGTTCTACGGAGCAACAGCATGTTTTGTTCTTCCGCAGGAGGTTCTACGGATGCATTTTGTACTTCCGCAGGAGGTTCTACGGATGCATTTTGTACTTCCGTAGAAGATGCATTACCATTCACGGATGAACATTGTTGGGTTGCAGGCATGGTTTGTTGATTTAACACTCCTCTTTATCCCTTGGTTCAGCAGCTGAGGCAGGACTTACATCTGCGGATACTGATGCATCTGCGGATGCATTTACTGATGTAACTTCATGCTGCTGACTTGATTCTTGCTGAGGTGCAGTTGAAAGTTCATAAGGTGTTTATTATGTTCTTTGACTATCAAAGTTCTATTTTGAACATTGCAAGCTGTATTCACAGCTTCTGCCCAGAATGTAATGGGCAACTGAGAATCAGCTAGCATTGTTCTGGCTGCCTCTATGAGTGTTCTATTTTCCTTTCAGCACTCCATTTGTTGTGGAGTCTTGGTGCACTGAATTGTCTTGCTATTCCTTTATTCCTGCAAAAAGAATCCAGATCAGCATTAACAAACTCAGTTCCATTATCACTCCTAAAAATTTTAACTTTTAAATCAAGTTGATTCTCAATCTTGATCACAAAGTCCATTAATGTTTCAGATGTTTCACTCTTATGTTTTAAAAAGAAGACCCATGTGAATCTGGTGAAATCATCTACTATCACCAAGCAATATTGCCTTTTTCCAATGCTCAGCACATTGGTTGGACCAAGAGGTCCATGTGAAGCAATTTGAGTGGTGTAGTGTTAGTGTTTATTGTTTTGGATTTATGAGACACTCGGTGTTGTTTTCCTTTATAACAAGAAGATTTAGACAACAGGCATGTCTCATGATTAGTGAGTGTTGTGTTGTTCATATCCAAAATATATGTGTTGCCTTTTCTTGATGCTTTAGAAGGATCCAGTCTGCTGGAACTGTAAAACTGGCTTAAGAATGTAACAGTTAGTGTTATCAAATAGTGTTAAATAATTTTGATCACAAAATTGGGAAACACTAAGTAAATTATACTGCAAATTTTCACAGTAATTTACTTTTTCAAATGTTAAAACACCATTAGTTACCATTCCTCACCAACAATTTTTACCTCCCTTCTTATCCCCACCAAATGCCATATAAGAGGCATGTTTATGTTTGAAGTCATGGAGAAGTGCACAGTTGCCTGTCATGTCTGGAAAATGTCAACATACCACTGTCAACATACCACTTGTTGTCAGCTCTCCATGATTGTTCCTGCACTCAAAAAGAAATTAGTTGAGTTGACAATCCAAGGCTTAATTGTCTTGGATTTGCCAGTTGTGTCAGCAATAGTTACTCCTTCATGAATTAATCTTGAAGTTTCAGTATTAGTTATTTCTTTTTTATTGACGGTTGTGAGGATGATTCTGTTGAAGATGAGTCAGGTTTTGGATCCCTCTTAATGCTCTGATTCTTTCTTCAAAGTGACTTGTTTTGTTGGTATTTAACTTTGAAGAGGATCCTGTAGTTTTGAAAGTTTCTTCATCTTTCAGCTTTGATTAAGGCACAGGAGTTCCTTGGCAAAGTTATCAAAGAAACCATCAGCTGCTTCAGTTTGTTTATCTGACAAATCCACCTTTTTGTGAGGTGTCTTAGACTGTAGGTGCTTTCTTCTCAAAGTCTTGTCCGCAGCAGAGGATCTTTTCTTTGACTTTTGTGTTCTTTCTGAATCTTTGTCTCTTTGTCACGTTCTGAGGATTGAGAATCTGATTCAGATGATGTATCTTGTGACTTCTTTTTGCTCTTTTTCTTGTTCTTCTTATTAAAATAACATTCTGAGTGGAATGGTTATTTTTGTCACATATGGCACAGTGTTTGTTGAAGTAACAATCAGCAGTCATGTGATTGTTCATATTGAAAATAGAACAATAGCTGCTGAAATAGCATCATCAGTATTGTGATTCTTCATATCACACCATTTACAATATTTTCTGATTCTTCAGATTCATCCTTCTTTTTACTGTTCTTTTTCTCACTTGCTGAAGTATCAATTGATTCTTCTTGTTTTTGTTTGGAGCATCATCAGCTGTTGTTTGTTTGCCTTTGACTGCCATTTGTTGCTTGATATTCACCTTTTTCTGTGCATGTTTGTTGGTCTCTCTTTTTACCTCGTCCGCAGAATCAGCTTCTCTCTTCCGTTGCTTTTCTGCGGATTCAGTAATTTTTGTCTTCCGCAGAAGATCTACGGACTGGTAACTTTTGCTTTCCGCAGATGTTCTACGGATTCTTCAGATTTCTTTTCCGCTGATCTTCAACACTTGATTTTTCTTTTGTTTTGTTGAATTTTGTTGTTTCGTACCTTTCTCTGAAGACAAAGGTATCTCAGAACTTGATACGCAGCTATCAACTTTGTGAAGGTTCAGTTCTTGAAGTCCTTCATTCAATTCAGCAATCCTCTTGCAGATAGTCTTCAGCATGTTCCGTTGCTTTGGAGGATACTGCAGCTTTGATTCTTCAAGTACCCGCGGAAGACCAGTTTCAACTTGAACATTCTTACCAATGTTCAGTTGATCAGTATCATGTTCATCAGAATCATCCAAGTCATCATACTTATCAAAATCTGATTCATTATGTTTAAGTGATTCAGATTCCGTAGATTCAGTTTCACTTATCTCAGTTTCATGACTGTTGTTTATGTCAATTTTGGTGCTTTGCACAAAATGTTTTGACAATTGTTAGTCATGTTCAGGTAAAGGTGTGTAGTTATCATTAATAGGTGGTGCAACAGCATTATAACCCAACCCGGACCTGTTCTTTGATTCAATATGAGAGTTTAACAACTTCTCATATTGTTGAGATGATAATTGAAACTTCTGAAGTTTCACTTCAGTTGATGCATGATCAGCCATGGATTTTGTTAAGGAAGTGGTCAGATGCTCAACTTGGGCTTTTAGGCTGTAATTTTCAGAAACATATTTTTCTAAATCCTTTTGTAAAGAACTTATTTTGATTTGATATAATTTTTGTTCTCTTAAGTGTGATTCATTTAACATCATAGTTTCCTTTACTTTATCAGCCAATTGTTGAGCATGGACTCTATATCGTTCAACTTCCTCAACACAGGATGATGAACATAACCTGTCTTTTACCTCTCTGGCCATAGGAGGAACTTTGTTTTCCATATGTGCCATCAATGCTTGATTCTCCTCTATCACTTCCTTCTCATACAAACTCCAGTCACATGTCCCATCTTGAAGGATGATCAGCCCAGTCTCCTTAGAGTTGCTTGATCCTGCTGATGTATTTGTGGCTGGTGGGGATGTTAGCTGAGGATGTCTATGCAGAGATCTTTGAGAGGTTGATTGCTGATTCTGATATTGTTGTTGCTGCTGATTTTGTTGCTGCTGATGCTGATACTGCGGAGATGATTGTTGGTTGCATTCTCTAGAGAAGTGACCATAGAGATTGCACTTGAAGCATCTGACTTTTGATTTATCAACACCAATCTTTGATGTTTTGCTTGCAGCTGCCAGATTTTTATTTCTTCGCAGATATTGCTTAGCTCTGTAAGCAATCAATGCCATCTGCCATTGTAGATCCATCTCTTCTACTACATCAGGAGGGAGTTCTTCCAATCTTGCTGACAGATGTTTGCTGATGTGAGTGAACTTCCAAGATATGCTTGAAAGCTAGAACTAAAAGCTGCAAAGGCTGCTTTTTGTTCTTCAGAATCCAATATGACAGTTATTGGTTCTGATTGTTTGTTATTTTGAGAAGAGTTTGCAGTTGCTGATGTTTCCCTTTTCTTTTCAGGTCTTCCCTTTTCCTTTTGATTTTTACTTTGAGATGATTTCTTAGTGGGTTTGGATGCATAAAAACTAACTTCCTTTCATCATCACTCAAATTACAAGAGTTATCACTTTCATTGTTTGAGATGAATGCACTTCCAGCATTTTGGTTTCCTTGAAGTGATAAGGTGAGACATGAGTTCTCACACTCTTGTTTCTTGATTGTTCATCCAGTTCAAGAGCTTCTACCTTAGCAACCAATGTATCCAGACCTGTTGTCTTGAGATCTATTGTATTCTTGAACATGGAGACTGTTTGCTTCCAACTTTCAGGCAAAGTATGGAGCATCTTCTTGTTTAATTCCTCAGTAGTATATTTTAACTCCAAGATGTTCATCTCAGTAACAAGTTGCATAAATCTATGGAGTTGCTGAGGAATTGATTCACCCTCAATATGATGAAAAGTTTCATATTGTGATCTAAGAGTGTCTTTCCTTATGCTTCGGATCTCATCACTCCCTTTACAGAGAGTGTGGAGTATCTTCCACAGGGAATTTGCTGTCTTATAATTTTCACACCTGATCAAGATTTCTTCTGGCAAAGCCATACTAAGCAAGCTGTATGCTTTAATATCGACTTTGACCTTCTTGACATATCATGTGGCAGGTCTTTAGTGCTGATTGGCTGATTTTTGTCATTATAATCCGGCCCAAGAGGGTGGAATATAAGGACCTTGAGTGATGGACTCCACAAGTCAGAATCTGTGTAGTTCACATGATCCTGAACTTGATCTTCCAGGATTTAAAATCAGCTTTGGTCTCCAACTTTGGCGGTTGATAAGATCCTCCCCCAAAAGTACTCATGTTTAATACAAAAGAATTAATCAAAACTTAAATGCTAAAATTGATAAATCTATCAAAGACACAGATCTAGTATTCAATTGATTTGAATATAGATCTAAATCAAACAAGCAATGAGACAGTGCTTGCTGATCGAGAAGTCGTGGTTGATTTAATGTTTGAAAATCAATTAAACAATTTTAATACTGATAGATCAATTGATCTAAATCAATGAGCACCAATGGCTCTGATACCACCTGTGAATCCAAGGATCGCGATTCAGGAATTACCAGTATTAAAATAAATCAATTTAATGATCGCGGAATTATCACTAATTGACGTTTAATTGTTTTTTAATGATTAATGATGAACACAACCACAGAAACACAATAAATACGAAATCAATAATATTTCAAATGTATTTCATTAACTATAATGTAATGATTACAAAAGAATAATAATGAATGACTATGAACAACGAATTCTGTGAATCGAATGATGTTTGATGTTGATGTGACGGCGGTTAGGGTTGCACAATGATGTAACTCGACAGCGTAATATTGATGATTGTGTTCACCGAGATGTGAAACCTAGGACTCATATTTATACACGGTTTGAGTCGGTTAAGGAAACACCGGATCTCTCGGGATTTGTTATTGATTGTGTTGACTTGTTGACTTCTAGGTATTAGCAATCGCACAAGTATAATGTTCTTCCGCAGAAACTTTGTCGTCCCCAGCACTTTTGTCTTCCGTAGATGATTTGGTCTTCCGTAGCAAAGTTGTTCTTCCGTAGGAAATTCTTCTTCCGTAGGAGTCTTCACTTCACAGTACTTGATCATCCGCAGGAACATTCACTTGGTCATTTGATCATGTAAGAAACATATCTACGGATTAACAAAATTGTTCATCCGTAGATGTTTCTTACACTTGGTCAATTTCAGAAATTCGTCCAAGTATATTGTTTTTCCCCGTCAAGTCACAAATCAACACACATATATATGGGGTTAACCTATACATTCAATGCACATATATATATATTTTGACTGTTACAAATGATAATTACAAGACTTGATTTTCAAGTACTAAGCCTATACAAAAATGATCTAGCCCTATACAATCTAGACCTAACAAACAGTACCTGAGAGAGACGCTGACCCTTGTTTCCCCAATTTCTCTCGATCCAAGAGGGTTTTCTCCAAATCTTCAGAATCATCACAATATGGGGTTTCACCCTCGTTCTTCTCTCTAATTACACCACTGGAAGACGGAGAAGATGAATCATCAAAGCTAGTAATATGTTCTTCATTCAGATTACTCTCAAAAGACGCCATAAAATCAGAGCTTGAGATACTATTTCCCCTAAATTCTCATCTTCCTCTTTTTCTTCTTCTTCACGTATCCAAACAATCTCTCACTTCTTTCTTCCCAAAATCAACAACACTACAAGGTGAATCATCATCATCATCATCGTCATTATCATAAGCAGAATTGTTCACTACCATACCAAACCCCTGCAATGCAAGATCCATTGATTTTTAACAAATTGAGGAAAAAGAAGTACGGGGCATATGGGTTGTTTGATGTTGTTGGATTGTTGTTGGGTGTTGGAGATTGATCCATTGAAGTTATTAATCAAAGATGTTTTGGTTGCTTGGAGGTGCTGTTGAAGTTGAATTCGGTTGCCGGAGATGGTAGCAGCAGCTGTGGATCCATGGTGGTGTCGTGTGGTGGTGGTGGCGTTAATGGCGGATGATGTGTGGGTGAGTTTATATGTGGATAAGATGAAGGAACGTGGAAGGAAGGTGGAACGTGGAAGATGTCATCACCCGCCTACGCATCACCGACTTGTACATTCTTGCATCAGTGGCTTGCAAATCACTGCTGATACTGTTCATTTCCAATCTTTATTAACATATATGTTAATTTACTTTGTAATTATATATAAGCTAAGGTTAGACCTCATGTATAATAATTCTTTTATTATGACTGTAATTGAGAATATACGTTAACAATTTAAGTTATATATATTAAGTTAGTATAAAATTTGTTAAATGTAAAAAAAGTATCTTCCACCAAAAATTATAAAAAATGTAACACCTTAAAATCTAGTTATTTACAAGTTCTTCGAACACCTTAATTAGCTTCTACAACATATTCATGCTAAAAGAGTCATTACATGAAATTAACAATATTAAAGATCAGTTATAATGATAAAAGTATCTTCCACCCAAAATTATAAAAAAATGTAACACCTTAAAATCTAGTTATTTACAAGTTCTTCGAACACCTTAATTAGATTCTACATATTCATGCTAAAAGAGTCATTACATGAAATTAACAATATTAAAGATCAGTTATAATGTTAATATACTTTAAATTATTAATAAAATCAGAATTCTATTTGAATATTATCGATTTACTTATTCGTCTTACGCTATTTTTTTATTTTGTTATAAAATTTTAATATTAGCAATATTCGAATAAAAATTAGATTTACGTGGCAAAACGTTTCACACGTCCCTTCACAACCATGTATAACATGAGAATTAATTCCATGATTGACAAGTACTGCTGACTATAATGCAAAGTCAAAAAGACATACGTTGACCAACTTGTATTTATTTAGATTAGATTATTTAGATCTAGATCTTAATTAATTAAGCTATATAAAAAAATAAGCTATATAAAAGTATATTATGAAAGTGAAATTTCTTGGTTTAAAATATATATTAGACTTATATTTCAACTAAAGATCGAACACCGTTGTTACAAAAGGTAATATTATTAGTACCAAAGGTTTATAATTTAACTAAAACATATTTGAATTAGAAAAAGATTTAAATAAAAAGTATATTTTTGCTACAAAGTGTGAGAAGACACAATGAGTTAAAAAGACATAAAAAATTATATCTCACAATCTAAATTGAATTTCAAAAAAGTAATTAGAAGTTTGTTCCTCTAGTCGTCCTCGCTAAGAAAAAAAATAAATGAAAATTTAAAAAAATAAAAAATAACGTTTTTATTGTGTTATTTATGAAAGACACAATGACTTCATTGTGTCATTATGAAAGACACAATGAAAAAAATATTTTTTTTATTTTTTTCTGAAAGAGGACAACGAGAGGAACAGAGGCTCCGAAGTACTTTTTAAAATTCGATTTAAATCGTGAGATATTAGTTTTTTTATGACTTTTTAGCCTCATTGTGTTTTCTCACACTTTGCAGCAAAAATACACTTTGTAAAAAAAACTCACCCTTTGAATTAAATATAAAAATGTTTGTACATAATATAATTTATATATTAGAAAGACAAAGTTTCCATTTTGAAGGGCGGATTCAGTGCATGAAATTTAAAAATGAATTGTTTGGAAAGTTTTTAATATATATTCGTGTGATAGGCAAACCGTCACATGGTAAGTGACTTAAGCATTGGCTTCTATAAGAATAATTATCGATAGTCACATGGTATATGCGAACGAGTATTTGACAATAACTTAACGCTACGTTCTTTAGGTTTTTAATTAGATACAAATTAATAAATAGAAAAATATTATTATTCACTATCAATAGTTTTTTTTATTTCTATTCGTGATGGAAAAGAGCTCTTATTACTTTTTTTTAAATTCTTTTCGACTCAAGAATATTAAAAAGTTATTTTATCCATCTTTTTCCTCTCTTTTGGTTACTTTCTTTACAATTAAACTACACTACACAATGAAAAACTTTTTTTTTAAATTTCGAATAGATTTTTAAATAGCGTATAAAAAAATTATATAAATGATCCATGTCTTTTGCTAAATCTAAAATATCTAGATTGTCTTTTCAAAAAGTTATATTTTGAGATTTGTAATTGTAATTTTGTAACATATTTGATTTCAAACATTATTTTTTCTTAGAAGTTCTGTTAAATAATTTTAAATAATAGATTTACTCTATTAGTTAAAGACATAAAAGATCAAATAAATCCCAACAAGATTAGTCAGTTTGACGAAACCAACAGTTTTCTAAAAGCCGTTAATTAATAGTAACACTGACTGATAAAATTGGTATCATCACCCTCCTCTTCTGCTTCGTTGTAAATAAAAAACATTATATAAAATTAAAAAAATAGATAAAAATAAATAAAAAAACTAATCTTCATCGTTGTTGTATCATCACCCTCCTCTTCTGCTTCGTTGATATCATTGCCTTCCTCAATGAGTCTCCAGGTTGCAAAGATATGTTCTAACAAATCATTCTGATGTTGGTCGGGTATATGTTGGTTATGTAATTCAAAAATATAATGTCTTTGTTGCATGTTGATTTCAATAGTTGGGGCTTTAATATTATTTTATTTGTATTCTTAGAATATCCGATCATCGTCTTCTAAAATTATACTATGTGGTACATAATGAAAACTTGGTATCAACTCCTTTTAAAGAAACATAAGGAGTAATTAGTGTGAGCAAAAATGTAGAGATGTAGTGAAAAATATAAGACTAGCTTTAGTTACCCGCGTATTACACGAGAGGTGAAGAGTTAATTATTAAAATAACACAAAAATATAAATAAAATAAATGTAATACACGGGTTGAAAAATAAAATTGATTAATTGTTGATCGTTATTTATATAATACTAACTTTAGTAAACACGTGTATTACACGAGTTAAAAAATAAAATAATAATTATGATGAAAGTTTATGAAGTATAAAATGATATTTTAAAATAAAATATGATTAAAATTACATATAAGTAATAATTATAAGTAATAATTTTAATTTTTATTTCTAAAAAAATTTAACCATTTTTTCCAAACAAACCGTATTAAAAATACCATTTTTAAAAGTTTTTTATTATAACTCCTAATTTAATTAATTTTAATTATAAAGAAGTTACTTTTTAAAAACATCAATTTTAAGATATTTCATATTTTAAAAATGTTTGATGTTTTAGAAAAACTCTTATTTTATAAAAAATATTTTCTAGAAATAACATTAATAAAAAGACATCTTTTCTTAATTTATTAAGAAATATTTTAATCTTAAAAAGAATTAAAATATTTAATTTTAATTTAGATAACTATTTAAGAGGAGAGATAGACAGGAAAAACAAACTTAGGGGGCTTATTAATGTGACAAGTTTCCCCCCAAGTTACTCTTTATTACATGTTGATTTGAATAGATGGGGCTTTAATATTATTTTATTTGTATTCTTAGAATATCCGATCATCGTCTTCTAAAATTATATTATGTGGTACATAATGAAAACTTGGTATCAACTCCTTTTAAAGAAACATAAGGAGTAATTAGTGTGAGAAAAAATGTAGAGATGTAGTGAAATATATAAGACTAGCTTTAGTTACCCGGTGAAGAGTTAATTTTTAAAATAACATAAAAACATAAATAAAACTAAATGTAATACAGGGTTGAAAAATAAAATTGATTAATTGTTGATCATTATTTATATAATACTAACTTTAGTAAATACGTGTATTACACGAGTTAAAAAATAAAATATTAATTATGATGAAAGTTTATGAAGTATAAAATGATATTTTAAAATAAAATATGATTAAAATTACATATAAGTAATAATTATAAGTAATAATTTTAATTTTTATTTCCAAAAAAATTTAACCATTTTTTTCCAACAAACCGTATTAAAAATACCATTTTTGAATGTTTTTATTATAACTCCTAATTTTAATTAATTTTAATTTATAAAGAAGTTTACTTTTTAAAAACATCAACTTTAAGATATTTATATTTTTAAAAATGTTTGATGTTTTAGAAAAACTCTTATTTTATAAAAAAATATTTTCTAGAAATAACATTAATAAAAAGACATCTTTTCTTAATTTATTAAGAAATATTTTTAATCTTAAAAAGAATTAAAATTATTTAATTTTAATTTAGATAACTATTTAAGAGGAGATAGGCGGAAAAAAAACCAACTTAGGGAGCTTATTAATGTGACAAGTGTCCCCCCAAGTTACTCTTTATTGCATGTTGATTTCAATAGTTGAGGCTTTAATATTATTTTATTTGTATTCTTAGAATATCCGATCATCGTCATCTAAAATTATATTATGTGGTACATAATGAAAACTTGGTATCAACTCCTTTTAAAGAAACATAAGGAGTAATTAGTGTAAGAAAAAATGTAGAGATGTAGTGAAATATTTAAGTTCAAACTTCAAATTATTGAAAAAAAGAAGAGTTAATCTCGGTTTGGTCCCTGTGTTTGCAAATTGACTCCATTTGAGTACCAACGTTTATTTTGTCTCCATTTGAGTACCAATTTTAAAAAAGTTGTCTGTTTCAGTCCAAATTTCGAACGGTGTTAACATTTTCTGTTAGATTTTTTTAAATAGACCAAAATACCCCTAAGGGCTATAAAAATATCACCATCTCCACCACACACCACATACCACCACCATCACACACCACCGCCACCACACTCCACCGCCGGACCTTCCATCACCACCACCACTACCACCTCCGTCGCCACCACCGCCACCACCACCACCACCTCAAACCCCTACCATAAGTTCCCTCACAACTCCACCACACCTAACCTCTCAAACAAACCCCACCACCGGAGCCATCATCATCAGCGCGACCTCTCCGGCCTAGCCGCCGCCGTCCACCTCCACTCCCACAACATCCCCTTCCTCCTCCTCGAAGCTTCCGACGCCGGCGGCGGCTGCGTCCGCACCAACTACTGGATCCACTTGATGATATTGATGATGATCTACATCACCTCCTCCCTCCAAATCGATTACATGCTCATTTTCATGGTTTTCTCGACTTTCAACTAGCAATGGGAAAACACGTAGAATCTTTGAAAAACTAAGGTTACGTACCAGTGATTTTACGTCGCAAATTAAGGATTTTTGGGAAAAAATAGCCCTAATTGCGGTTAAATTTCCTTTTTTTCTTCTTCCCTTGGAAAGATTCACAGATTTTATCCCTGTTTGTTGAGAAAACTGGTCATCATGTTTATACCCAAAAGCCCCAATCTTTTAAGGCTTTATTATTCAAAATATAATTTAGAGTTAATCTCGGTTTCTCCGATTCAATCGTCGATCAGTTCTTCCGATCGTTTTTCGCCGGTAGGTGGAGTGTGCGGTAGTGGTGTGCGGTGGCGGTGGTGTGTGGTGGTGGTGGTATGTGGTGTGTGGTGGAGATGGTGATATTTTATAGCCCTTAGGGCTATTTTGGTCATTTTAAAAAATATAACAGAAAATGTTAACACCGTTCGAAATTTGGACTGAAACAGACAACTTTTTTAAAATTTGGTACTCAAATGGAGACAAAATAAACGTTGGTACTCAAGTGGAGTCAATTTGCAAAACACAGAGACCAAAACTGAGATTAACTCAAAAAAGAATTTCAAAAGTATCCAAGACTTGAACGGTCAAATTGGAAAATTGGGGCCTACGTGAATCGGCACGGGCCATATGCAATGCATAACGCCCATACGGTTGTTCGATTCTATCTTTTTCTCTTGTTATTCTTTTATCTTTTTTTAATCATCCTATCATAATGAAAAATAAAGAAATCTTTTATTATCTTATATCATCAGGGTAATGATCCATCAACCTACTGGTTTTTTCCTAAAGTAGCAATGGAAGAATTCATCCTGGATGTGAGAAAACTGCTGAAATTACGTGAAACCCTAACAAGGGTTTATGTACGAAGAACGGGCAAATCAGTTCATCATGATGAGACAACGGTAGTGGTGTGACATCAACCAACACCTCTCCACATCATCCGTCTCTCCACATCATCCACCGAGACTGCCTGACAAAAACACTTGTGACACCCTACATTTATCCCACATCGACCTTGGACATGAGAGGTTCCTAGTTCATAAGGAATGTCTAGTCTCTAATATCATCAACGCGTTTTGGGCAATTTGGTTGTGGATGATAGGAGAACTTCACAGTTAAGCGTGCTTAGATGACAGAAATCCAAGGATGGGTGACCTCCCTAAAAAGTTTTCACCCGGACAACCAAAAGCAAATCGTGAGCTCCCTATGGGCAAAGCAGACAATATTGATAGTAGGAGTGTTCGGGTGCTACAACACTGATAGCCTTATGACTGGAATAGGATAGATTAGATACTATTGAAGCAATATGACTCCCAAGTATTCTTTTAATTAAGATCAAGGCTCTAAGAAGTACTTCGAAAACTTAAGAACTTTTTGTGATCTGTTTTTGTTATGATCAAGGCTCTATGATTTTTTTGTTAATGTCTCCACGACAATGAAGAAGACCAATAGCGGCGACAGATGTCGCCATTATTGATAGGTTTTTAGCCGCTATTAGTATTAGCGGTGACGTATCGCCGCTAAAGAGTCGCCGCTAATGGATACCCTACTCGTCGCTAATGGATACCCTAGTCGTCGCTAAAAAGTCGACGCTAAAGGTGTCGCCGCTAATACCTTTTTTTTTGCGTCGACATTATCGCCGCTATATATGCTTTAAAAAATTCTGGGAAGGACTTTTAGCGGCGACAGTATATGCTTTAAAAAATTCTGGGAAGGACTTTTAGCGGCGACAGTATATGCTTTAAAAAATTCTGGGAAGAACTTTTAGCGGCGGCAGTTGTCGCCGCTAATAGTCAGTTTTTCATTTTAATTTTTTTATTTTTTTTAATTTTTATTTTTATATACCGAATAAACCTGTATAAAATAACCCAGATTTCCCAACAACACAAATAACATAAACAAACAAATAGTATTAAGAAGTACAATAAGAGGTTTAACTAAATATGCTAAATACATTATTTAACTTCAACTTTAAAGTCTTTAAATAAACTTAAACTACTTAACCGTTATCCTATTCATCGTCCTCGTCCGAATCATCTTCATTAGCTTCTTGTGTACCCTTTTGAGAGGCAATAAGTTGCGTAATTTACGACATAAAGTTTGCATTTTGAAACAGACTTGCGATTTGAGCTTACAAAACTAAACATACATTATAAGTTGTATTTTGACAAAGTATAAATTATAAGATCACACAGCCAACTTTAAATATATAATGTGTTCTTCTATCATTTGATCTATTTCAACCAAAATGTACATAATTCAACTTAAATTTACCTAATTTGACCCGTTTAAGATAAACCAACAATGATACGGTTAACATCATCATGTTTAAGCAGTTAAAGTTTATTTTTACCCATTTTGACCTGTTTTAACTCAAATTAGCGTGGTTTTTACTATATCAAGCGTGTTTGTATCATTTTGATCCATTTCAACCAAAATGTACATAATTCAACTTAAATTTACCTATTTTGACCCGTTTAAGATAAACCAACAATGATACACTTAACACTTTCAAGTTTAAGCAGTTAAAGTTTATTTTACCCATTTTGACCCGTTTTAATTCAAATTAGCGTGGTTTTAACTATATCAAGTGTGTTTGTATCATTTTGACCCATTTCAACCAAAATATACATAATTCAACTTAAATTTACCCATTTTAACCCGTTTAAGATAAACCAACAATGATACATTTAACACCTTCAAGTTGTGATTAGAATAAGATCACGAAACCTAAAAGCTAATAATGACAAAATTAAATAATAAAACGAACAACAATTTTGTTTTTCATCATAATGAACATCAATTATAAGCCAATTTCTAATAATGAACAACAATTAAAAGCCAATTTATTCTTGTTATTAATCATACGTAACTAATTTTATTTCTTTTAATTAAATACCTAAATAATTTAGTACAACTAACTGTCAATTTCTAATACAAGTTTTTTATACTTTCAACTAATTATAACCAACTAAATAACAAAATACTCAAATCCATATAGTTCAAATATTAAGCAAAACTTAAATCATATATCAATAAATTTAGTTTCTCATCCTAAATATAGTTTCAACAAATATAACTTCTAATCCTAATCCAATTAGTTCAAAAGTTAACCATTTACATCTTTAATAAAATACCTAAATAATTTAGTACAACTAATTTGTTAATTTCTAATACAAGCACAATCTAACACTAATCAAACAAATAATTTGTCAATTTCTAATACAACTAATTTGTCTTTAATAAAATACCTAAATAATTTCTAATACAAGCACAATCTAACACTAATCAACTAATTTCAAAAGTTAACCATTTCTAACACTAATCAAATAAATAATTTATCAACTAAGCACAATCTAAATCATTTACATCTATAAAACAAAAAATTAAAAAAAAACGAAAAAATACCGGATCTAGAAATCTTTGTAGTAGCGGCGACGAAACAGGAGCAGCAGCGGCGACGGTGGTCAGATCACGCGTGGTTGTGACTGGTGGTCGGTGACGGTGTTCGTAGTGGTTGATGTGGTGGGTGGCTAGTGGCTGCGGTCGGATGGTGTGCTATGGTGGGTGGTTGCAGTGGTGGCTGTGGTGGGTGATGTGGTGCGGGCGGTGGGTGGTGGCTGGTCGGATGGTGGTGGCTGGTCGGATGGTGGTGGCGGGAGTGGTGGGTGGTGGCTACTCGGAGTGGTGCGGGCTCGTGAAGGATGACCTACACAATCCGCCGGGGGTTGGATGGTGGTGACTGCGGTGGCTGGTCGGAGTGGTTGCAGCGGAGGCGGAGGCGTCAGCGGTGGTGGGTGGTCGCGGCGGAGAAGGCGGCGGTGATGGGTGGGTGCAGGTTGGAAGGAAAGTGAAGAAGGGATAAGAGAAAGACCGCGTATATCATTGCACTAAAGGCTTCGCCGCTAATGCTCACAGTACGATTTAACAGGAGCCGTTAGATCTAATTGGTTATGGACGGCTAGATATGGCCCAAAAAATGAACGGTGGATCGCAATCTTCGTCGCCGCTAAAGGTGTCGCCGCTAATAGATGTCGCCGCTAATAGATGTCGCCGCTAAAGATCCTGTCGTCGATAATATCGTCGCCGCTATTGCGCGCGTTTCTTGTAGTATCTACGTAGTGTATGGCTATAGTGCAATTTTGACTACAAAGTCAAGCTAGGTTGAGTTTATTAATTATTTTACAACACTTTTATTGCAACAGTATAATAACTTCAATTATCTTAAATAGCAAAAATTATACATGCTTTAATGTTTACTTTTAAATTTATACTAGTAATTCCACCCGCGCGATGCTGCGGGGGAATCGTTTATACGCAAAAAAAAAATTATTTACGTATGGCTGCTTCTAACATTTGGATTACATCCCAAATGGCTCTGGTTCTACTTGCTTTTGTACACCATTTCATAGCATATGCAATTTTATTCAATAAATTATCATTGTTACGAAAATTTTGAAAAAGCTTTTGATGAACCAACAATTACAATATGCCTTGGTATGGAAAACATATTCAACCAATCGAGATGAAATTGAAGGGGGAAATAGCATAATGATACCTTGTGGCGTTTGGGAGACGGTGTCAGAGGGACGATGATCGCTTGGTGTTGTTGTTGTTGTTGGGTATAGATCCACTGCGACGCGTGGAGACCATATCTCCTGTGCCTCTTTGTTGTTGTCTTCTTCTTCTTCGTCTTCGTTGAGAGAGAAACAGAAGGAGTCTCTAGAGAGAGAGGAATGAGACGAATTGTTACTGTAGTCAAACTATGACACTCTTTCAAAAAAACATTTAAACAAAACTAAAAACATAAATATTCATTCAACAGAAAGATTCATTCTCCAAAATATGTGTGCTCCTATGATCTCAAATTTGGAATTATCGAAATATTTGTACTCCTATGGTAGATAATGGTCCTATTGATATAGGATATTATATTGAAATCTATGGACTTACTTTTTTCGTAGTCTTCTTCTTTTGGTGTGCTGGCTCTGTAAAAGGGAAACAAAATAAAATTATCAGGTGCTTAAAAGAGTGGTAACCCAACGTTACAAAAGTAGCTTAGCAAATTGACCCATTGATAGTTTCAACATGACAACATGTATCTTTTAACTCATTCAACACCCTATGAAATCAGTTGATACCAAAAGCTTGACTACCAAGTTGTAATTCATCTTCTACTCGTTTAAATCTCACTCCTACCAAAAAAACAGAAGCATAGATAGACCTCACTTATACCTTAATTCTATTTTAATACATAGAATACAAAGCATTATAGCACAAGCATAGATAGACTGCGGAATTTAAACCCATTTCCTGTTTTCAACAAAAATTGACCCATTGATAGTTTCAACATGACAACAAAGTTTGTAACTTTTAAATCATTCAACATGAAATCAGTTGATACCAAAAGCATGACTACCAAGTTTGTTATTCTACTCTTTTAAACCTCACTCCTACCAAAAAACAAAAGTCGGTTGCATATAGTGACGGCTTAGTGTGGCTATACCACAGTGTAGAAAGAAAAGTCAAATAAAATCAAAGAAAAGTCGAATAAAATCAAGTAATCAACAGCAATTACTATTTGAAAGAAATGTAGATTAATCGAACAACAACAGATATTTACATTTGATGAAGATTATGAGTGCAAGACTTACATTTGATGAAGATTGTGAGACGACTCCTTCACCATAAAATCTTTTTCTTGTTCTCACCTAATGAATTCGGATAATTTTGAGGAAACTCCATCTGCAAAAGCCACAAAACTGGTGTTATTTGTATTTGAATTGGTCATTCGGTTATACCTCATGGTTGTTCATGTTTTTAAACGTAATGCAAGTACTAATTGAGGTGCAGAGCCAAAACTGACTCCAAAAGCACATGATGGTGCAACTAAACTGACCAATTACTTCATCATATACACAGCTCCGACGTTGAAACCAAAACCATAAACCAACATTCTTTGGACAATACGTCCAGCGTCTGGTGTGCTTATGTTCAATCAACCATAAATCAATTCACAAAGAAGCAGGTACAAAACTCTAACTTTAAACACGAATTAGTACACAGAACACTTAACTTGCAAGATTTTGATGGTAGTACACTTACATTCATAAACTGCTAATATTCTCTTAGAAAACCAAACCATGTAAACTCTAAGATAAACAAATGCAGTTCTATTTCATATTTGTCTACTCCAAAATCTGGCAGCATGAATGTACAGTATATCAGTCATATGCAAAGGATATATAATCTTCAAAACAAATCCAAGAAAGTGAACAAATTAAGCTACCCATATATCAAACCTCAAACCACAACAATCAAGCAAAAAAAATAGCAAATTATCATTCAATCCTCACACAGACATTTCATCGAGCATCTAGTATGCATATTTTCAATACCAACCATCCCCCTCCATATTTGTTCAATCAAGTCACAGAATCATAATTTCATACAAGAAACTTCGTGAATTGAATCAATCATGGTTAAAAATCAAACTCTGCATCGCAAAATACAAACAAAAATCACCTGGATTGTAGACTGCGGACCCCAGATGATAGCCAACTGGTGAAATACGAACCAACCTCGTGCAACAACAAACGCCGGTGTGAGAGTCGCTTACCCGTTGTGGCGACGGTCGCCGGTGCGAAGGTCGCCGGGGGGGGGCGACGGTGCGGTGGTCGCCGTTGGGCGAGAGAGGAGGCAGAGCGAGAGGGAGAGCGCCGAGCTATGTCGCCGGTGGGGGGCGATGGTGCGGTGGTCGCCCGTTGGGCGAGGGTGGTGGCGGAGAGGAGGAGGGAGCGGCGGGGGAGGTGGAGTTTGGGGAAGTACTGTACTACTGTAGATAAGGGTTATATCTTAATATATATATAATTCATTATAGTATTAGAATCCTCAATTACTTTAGAAACATCTCTTCAAACACATAGTAGTGACGAGTACAAAGTACAATGAGGCTACAAGCCTTTGTATAATAATCAATCGTATGATTTGTTATCACTATATATAATCACACAATTATAATAATAATTTAAATAATAATAATAATAACAATAATAATAATAATAATAATAATAATAATAATAATAATAATAATAATAATAATAATAATAATTTATACATTATTTTGTTGTTGTTATTTCCTAAGTGTATTTCGGGTATTTATTAATTTTATTATTTATGATTGAGTAGTAGTAGTAGGAAGAGAAGCACCAACAATAAGGTGGGGTACTGGTAATGGTAGCACTAAAAGTAATAGTAGCAATAGCAACAGTGGTAGTAATATTTAGTTATTTATCAGTCAAAATTTAATAGTATGTTTTTGTTAGGGTTCTAATGGGGACACCGTATGGGTTTTTAGGGGTGGGCGGTTCAAACGGTCACGGTTAGGTCTTGCGGTCACATTTTGGCACCTAACCGTGACCGCATGGGCTTGGGGTCACGGTTTGGGGTGGTAGTCCCCGTGACCGCATGGTCTTGCTGTTACGGTTTGGGGTGGTAGTCCCCGTGACCTCGTGACAACAAAACGACAAAATGGACTGTTAAAGTTGAAAAGCGGTCACCAAACCGTCACGTGGAGGCCAAACCGTGACCTCTAGGGTACAAGGTCTCAGTTTAAGGTACGACGTAGACGTGATTTTGACAAAAGGCCGGGATTCCCGGCACAAACCGTCACGTGGAGGCCAAACCGTGACGGTTTGTGCCCCAGAATTTCACCTTAAATACCTTTCAACTTAGAACAATCGGCATATCCATTTCCAAACTTCCGTTTCGCAATTTCATAATCCAAATTTTCAGTTTTTAATCGACCTTGGATTTGAGCTTCATTCATCCAACACCGAGATTTTTCAGCCTTCGTCATTCCAAAAACGCGTTAATTCGAAAACAATGTCGGGTTCGGGAGATCATTATCAAAAGCCGAAGCTTCCAGATTTGAATGAGGTGCCACATATCGAAGATTCGAACTAGGTTGAACTAAAATATGTTTTATTATAACTTATTATTTGAAATATCTAACCATTATCTTTTTAGGAATATTACGTATACGGAAGTCACCCTCCGTGGGGGGAGGAGGAAACCAACCGTCGAACACATTTGCTCAAGAGGCGTACAACTCTTTATTTGGAACGACAGGTTACGGTGAAGGGTACAGATATCCCCCTTGCAATTCTTACGGGCATGCCCCGAACACGTACCACTCACAAACAGAGCTGGATTACGGACATCCCCCGTACCAGTCAGAACTAGAAATTACACATGTGTCGGATACTTTTAATGGGAATGACACAGATGAGAGTGACGGTTCGGTTCACCTCAAAGAAAACCATGGGGGACACCGTGGAGCATGAAGGGGATGAGGATCGGATAAGAAAGGTTACGGTTTCTTATAAAACCAATCAAGTACGAAGAGTTTTTATTCTTTTGTTATTTTATTTTTTTATTTGTTTTATATTGTTTTTTTATGTCTAGCTTTATCATTTTTTTAGTATTTTGATTCTCGTGAGGACTTGGAGAAGTGGGCTTAAAACGAGAGGACGCGAGCATGACGCGAGCATGGGTGTGTATAGATACAATCACCGACTCATCGCCACGTCCGTCGCTCGTCGTGGGGCAGGGACCGACAGGGTCAACGCCGCCGACCTTTTTTTCTTCGGTGTGTACTCACACACCGACACTGCCACCTCGCGCATGCCCTCATGATTATTTTGCTAGTTATTATCATCGGCAGTCGCGAGGGGCGTTAGTGGGCGGGAACATCGTTTCCCGGATCGCTCGGGGCTTGGGTACGCACAGGCCATGTCCCAGATTCCCCCGCCGCACGACCAGGACCCGCCCCAGCATCCCCAGCGCGTGTACCACGCCGTGCGATTGCCTGCTATGTTCTTGATATGATTCAGGACACACGAGACAGGGTCGCGAGGCTGGAGGATACGACCGCGAGGCTGCATGATATGATGGACTGGGTCATCCAGCACATGGTCGCGGACTATACCGCCTCGGGTACGCCGTTGTTGTCACAGCACCGAGGCGGTTAGACCATGACGGTGCTGGCCCATCTGGCGCGGGGGGTCTGGTCAGGGCAGCGATCCGGGGATGATGGATTAGATAGATATTTTGTTTGTATTTTATTTCTTTTTGTATGTAAAAACTCGTTGTATATATATATGTGCAGTTTCAGTTATGATGATTGTATATTGGTTGTGTTTGTTTGGTTGTGTTTCTTTGTTTGTTTGTTTATATTTGCAATGTTGATAATGTTAATTGTATAGTTTGAAACAACTGATTTTTACGATTAGGTTAACCATGTGATAAACTAACAACCAACTTGTTTAAAAAATAATAAACGCAAAAAATTACTTGTAATATGACCATGAATTGCAGCAGCAGGGAAACCGACCCTGCATAACCAGTTTTCCAAAGAATTGCGCTGCGTTTTGTCTCCACAAAGATTAAAGTCAACGCGTTCTGAATCAAGATTAAAGATAACAGATTACAAAGACTAATTAAGCAGATTAGAAAAAAAAGATGAACTGAATCGCACGTTTGTTAATGATTAAAACCATAAAATAGTGTTTGTTAATGATTTTAAAAGTATATAAACCTGAGGATAAATCGGTGCACCACCATATGTAACAGCAACTTTCACACCAGTTTATAGCAGAATTCTTAGCTTCTTCAAATATCTAACGAAATAATACAGATCATAAGAACAATAGTTATATTATATATTCACGAAAAGATAGAAATGATGTGACGGTGGAAACTAGTAATCGATAATCAATCATCATTTGTACAGACTAATAAACCATGATGACGTCAGAAAAAGGTAGACCACACCACCGGACCATGGTGCAAGATCCTAGTGCCACAACCCTACCTCTCCCCCAACCATCCTTTCACACTACTTCTACTAGCTAATGACTAAGGTGAGTACGTAATAAAACTAAAAGTAATAAAGTACTGACCGGCTTGTCGCATGCACTAGTCAAAGATAGTATTTATATAGTTCCTTAATACCAAAATTATGTAGCAAATGGTAAGAAGGGTGTCGAATCACAAGGAGTATGTGGTTTGTGTTTAGACTTGAATTGGACTAACAAATTAATTATGAAGCTTGCTATTTTGTTTATAAAAGATTTTATATGTTTACTTGAAATGGTGTTGAAACTTTGTCCAACACAAAGAAATGAGCAAAACAAAAATGGTTACTTAAGAATGATTAATAGAACTTGAAACTTAGAACAATGGTTGACAATACTAAGTTTAATAACAAGGTTCACCCCCGGTTGATATCATAAAATTATGGTGCTACTAATCCAACTAATTTGCATCAAAGATGTGAGTCATGCTAACGAGTTCATCATTACAAGGCTTAGGTGTCAAGAATTGTCAACGTTAATTACGGACAATAATACACTTCATTACACATGAACATTCAAACTCTACATCTACATAGCACACATGACCAACTCCATTTCTCAAAGACAAATTTCATACTCATTCATGCAATTTGGGAATTCAAGTTAAGATCAAAATACTAACATAAATGTTTCAAGCAATCAAATACAAAACACAAAGATGCAATCTAGTTTTCAAAGTTAACAAACCATAGTCTTACAATATTCAAACCGGGGGAAAACCCAAAGAAGTTTAGCCTCTCATGGTTTTATGCACAAGAACAAGATTCAAAAGATAATTCATAACAACCAAATACATAACAAGGATCAAATTACCACAATATTCTGTTCTTCAACACAACCAAGAGTATCAACCAAAAGCTTGACCAAAGAAAATCTTGAATCTCAAATACCCCAAATGTGTTTTTTTTCCAAGAGAGTGATCATCATGTTCATATGAATCAACTCTTTTAAATAAAAGATCACAGCTCAAAAGTTGCAGACAATATCCAGAATTTCATCACATCTCCATATATTTCTCAAAAGCCATCCACTTGTGAATTAAATATGAAAATCCACTTTCCAGGAATCACCCTACCGTAACTTACGGTAGCCACCGTAAGTTACGGTAGGCTCAAGGGTTGCTACGGTGGAAACTCTCTGCCATACGGTGGAAAAATGAAGTTTTGGGGTCCACCGTAATTTACGGTGGCCACCGTAAATTACGGTGGATCCCTGAATATTCTTTGTCATCTTTTCTTCTTCACGTACGTCCGTTCCGTTCCGTCATGGTCCGTCAAACGCTACGTTTCTCCGTATTAAGCGCCATAATGTGCCTGAAACAAAAGCAACTGCAGTTATCTAATTCAAGATAATTACATGATTAAAATAGAGAATGTTACGCGTTTAATCACCATAAAGGGTTGTTCTTTGAACCACCCGTCACATCCCCACACTTAACCGTTGCTTGTCCCAAGCAACATACCAAATCATCTTCAAACAGCGATCTATGTAAATCAAGCATAAACATGTAAAACTTTTATTAACCCTTTCGTAATACCCAAAATGATACACCCCTCGCTATGTCTCTCCTCTCGGTGACAAGTAAGCTTTAGCATCTATGAGCTAAACACACAAAAGGCAAATAAGTGGTTGCACAACTATAAACTTGTACTTAAATCGACCGTTCTCTTAACGATTGCCAAACATGAATGCATATCAAAGGGACTTCAAGGTTGTAACTTGGCTAGGTGTATGGGTAGGAAATGGAATATATATGAGGAAGCGAAGACTTAACCTGGTCTTTCATTACATAATAACATAAACAACTAAATACCAAACCTAATACTATGAACAAAGTACTCAACTTCAATTTCTTTTTTTTTTTTTTTTCGTAATTTTCTCTTGCTTTTTCTTCGTTTTTTTCTCTTTTTTATATATATTTTTTTTATAACAATAAAACAAGCACAAAATCTTCATGCAAACATCTAACATAGTATTGAAGATAAATACAATTACTAATCAACTAATGACACTATAAGACCAGGTCAAGGTAGGTAAATTTTTAAGGTAACTAGCTAAGGGTAACAAATGATAGGCTTTTAGGCACAAAATTGGATAACTAAATGTCCAAACCCCCGCCCCTCTCGCAACAAAGCTCATATATAATTTATGAGGTCCAACCTCCCAAATCCCACACTCGCACACATCCAAGACGAGGTTACCTAAATGCCCTTATTCCTTACACATTCACATCCAACTTAAAGTCTCAGATCGTATTCAAGCACAAGTTCTAATGCACCCCCACCTATTGCCACTCTCACAAGGAACTGTGTTATTTATCTACAAGTGTGGCTTCAACTCTCACCAAGAATAAAAATGATTAAAGGTTGCCGATGCATCATTTGGATTTAATCCAAGGTGTTCAAATTATCACAATGTTTTGCTTGAATTTTTTAAAAAAATTTCAAATTTTCTCCCCATCCCCACACTTGAGGTACATTGACCCCAATGTACGGTTTAAGGAGATTTGAACGAACCAAACGTTCATAACTCAAACCATGGATTTCTTTTTGATAAATTTTTTTTTTTTTTTTTTTTTTTTTTTTTTTTAAAAGAAACACACCACCAACTCTCGCATAACCCAAAACAAAAGAAAATCACTTAACTCCACCCATCCGTAAACATGACAAACTAACAAATATTCACAAATGTAAAAGAAAGACACACAACCTGACTAATAGTAGCGAGGCTGATAGTGAAATGATTGAGACTAATAGTAGCGGGGCTGAGGAGGCCCGAAGATAGAAGACATCATATCGTTCCATTCTCCGAAAGCAAACGCGCCGCTTCCACTTCCCTCTGATTGCGCTGCTCCCTGTTGTTGACGAGGATCTACCCATTGCGAATGATGGAACGGCGGGGTCGGATACGATACACTACCATCGTAAGGTGGTAGAGACGCATAATCCACCGGAGGTGGATCCACAACCACAGGCCGCCCTGCATGCCAGTCTGCATGCATCCTTCTTGCTTGATCATCTTCATACCGATGATTCACCTCCACCTCATGAGAATAAGCATGTGCACGATTCCATGCTTCCTGTCGGTCAAAATTATGTTTCAGGGCTCGTTCCATGCTAGCACTCATCATCGTGTGCTGATCAAACAACGTTCGTTCAGAACCCGACCATGAATCGAAAATATGTGTCGGAGGACGCTGGTTCTCTATAACTTCTTGCATGGAACCATCGTAAGCCCAGTTCGGAGCGTACGATCGTTCCGTATAATCATAAAAAGCACCACCATGTCCCCCACCTGGACCCCCTTGATCCTCATGCACATCCTCCTCATGAGGCTCATCCGCATAATCCTCGTCCCCACTCGGGGACTTCATCTCCACTTTCGGGCTCATCCTCTTCTCCCGGAAACAGTTCCCTCGCATCATCCTTCAACACTCTCCATCTCTGACCCTCCGATTTCAACTTGTGATATCTTTCGACTGCGTGTAAGGTCCATCCAGTACCCATCTTCCTAATCTCTAAAGGCTTATGTCTTTTAAATGCACCTTTGTCATCCTCTGTGATTGCCCTGAACTGCTTCAACAGTCCCGTGATAATTCGGCAGTATGGAATGATGTTCCTCCCCACTTTGTTACGGCATATCCAAAGGTGGTTCATGATCAAATACCGTATCGGAAATCGGGGCGACCCGTTAAGCAATGAGTAGAGAACTGGTACCTCTGAATACCTAACCTGTTCCTTGTCTCCTCTTCGAGGAATGACATTCAGAATACAAATGGTCAGCAGCAATTTGGCTTCAATCTTCAGATTCCTCCGGTACAAAACACCACTAAAAGTACCGGGCAAGAATATAGCTGCCAACATGTCATTCCACCTTGGATGTTTTTCTGGTTTCAGCAACAAATCATCGAGGCTTGGAATCATGTAATCACGAGCAGGTAAACTGTCATATCTTGCTAATCTTCGTAATGACTCAAATGACATCTCCACCTTTATCCCGTTCACCTCACCCGTTAACTTCATCTGCGATGGCCTATCATATCTGTTGCATTTCAACGTGGCCATCCATTCTTGAATTTCAGTCATAAACAGGTTTTTGTTGTCCCTATCATAGCAACCAAGTGCCGCCTCCCATCCCAAAGCACGAAATCGGGCAAATACATTGAACGGCCCAAACTCAACTTCTCTGACCTCTCGTTCACAGATGAACGCAGCAGCTTATTTTTTAGCCTGTTCATTCGATCATGAAACAGAACTGGTTGCCACCTCTCTGGTTGATCCTCGAGAGGACCCGATTCCCACTTTGGTTTGTTGCCTTGATCCAAGTCCATCATTTCCTCCTCCTCACTTTCACTTTCATTAACCCCACCCAAGTATTGTCTCTTCCTAGGTTGCTCCGGTTCCTTGCCTTTGGAAGATGAAGAACTTGCTCCGGCTCTATCTTTGGTTCTTACCATCTTTCTGCACATACAAAACAACAACACAATAAACATAATAAGTACAATCCTTCTTCCACAATATCCCCACACTTGCTTGTTACTATGGTTGTAGATGTTAGTAATAATGAATGTGCATATTTGATTCTAACGAAAATTGGGCATGATGCCTCTACAATGTAAAGGTTCCCCAAAGTTAAGATTTCCCAAGTTCACAAGTTTCTCATCAAACTTACATCTACCATAACAAGCAAATGATCATTCCATCATAAATAAACAAAATAGTCCATAAGAATGATTAAACAACCATGTCATCCAACCATAAACCAAACACAAGTGAATATGTATGAACCAATGAAAAGAACAAAGCATAACCTCAATCTTCACAATGCACCATCAAAAACAATGAAACAAAGTCACATACCTTCAATTGATGATGTTAGATGTCAAGAAAAAAACAAAGCTTGAAAACCCCCAAAAATTCCGAAACTAGGGCTTGAGATTCGACCCAGAAAACTTCGTTTTTTCACAGTTTGCTTCTCAAAATCAGAATCCACACGAAATTTTAGTCGAGATAGAACCAAGAATCACGTAATTTCGTTAACGATTGAAGAAGATATGGAAGATTAAAGGTTGAGGCTATGGAGGTTATGGAGAATAAGAAGGAAGAAGAAAATGGTGAATGAGGGAAGAGAGAGAGAGAGAGCCCGTAGGTTTGAAGAATAAAATAATTTTTTTTTTTTTTTTTTTTTTTTAGAAACTGCTTATCGGCCGCCCTACCCAGGTCCACCGTAAGTTACGGTGGACACCGTAGCTTACGGTGGCATCTTAGTTCAAATTCCCACCGTATTGCAGTAGCTTTATGTCGTAACCAAAACCAAAGGTACCGTAATTTACGGTACCTACCGTAAATTACGGTAGCTTTGGTTTAAAAATTATATTTTTTTTTTTTTTTTTAAACTAATTTTTGGAAAAATTGTTAGGAAAAATTGTTATTAAACCTGGTAAGACATGAACGATCGATTGAGATAGAAATTACCTACCCCCTCAAAATCACATGTTGTCCTCAACATGATCTAAAACCATTCGTTACCAAAAACAATATGTACAAGTTACCTCTCGTGGGTTGCCTCCCACGCAGCGCTAAGTTTACCTGTCGTTAGCCGGACTTTGTGGTGCTGTGGTCACATCGTTACCTCATCAAGAGTACTCAACAACAAGCACTCGGATTGTTTGTCCGCCCCATTTATGTCATTTGGTTCCAAATATGGTTTGAGGCGGTGTCCATTCACCGTTTGCCGTAAATGGTCATCAAAGTCTTCAATCTCCACGTCTCCAAAGTTGCCCACCCGGATGATCAAATATGGACCAGTCCATTTGCTTTTTAACTTCCCGGGAAATAGCTTTAGGCGTGAGTTGTACAACCATACCTTTTGTCCGGGCTTGAACTCTTTCAAACGAAGCTTGGCATCATGAACCCGCTTCATCTTGTCCTTGTATGCAGATGCGGTTTCATAAGCTTCGTCCCTTATCTCTTCTAACTCGTTCAGCGCCAGTTGTCTTTGTTTACCTGCGCACTCATAATTCATATTAACATTTTTAATTGCCCACAAGGCACGATGAGTTAATTCTACAGGTAAATGACAACCCTTTCCATAGACCAACCGGTAGGGAGTGGTTCCAATAGGCGTCTTGTAAGCGGTACGATACGCCCATAAAGCATCATCTAGTTTAGTTGACCAATCCTTGCGATCGGGTCGTACCGTTTTTTGCAAAATTTCTTTAATTTGCCTATTAGAAACCTCTACTTGTCCACTTGTTTGTGGATGGTATGGTGTTGCAATTCTATGGTCAACACCATAACGTTTTAGAAGTTTGCCAAAGTTGAAGTTTTGAAATGCGATCCCCCATCGCTTATTATCACGCGAGGGATACCAAATCTTGAAAAAATATTGGTTTGGACAAACTTGCATACCACCTTATGGTCATTGGTCTTGGTGGCGATAGCTTCTATCCATTTAGAGACATAATCGACCGCCACCAAGATATAGAGATTACCAAAAGAGTTTGGAAAAGGGCCCATGAAGTCAATGCCCCAAACATCAAAGATTTCCACCACCAAAATTGGTTGCATAGGCATTTCATCTCTTCTTGTCAGACTCCCCATTTGTTGGCACCTTATGCAATTCTTGGCAAATTCATGGGAGTCTTTGAAATGGTAGGCCAGTAAAAACCACAAGAAAGGACTTTGTGACCCGTCTTTTGTCCACTGAAATGTCCTCCGCATGCCGATTCGTGAAGCATGCTCAGTACACATGGGATCTCCTCATCCGGTAGACATCTTCGGATGATTTGGTCAGCTCCCACTTTGAAGAGGTCCGGTTCATCCCAAATGTAATGTTTTGCTTGAGCCTTGAAGTGTTGTTTCTTTCTTCTACTCCATCCTTCCGGCAATGTACCTGTAGCCAAATAGTTTGCAAAATGAGCGTACCAGGGGTTATTGGTGGTGATAGACATGATGTATTCATCCGGGAATTGTTCATTTATCTCTGATGTGGTATCTTCTTCCACCGGTTGAATTCTTGACAAGTGATCTGCGACTACATTTTCACTCCCTTTCTTGTCTCGGATTTCAAGATTGAATTCTTGCAATAACAAAATCCAACGAATCAACCTTGGTTTCGCGTCCTTTTTCTCCATAAGGTACCTAACAGCAGAATGGTCAGAATAGACAATAACCTTGCTACCCCATATATAGGACCGAAATTTATCTAAAGCATATACCACCGCAAGTAATTCCTTCTCAGTTGTTGTATAATTCAATTGGGCATCTGAGAGAGTTTTGCTTGCATAGTATATGGCAACGGGTTTCTTATCAACCCGTTGACCCAAGACAGCACCAATAGCATAGTCACTTGCATCACACATTATTTCAAAAGGCAATTTCCAATTAGGTGATTGCAAGATCGGAGCTTCGATTAATTTTTGCTTTAAAATGTTAAAGGCTTTTACACATTCTTCATTAAACTCAAATGGGGCATCTTTTAACAATAGATTACACAATGGTTTGGTTATGACACTAAATCCCTTTATGAATCTTCTATAAAAACCGGCATGCCCCAAGAATGATCTAATGCCCTTAACATTAGTAGGGTGAGGTAAAGTGGAAATAACCTTTACTTTGGCATGATCTACTTCTATCCCACGGCTAGACACAACGTGACCCAATACTATCCCCTCTTGAACCATGAAATGGCTCTTTTCCCAACTAAGGACCAAATTGGTTTCAACACATCTTTTTAAAACTTTTTCTAATTGAAGCAAACATGATTCAAACGATGTGCCAAAAATTGAGAAATCATCCATGAAGATTTCTAATGACTCCCCCACCATATCTGAAAAGATACTCATCATACACCTTTGAAAGGTGGCAGGGGCATTACATAACCCAAATGGCATTCGCCTAAATGCAAACGTGCCATAAGGGCAAGTAAATGTGGTCTTTTCCTGATCTTCAGGATGAATAGCTATTTGGTTATAACCTGAATAACCATCTAGAAAGCAATAAAATTTCTGACCTGATAGTTTCTCAACAATTTGATCAATAAATGGTAAGGGGAAATGATCTTTTGAGGTAGCAGCATTCAATTTCCTGTAGTCAATACAAATTCTCCACCCGGTTACTGGCCGGGTCGCTACCTCGTTACCTGAGTCATCTTTAACAATTTGGATGCCCGCCTTTTTTGGTACAGTTTGTGTAGGACTCACCCAAGTACTGTCAGAGATTGCAAAGATGATACCTGCATCTAGCCATTTCAATACCTCCTTCTTGACTACCTCTCTCATGTTTGGGTTCAACCTTCGTGGGCATCATGTGATGGTTTGACTTCCGGATCTGTGATGATTTTGTGCATAACAATTGAGGGGCTAATTCCTTTTAGATCCGCAATAGTCCATCCAATCGCCTCCTTGTTAGCAATCAACACCTCCATCAACGCACCTTCCTGTTCAATGGATAGATTAGAAGCAATAATAACAGGTAAAGTTTCATTCTTACCAAGGAAAGCATATTTTAAATGCTTTGGTAATTCTTTCAATTCAACTTGTGGTGGTTCTTGCAATGAAGGTTTCAACCCGGTGTCGATTTTCTCAGGTAATGGCTCCACTTGAACCGACCATGGTGGTCGTTCACTCCTCATGGCAGCACTCATTATCTCCTTTTCTTCCTCCTCTAATTGCTTTTCAGTTTCCACTCTCAACCTGTCAAACATGAAACAATCCTCCATTGTGTTTTCCTCTTCAACGACCATGTCGCATAGAGGTATACACTCATCAATAATGTCGGCTATGTAGCATTCATCATTGATAGGAGGGTCAGTCATACCTGAAAATACATTAAGTCTCAACCTATTGTTACCAAATGTCATGTCAACCGTTCCCGTTTTACAATTGATTTGAGCATTTGAAGTTGCCAAAAATGGTCGACCTAAGATAACCGTAGGTTGTTTGGTTTGATCTATGGAAACATAATCAAGTACTAAAAAGTCCACCGGATAATAAAAATTCTCAACTTTTACTATCACATCAGTAATTATCCCACGGGGAAGCTTGGGTGTTAAATCGGCTAATACCACGGTGGTCTTAGCTTCTTGAAGCGGACCAAAGTCGTATTGGTCATACAAGCTACCCGGTAAAATACTTACACTAGCACCAAGATCCAAGAGTGCCCTTGTCATTTTGAATTCTCCCACTTGAAGAGGTATAATAGGCGCTCCCGGGTCTTGTAGCTTAGGTGGAAGGGCACCCGAAAGAATAGAACTCACATTTTCAGTCAAATCAAGCTTTTTAGGGAATTTATGAGCTCTCTTTTGGGTACATAATTCTTTTAAATACTTAGCATATGAAGGAACTTGTTTGATTGCATCTAAAAGTGGTAAATTAATCTTCACTTGTTTAAAAATTTCCCACATTTCATCTTGTTGTGGGCCTCTTTTCTTTACCACTTTTTGTAAGGGTGCCTTAAGAGCTTCGGGAAAAGGAACGGTATTACCCTCCATCACCTTTTCCTTAGCCTTAGGAGTTTGTGTAACCTCAACGGGTTTGGTTTTAGATTTTTCAGAAAAATTTTCATTTTGACCCGTTTGGCTACTTTCACCCTCATCATCACTTTCATCAGTAACATCTTCCACCACCCTTCAACAAATTGGGGTGGTGGTGGTTTAACACCATTGTCAACTACCTTACCACTACGCAAAGTAAGTTTATTGATTGATACCTCGCGTGTTTTTAGAACTTGAGCCTTGATGTTGTGGATTCACGGTTGTATCACTTGGCAATCTTCCACCGCTTCCCTTAAGTCGGCCCAAATCTTCGGCTAGTTGACCAACTTGCCTTACGAGAGCTTCATGTGACTTATCTCTTACTTCATTTGCTCTCTTCATCTCCTTGATGTCATTGTTAGATTCTTTCACCATGTTCATAAGAGCATCTAACTTTGCATTCAACGAGTCATCTCCACCACCTTGGCTTCCCGATGGTCCACCTTGATTATTGTTGTAATTTCTTTGGAAGTTACCATCCCGATTGTAGCCTTGATTACCTCCTTGATTGTAGTTGTTCCTTTGGTAGCCACCTTGGTTGTAATTTCCCCCTTGATTGTTCCCTTGGCGGTTTTGATAGCCTTGTCCACCTTGGTTTGCCGGTTGGAAGTTTGGGTTCATTTGGTTTGAAGGGTTACCATACCTAAGGTTGGGATGGTTCCTCAAACCCGGATGGTAAGTGTTGGAGTTCATGTCAAAAGGCTTCCGGTCTCCATAAACTTGATTCACCTCTTCGGTTCCTTGAGCCATGTTTACTTGACAACTATCGGCTCTATGACCAATGTCCCCACATTCTTCACAAACGCGAATTGAACCGCATTTACATCTTTCTTCTTCATGCGAGCTAACTCTCTTTCCAACGCGGCTATTCGATCCTTTGCACTTGAGTCAATGTCGGAGGTGGATTTTGGGATAGGGTGTTTTGCTTTCCTATCCGCGGATTCTTCGGCTCTTGAGTTCTTACTCATCCTTTCAAGGAATTCCCAATCCTCTTCCTCGGGGTTATTCAACAAGGTTCCATTGCTAGTAGACTTGAGGTACTTCCTTTCTTCTTTTGTCAATCCGTTCACAAAACTCTTCACTAGCTCCCAAAGCTCAATTTGGTGATGTGGACATTTCTTATCAACTCTTTAAAACGAGTAAAAGCTTCATGAAGTGGCTCTCCGGATTGTTGTTGGAATGTCCGGATCTCGTCCCTCATTCATCCATTTTGGCCATTGAATAGTATTCGTCAAGGAAGACTTGTTGCATTTCTCCCCATGTTCGAATACTATTAGCCGGCAAGGTTAAAACCATTGCTTTGCCTTGTCCTTCAATGAAAATTGGAACAATCTTAAACGCACCTCATCTTGTGAGAAGTTGTGTCCTCCAATCGTGCCACATATGTCGGAGAATTCAGATATGTGTGTGTAAGGCTCCTCCGTTGACATGCCATGAAAATGAGGTAAGATGTTGATGTAGTTGGGCTTACAATCAAATGAACGCCTTCCCGGAATTGGTGGAACAATAGGAGAGACATTGTCCGATATGATGGGTCGAAACCTACCATTCACGCCTTGTGTTCGAGCTTGTTGAGGTTGTTGGCGTGGGGGACCATTCACTTCTTGATGCATTGGGTATCTTCTTTGTGGTCCTTGATTAGCTACACCGACAAACTGAGGAATTCGGTTTGGGTTGGCATTCATGTTTGGATTCCTAAATTGGTTTTGTCTATGTTGACGGTTGTAGTTGTAGTTCTCATTCTCCATATACCCATGGTTCCATTCATCATAATTATCACCTTGGTAGCCATAATCACCATCATACCCTCCTTCATTGTAGAACCCCCCATTGCCTTCATTGTCATACTCATAATCATCACTATCACCCGTGTGATAGGTGTGAACACTCACCCGTTCGGGTGATTGGTAAGATGGAACACTAAATGGCTCATCCTCATGAATGGCATTTCTTAGCTCGTCTAAGTTTGGTGGGCCAAAATGACCCATGGGGTTTTGGTTCACATGTTCAAAAAGTGGGTTACTATGGCTATGAGCTTGTCTACGGTTTGGGTTGAGGTTACGGTCATTGGTAGGTGGTGGTGGTGGATTTTGTGGAATGTTGTGTTGTGGTGGGGGTCGGTTGTTACTACCTCCCTCCATTTGGTTGGCTCAGTTCCTTCTTGCAAAGCGTTCAATTTCCGGTTCAAACACCAACGGAGAGGTTCTTCCGGATGCTCTAGTATGCATGCACTACCTGTGATCTACACAAATAACACAACCAGCATAACAAGGGAAAAGGAATGATGCAAAAATAACCAAACACTTAAACAGAAAAGTACAAACTAGTCAACACAATTCTACACACAAAGCGCACTACTCCCCGGCAACGGCGCCAAAATTTGACCGGCTTGTCGCATGCACTAGTCAAAGATAGTATTTATATAGTTCCTTAATACCAAAATTATGTAGCAAATGGTAAGAAGGGTGTCGAATCACAAGGAGTATGTGGTTTGTGTTTAGACTTGAATTGGACTAACAAATTAATTATGAAGCTTGCTATTTTGTTTATAAAAGATTTTATATGTTTACTTGAAATGGTGTTGAAACTTTGTCCAACACAAAGAAATGAGCAAAACAAAAATGGTTACTTAAGAATGATTAATAGAACTTGAAAACTTAGAACAATGGTTGACAATACTAAGTTTAATAACAAGGTTCACCCCGGTTGATATCATAAAATTATGGTGCTACTAATCCAACTAATTTGCATCAAAGATGTGAGTCATGCTAACGAGTTCATCATTACAAGGCTTAGGTGTCAAGAATTGTCAACGTTAATTACGGACAATAATACACTTCATTACACATGAACATTCAAACTCTACATCTACATAGCACACATGACCAACTCCATTTCTCAAAGACAAATTTCATACTCATTCATGCAATTTGGGAATTCAAGTTAAGATCAAAATACTAACATAAATGTTTCAAGCAATCAAATACAAAACACAAAGATGCAATCTAGTTTTCAAAGTTAACAAACCATAGTCTTACAATATTCAAACCGGGGGAAAACCCAAAGAAGTTTAGCCTCTCATGGTTTTATGCACAAGAACAAGATTCAAAAGATAATTCATAACAACCAAATACATAACAAGGATCAAATTACCACAATATTCTGTTCTTCAACACAACCAAGAGTATCAACCAAAAGCTTGACCAAAGAAAATCTTGAATCTCAAATACCCCAAATGTGTTTTTGTTCCAAGAGAGTGATCCTCATGTTCATATGAATCAACTCTTTTAAATAAAAGATCACAGCTCAAAAGTTGCAGACAATATCCAGAATTTCATCACATCTCCATATATTTCTCAAAAGCCATCCACTTGTGAATTAAATATGAAAATCCACTTTCCAGGAATCACCCCTACCGTAACTTACGGTAGCCACCGTAAGTTACGGTAGGCTCAAGGGTGCTACGGTGGAAACTCTCTGCCATACGGTGGAAAAATGAAGTTTTGGGGTCCACCGTAATTTACGGTGGCCACCGTAAATTACGGTGGATCCCTGAATATTCTTTGTCATCTTTCTTCTTTCCACGTACGTCCGTTCCGTTCCGTCATGGTCCGTCAAACGCTATGTTTTCTCCGTATTAAGCGCCATAATGTGCCTGAAACAAAAGCAACTGCAGTTATCTAATTCAAGATAATTACATGATTAAAATAGAGAATGTTACGCGTTTAATCACCATAAAGGGTTGTTCTTTGAACCACCCGTCAAGTACCTGGATTCTAGCACGACTAACATCCGCAATCTTTTTGCTTTGAAACAAATCCCAATGTTTTCCTTTAACCGACGTATGAAACTTCCAAGCTGCTTCAGATGTTGTAAAGTTCACAAACGCATATCCGGCATTCAAACCATGCCTGTACGTATATATCAACGTCAAAACTTAGCTAGTAGAAGTAGTGTGAGAATGATGGTTGGGGGGAGAGGTAGGGTTGTGGCACTAGGATCTTGCACCATGGTCCGGTGGTGTGGTCTACCTTTTTCTGACGTCATCATGAAAACATGTCTATATATAGAGACATGTAGCATTTACACCATAAAAATTAATAATAATATTATTCAGATAGATAGCAACTTGAAATCAATCGGAAGATACACGAAATCAAACTCCGATCGAACGGTGTTTCCCGCCTTTTCATTCTCAAATTTACAGTGATAAAATTAAAATAAAAAACAATGTTTAATGCTTAAAAAATAAAAAAAATAAAAGCAATATGTCACAGTTTGGCCAAACCGTGACATAAAATTAAAATAAAAAACAATGTTTAATGCTTAAAAAAATAAAAAAATAAAAGCAATATGTCACGGTTTGGCCAAACCGTGACATATAGCCCCCCCTGCGCACAATCACTTCCCCATAATTACATACCCAATCATTGACTACGGATCCCCAGATATAACTGTCACGGTTAGGGTAAACCGTGACAGTTAGGTCTCACACCTGACCAAGCGGTCACGGGGAGACCTAACCGTGACCGCTTGGGTCGGTTTTCTCCAGGAAAAGGCGGTGCGCCTAAAATTTTCGTTTTTTTATGGGATTGTATTAGTAACAATGTAATAGTTCATGTCCGGGAACAAATTAAAGGCCGGAAAAAAGGAGCCTTAAACTAATTCATATGATATTCTTAACGACCCTTTGGAGTTGTGGGGCCGTAGAAATGAGAGGTTATTTCAAACAAATAAAGGGTTGTTTGTTTTGGTGCTGACCCGGCTGACCGGGTTGATCCGCTGACTCGGTCAGCGGTCAGCCCGTTTGATTTCGGCTTCAAGCCCGGCTGATTAGGTCTCTGGTGCTGACCCGGACCTTGAAAAAAAATGTGCTGACCGGCTGACCCGCAAGCCCTCTCGCGACCCGCAGGAAGCCGCAACACCACCGCCCACCGCCCCACCGGCGCGACCACCCCTCGGCAGCCTGTCGCGACCACCGACGACCACCCCTCAGCAGCCTGGCGCGACCACCGACGACCACCCCTCGGAGATCATTGAGCTGGTGGTGAGGATGGTGGTTAATGGTGGTCGGAGTCTGGAAGATGATGAGCTGTAAAAGATGAACTTTGTGGTGGTTGTGGTGTCTTGGGTTTTGTTTTGGTGGAGTGAAAGAGAAGAGAAGAGGTGATGTACAGTGGTGGTTGTGCTGTCTTTCAAGATAAATGTGAACATGAATTGGTTGGAGAGTAGAGGGGGTATTATTATTATTATTAAGGGTGGGTGTCTTGGGTTTTTTTGTGGTTTCTTTTGTGTGTTAAAATAATTTATGAATGAAGTTATTACATAATATCGGTTAAAATACAAGGGTAATACGGTTATTTTTATCATTCAGCATAGTCAGTCAGATATTGTATCAAACAACCAAGTTCCAGTAAGATACTGTATCAAACAACCAAGTTCCAGTCAGATGCAGACTCAGTCAGAACTTCTTACTGGGTCAGCTTCTGACTCAGTCAGATTTTACTCAGTCAGCACAATCAAACAGCCCCTAAGTCTACATGGTTCAAGGTTGTGAAAGACATAAAGAAGACCTCCTTTAATTGGATGGTTTATCGGGCAAAGATAAAATCAATTGAATGGGGAAAATGGCGTTCCTTCGACCTTGGGAAAGTGTTCTTTTAGTTTCAAGTAATTTTCTTTTTATTTCTCTGTTACTGGTTTTGTTAATGCTTAGTTTCTTGGCAGAACTGTATCGTGATTTGTGGTAATGAAATGTAATTCCGCTTTGCTAGTAAAAATAATAATAATAATGACAGTAACATACTTTTAATCATAAAATCATGAAATGTAATTCCGCTTTGTTAATGTTAAGTCAGACATCTACGAGAATCTGAATGCCTACATTGGTTTTCGTAATTCCGCAGCGAAGCTTATGTTTAATCTGCTAGTAAATATAATAACCAAATATATGCTTTGTTTTTATTCTTTTACAATTTTTGTTGTCGCTATTGGTTTATAACTTTTTCAACTTTTCCGGTCATAGGATTTCAATAGTTCACATCTTAGGATTTCAATAGTTCACATCTACCTAAAATAATGTATAAGAGCATACACAATGGAATCTCTAAAAATATGTGAATGTATTTGGTATATTATATAGAATGGTTTTGAGTGGTTGTGAGTGAAGTAGGGAGAAATGTTATTATTAATTGGTATGTTTGAAGAATCACTGTTCAATCCCTATAAATTTTATAGAGTAAATTACAAATTGTATCCTTTATTATTATATAAAATTACATCATGTGTCCTTTGTTTTAATACTTACACCGTATGTCCGTTTTATATAAAAACCGCACGCATATTGTCCTTTACACTAACTTCCATCCAATTTCAGAGTTAAGTCAAGCATGTGTCCCTCACATGATGGGTTCCACATGAGAGACATGTGCCCCTCACATGATAGGTATTTATGTAATTTGACAATTTGTAATTAATAAAACATTGAGTAATTGAGTTTTTAGTAAATCATTGAACTCTTATGCCCTTGTTTTAAGAACGAACAGTAAGGAACAAACCCTGAATTGAAAGTGTAGAATGAAACAGAGAAGTCCAGATTACTACAAAGGAATCTAGAACGAGAACGACGCTTGGATGTCAGAGCGGATTTTACAGTTAGATCGACGACAACAATTGCAATTATCAATGTTAACATTCGTCAGGAATAAAGCGACATAAAAATATTTTTGACATAAAAATCCGACTTTAAACACCTTAACATGAATGTGGCGGGAATAAAACGACATAAAAATATTTTTAACTAATTATAAGCATGTAAAATATATAAATACATGTCATGTGAGTGACACATGTCTGACTTAACTGTGAATTTGGATGGAGGTTAGTCTAAAGGACAATATATGTGCAAATTGTTTTAAATAAAAGATATTTCATGTAATTATTAAAACTAAAGGACATAACATGCAATTCTATATATTAATAAAGGACACAATTTGTAATTTACTTAATTTTTTCATATTTTTAAAAGTTGTATGAGTGGATGAGAGAAAAAAATAATGATAAGGGTATAAAAAGTCGTATTTAATTGAAAAGAAAGAGAAAATATATTGATTTTTAGTGTAATATATATATATATATATATATATATATAATTACACTAAAAATCAATATATTTTCTCTATTCTTTTCAATTAAACAGTAGAGGATTCCAAACCTGACGCTTATCGGGACTGGTTACCCTGGACCTAGCCGTCAGTCTTAAGTCATACCCCCCGGATGCGCAGGAACCGGATTGAATCAGTAAACACTCGCCCCCCATCAGGATCAAACCCGGGATGAAACCCCGAGCCAAACCCTCACCTGGATGTCACAGAAGTTAGATGGGGAGGGTGGGATTTGAACCTGAGTCACTTAGTATACCAGGTCAACCCATTAACCACTCCACCACTTATAGATAAGTAAAGAATTTGTTAAAATTATGGGTTTATTTCAATTTTATTGCTAAATTCTAAGCCTGAGATTCTAATTCAATTCTTGTGTTTTGTGGCTTATGTTTAAATTAAACTGCTGAGTTTAAATGGAGCTGGGTTGACAAGTGCTTTGTGGACTAGTGGCTAATGGGCTGGAGGCTAATGGGCTGGAGGCTAATGGGCTGGATCCGTGAAGACTGAGCCTAGCTTCTTTATATTGTTTCAAGGGTTTCAGTTGGAACACACGAATCTTCTTTGAGACTCTTCTTTTCACCTAAAACTCTCTTTGGTTCTTAGGGTTTCTTGTTCATGATCGAGTTCATGAACCTCTGTTGTTTTGTTTCTGTTCTTGGGTTATCGCTTTGATAATCTGAGTTTTATCTTGTAATCGATTGGTTCTGTGATGATTCTTTGTTTTTAGAGTTGTCTCTTTCAAAGAGCTCTTGAGGTTCTTGTTTCATGACATGGTATCAGAGTTACAATAGCTCTGATCGAGTGTTCGATCTGATTCTGGGTTGATTTCCGCTGGTGTTGGAAGATTGTTTCATTTCTGTGATTGTTCGTGGTGAACGTGACTCTCGATCTCTGAAACCTCGACTCAGGGTTTCTCTCTGGATGTAGTTTTGCGACTGTTCGTGATTCGTCGACAGTGGTTATCTAGGGTTGAATCGATAACCCTAGTTCTCTGTTCTTTGAAGACAAGCACAAGAGGATTCATTCGCCTAGGGTTGTGCAATCAAAACCCTATTATCTGGTATTTTTTTTCTTCTATTCGAACTCTGTAACCCTCAGTGAAGGTTACAGAGTTTGGATCTCTTGCTATATTAGAACACCCGTGTAGGGCGCCCCCTCTGTAAGACTTTCTATTATCCCTGCTCTCTTTTACATATTCGTAGTCTGTGTTTGGCCGGGTTAGGGGTACCGGCATCTGGTGTTATTTGAGATTGCTATATCGACTCTTGATTAATTGTTTGTGTGCATATCACTTGTGTGATTCTTGTGTGTTCTTGCATCAACAGCCTTCACTAATCCTTGATCTACCACTATAAGTGGTGTGAAAACCTGGCGCTGGTGTAGGCTGTTTTATGTGCGTGTGCCTGTGTGTCTCATATTTTTTGATTGTTCTTCATTGGTTTGAGCAACATGAGTGAAACTGATAATATTGATAATACTGAGAATATTGAGAATATTGAGAGCACTCCTATTGTCACTTTGGTTAGTAAACTAGATGCTAGTGACCCTCTTTACTTGCACGCTAGTGACTCCAGTGTTCTTTCAATTGTAAATGTGAAACTCAAAGGAACAGAGAATTACACTGTGTGGTCTAATGCTATAAAACTTGCCCTTCGTGTTAAAAATAAAATAGGGTTTATAGATGGGTCATGTAAAAAGCCTACCAATAATGAAATTCTGAGTTCACAATAGGAAAGGTGTAATTCTGTTGTTCTTACATGGATTCTTAACTCAATATCTGATGAATTAAGTGCTGGTCTTATGTTTTCAAAATTGGCTAAAGAGGTCTGGGATGAGTTAAAGGAAACCTATGATAAAATCGACGGATCTGTTGTTTTTGACTTATATCAGAAAATCAACTCTTTAAGACAAAATGGAAACACTGTTTCAGAATACTATCACAAGCTAAATTCAATGTGGAAGTTGTATGATAATATGATACAACTCCCTTCCTGTACATGCCAGGCCTCCAAAGAATTTAATGACTTTCATCACTTAATTAAGTTAATGCAATTTTTGATGGGACTTGATGATGTTTACCAACCTGTAAGAACCAATCTGTTGACCAAAGACCCCCTAAACTGCTTTCTCTATAGTCTCAAGGGAGGAATCCCATAGACAGTCAAATAATGTTTCCAAGAAACAAACTCAAAACATGTCTTTCTTGTCTAAAAACAATCAATCCTCGGAAAATAAAAAGAAACCTTACAAAGGTCCTAATCCAAACCTAAAATGCACTCATTGTAATAAGATAGGACACACTATTGAGCGATGTTTTGAGTTAGTTGGATATCCCCCGAGGGGCAAAACTGGTCAAGGATCTGGTCAAGGGTTAAGAAACCCCAGTAATATAGTTGGTAATAAATCTGTTCAAGGAGCTAACTCCCATGTGACAGTATTGACTGCTGATCAAGTTACCAAATTATTAGGTCTTCTAAATGAGAAAATCTGTAATACCTCCCAAGAGACTAATGTAGGAGGTATTCAACCTTATGCATGCTCATCTTATATGCTTAGTAATTCCATTGTTGCTTTAGGTTCAAAACTGTTTAAGAATAACAGTTCTGGATGGATAATTGACTCAGGAGCCAATTAACATATGGTTATGAGTGATGAAAAAGTCTTTAATAAAATTGATGTATCTGATTTAAACATCACTATGAAACATCCTAATGGGACAAATGCTACAGTCAAAGTTATAGGTGATTTAAAAATAACTGATGATGTTGTTCTCACTGGTGTGTTTTTGTTGTTCCTGAGTACTATGTTAATCTTGTGTCTGTTCATAAACTTGCTAAAGATAACAATATATGCGTTCTGTTTGATGGAAAAAATTGTTATCTCCAGGATTTACACACAAAGAAAATCCGGGTGACTGGTAGACAAGTAGATGGTCTATACTTCTGTGGAAACTTGTCTAATTCTGCTAAGGTGTGCTGTAATAGTACAACTGATTTTAATTTGTGGCATGCTAGGCTTGGTCACCCCTCACATCAAGTTCTTAATGTATTAAAAGACTTTTTAAACATTAAAGTTTTAAATAAAAATGATCCTTGTGAGGTCTGCCATCATGCTAAACAACATAGGGAATCTTTTCCTTTAAGTGAACATAAAACTAAGACATTGGGTGATATTATTCATCTTGATGTTAGGGGTCCATATAAGGTTCCAAGTAGAGAAGGGTTTAGATACTTCTTAACTGTTGTTGATGACTATACAAGAGCTGTGTGGGTGTATTTGTTAAAAAACAAGGATGAAGTTTTTCAAAATGTAGAGAGTTATGTTAACCTAATTGAAACTCAGTTTGAAAAACGCATTAAAACTTTTAGAAGTAACAATGGTACAGAATTCTGTAACAACCAATTTTTGTGTATAACAAAAGAAAAGGAATCATTCATCAGACATCCTGTCCATATACCCCACAACAAAATTTTAGTTGAAAGGAAACATCAACACCTGTTAAATGTTGCTAGAACCCTTCTGTTTCAGGCAAAACTTCCTATTAGATTCTAGTCAGACTGTGTGTTAACAGCAGCCTATTTGATAAACAGGACTCCGTCTTTGGTGTTACATGGATTGTCTCCCTATGAACTATTGTTTGGATTTAAACCCTCTCTACATCACTTGAAAACATTTGGGTGTTTATGTCTCAGTGTTATTACAAATAATAAGAACAAGTTTGATCATATGGCTGAAAAATGTGTCTTTATTGGTTACTCAAATGAGAAAAAAGGATATAAGTTGTGGAGTCTAGATAATCGTCTAGTTTTGTTTTCTAGAGATGTTAAATTTTATGAAAACATTTTTCCGTTCAATGACATTAAGTCTACTGATACTGTTGATATACCTATTGAATCCACTATTAATCACTTTAATTTTTTTGATAATATTGAAACTTTAAATCCTGAATGTTCTTCAAGTGAAAAACCTGATGATGAGAAGAGGGAAACCACTGAGAGAAATGAGGCTGATCAGCCTTCTTGCAGCAGTCCCGAGGGTTCAGGCTCGGCTCATGTTGAGCAGCCTGACCTCGGAGAAGGTACTTGTGAGGTAGATCAGTTGTCCTTTGACAATGATACCCACAACTCTCCTGAGGGTAATAAACAACCAGGGCAAACTTCAACAGTTCGTAGGTCAACCCGTAACACCCCTTTACCAAAGAAATTAGATGATTTTGTTATAGAGGGTAAAGTTAAGTATGGCTTAGAGAAAGTTGTAAATTACTCTAATCTAAACTGTGAAAACCTTTTTTGCTACTGCTTTGAACAAAAGTGTTGAATCTAGGTCTTATAAAGAAGCTTCTTTAGACAAAAATTGGATTATGGCTATGGATAATGAAATGAAAGCTTTAAATCGATGTAGGACATGGGAATTTGTAGATCTTCCTACTGGAAGAAAACCAATAGGATGTCGTTGGGTATACAAAATTAAGTATAAGTCCACAGGTGAGATAGAGAGGTACAAAGCTAGACTTGTAGCTAAAGGGTATAACTAAAAGGAAGGTATAGACTTTGATGAGACTTTCTTCCCTGTAGTAAGAATGGTCACTATTCGTGCTGTTATAAGTCTTGCTGTTGACCAGGGGTGGGATCTATGTCAACTTGATATAAATAATGCCTTTCTTTATGGAAATTTGAATAAGGAAGTCTATATGACCCTACCTGAGGGATATTTTTCAAAGAATGACGCTAGAGTGTGTAAATTGACTAAGTCATTGTATGGGCTTAAACAAGCCCCTAGAATGTGAAATGAAAAGTTAGTGGGTGTTCTTGTTGACTTTGGGTTTGTCCAAAGTAAAAGTGATTATTCCTTGTTTGTTAAAAATGTGAATTCTGTGCTAGTTATTCTTTTAGTGTATGTAGATGATATTATTGTAACAGGTAATAGTGCAGTTGAGATAAATAAAATAAAGAAACTGTTACAATCACATTTTTTGATAAAAAATCTTGGTGAATTGAAATATTTTCTAGGAATTGAGGTTTTGAGAACTAAAAATGGTATATGTCTATCCCAAAGAAAATATTGTTTAGAGTTGTTAGCTGAGTTTGGAATGACAGGGTGTAAACCTGCTCAAACTCCGCTAGAACAACATCATATTATAGCTGCTTTATGTAAAAAAGATGATACTTTGTTACATAATGTAACTGGATTTCAGAAGTTGATTGGTAAATTGATATACCTTTCTCATACTCGACCTGATATTTCATATTCAGTCCAGTTTTTAAGTCAATTTATGCACTCTCCTACGAATACTCACTTACAACTTGCGTTAAGAGTTTTGCGTTATCTTAAAAGTGAACCTGGTAAAGGGTTATGTTTCAAAAAGGGTAGTTCTTTTAATTTGGTTGCTTATGCCGATTCTGATTGGGGTAAATGTTTGAATACCCGAAGGTCGGTTACTGGATATTGTATTTTCCTTGGTGACTGTCTTGTCTCGTGGAAGAGCAAGAAACAGTCTACTGTCTCATGGTCTTCAGCTGAGGCTGAATACCGGTCCATGTGTGCTGCTGCATGCGAGATTATGTGGCTGATGAATGTTATGAAGGAACTGGGGGTTACCATCAATGTTCCTGTTCCTTTGCACTGTGATAGTAAGGCTGCTATGTCAATAGCTGCTAATCCTGTCTTCCATGACAGGACAAAACATTTTGAAATTGATTTATTCTTTTTAAGAGAAAAATATCAGCTGGTACTGTTTTTACTGTTCCCACTATGTCTGAAGAACAGCCTGCTGATTTGTTTACCAAGGGGCTGTTTCATAAGCAACATCACTATTTTTGCAAGAAATTGAACATGTCTAATGAATTTAGCTAATAAAATTGAGGGGGGGTGTTAAAATTGTGGTTTATTTCAATTTTATTGTTAAATTCTAAGCCTGAGATTCTAATTCAATTCTTGTGTTTTGTGGCATATGTTTAAATGGAGCTGCTGGGTTTAAATGGAGCTGGGCTGACAAGTGCTTTGTGGACTAGTGGCTAATGGGCTGGAGGCTAATGGGCTGGATCCGTGAAGACTGAGCCTAGCCTCTTTATATTGTTTCGAGGGTTTCAGTTGGAACACACGAATCTTCTTCGAGACTCTTTTCACCTAAAACTCTCTCTGGTTCTTAGGGTTTCTTGTTCATGATCGAGTTCATGAACCTCTGTTGTTTGTTTCTGTTCTTGGGTTATCGCTTTGATAATCTGAGTTTTATCTTGTAATCGATTGGTTCTGTGATGATTCTTTGTTTTTAGAGTTGTCTCTTTCAAAGAGCTTTTGAGGTTCTTGTTTCGTGACAGAATTCACCGTGAGTGCTCTAATCAATTCGTTTTATAATCATTAAATGTGATTAAAACCAGCCATTAAACATATTTATGAACATTTAATAACTTTCTCCAAGTTTCTGTCCCATTCTAAATGTATTTTTGTTAGTAGAAAAGTGACAAATTTGTGACAAAATTGCATATTCGGAAAAGAAAAGTTTGCCAACATAGAAAAGTGTTTGTTCGTTGTTTGTATTGTTAAAATGTTAATAAAAACACAACTTGTTTTCACTCGGTTTTAATTGTACATACTTTTTATACAAGTATGTAAAAGATGATTACATTTATAAGCATGAAGAAAAAAAATATAACTAATGTTTACATTAAAAAAATATGAAATAAGTAAATTTATATATATACAAATTGCAACTTCATCTACAATAACGTCTCATAGTTAATGCATGATATACAAGGTCTAATGCATTTTTATCAGTGGGTTCTTTTTCAATATTATTTTTCTAGAGATGCATAGTTAAACAACAATTTAATAAACCTGATTACTTGGCTCAGTGGTAGACAATTAGGATTAGGCCAATTAAACTTGACGGCAGTTCGAGATCACTAGTACAAAATCGGGCTTCGGTGACACACAAAAATCGTCACTGTAGGTAGTTAGTGACGATTTTTTTTTTCGCTAAATATGTCACCAAAGGTCGAGCCATTGTTGATGTTGTTCGGTGACACACAAAAAATCGTCACTGTAGCATATAATAATTAGTCACCGTAGACTAGAGGTGTCACTATAGACCAGTGATTTTTGTTCCAATTTTATCAAATAATGTCAATATAAACCATTTTCAGTGACACATGTTTTTTTGGTTAGTGGCAATATATCAACAATTGGTCACATGATTTTTTTTTTCAATGTGACGTTTTGCTTGAAATTGGTCGCATTACACTATGTTCAGTGTGACTATTGGTTGGTATTTGATCACAAATAGAAATCTAAGTTGTGACTATTACATACCTTCTAGTGACATAACACAAATGAAAATGTGACCTAAAACGTTTAATATAAACTAGTCTTATTTTAAGTGTCACTGTTGTGTATCCTTTAATCACACTAAGTTTAAAAATTTCTTGTTACATTTCCATTTAGTGACATATATTACATAGTTACATGACCCTAACACACTTGTTGTCACACTATTATTAAATAAATGTGAGTTTTTATGTATTTTAGTGACAAATAATTTTGAACAGGGTGACTATATGTAGTTAGTTATCACACAATTGTTAATCTAAGTTGTGACTATTACATACCTTCTAGTGACATAACACAAATGAAAATGTGACCTAAAACGTTTAATATAAACTAGTCTTATTTTAAGTGTCACTGCTGTGTATCATTTAGTCACACTAACTTTGAAAATTTCTTGTTACATTTCCATTTAGTGACATATTTTACGTAGTTACATGACCCTAACACACTTGTTGTCACACTATTATTAAATAAATGTGAGTTTTTATGTATTTTAGTGACAAATAATTTTGAACAGTGTGACTATATGTAGTTAGTTATCACACAATTGTTAATCTAAGTTGTGACTATTACATACCTTCTAGTGACATAACACAAATGAAAATGTGACCTAAAACGTTTAATATAAACTAGTCTTATTTTAAGTGTCACTGCTGTGTATCATTTAGTCACACTAACTTTGAAAATTTCTTGTTACATTTCCATTTAGTGACATATATTACGTAGTTACATGACCCTAACACACTTGTTGTCACACTATTATTAAATAAATGTGAGTTTTTATGTATTTTAGTGACAAAAAATTTTGAACAGTGTAACTATATGTAGTTAGTTATCACACAATTGTTAATCTAAGTTGTGACTATTACATATCTTCTAGTGACATAACACAAATGAAAATGTGACCTAAAATGTCTAATATAAACTAGTCTTATTTTAAGTGTCACTGTTGTGTATCCTTTAGTCATACTAAGTTTGAAAATTTCTTGTTACGTTTCCATTTAGTGACATATATTATGTAGTTACATGACCCTAACACACTTGTTGTCACACTATTATTAAATAAATGTGAGTTTTTATGTATTTTAGTGACAAATAATTTTGAACAGTGTGACTATATGTAGTTAGTTATCATACAATTGTTAATCTAAGGTGTGACTATTACATACCTCTAGTGACATCTCTTATTTTAAGTGTCACCGTTGTGTATCCTTCAGTGACACTATCTTTGAATATTTGTTGTTACATTTCCTTTTAGTGACATATATTACGTAGGTACGTGACCCTATAACATGCCTGTAGTCACGGTCTTTTCTAAAGACTATGACTGTTTTTGGGATGTAGACACAAATATTTATGTAGGCAGTGATTATATGTTGTTAGTTATCACACAATTGTTAACACAAAATTACCAATATATACCTTTTAGTGACACTTGTAGTGCACTATCTTTAATGAATGTGACCATATATATATATATATACTAGCAGGGCACCCGCGCAATGCGGCGGTAACAACAATATAAATACCCTACCTATAGATAGGGTCTACGGATTTTCACACAAACACCTCCATACACCCTAAATATATAAAGATTCAAACTACACGCATATATGTGTTTATTGCAATCAATAGTGATTGTTTCACATGTGTTTGTAAGTTCAAATCACTTTCATAACGTTTGAAACAAATGGTGACAAATTGAAAAGATAAGAGAAGTAAAGGTAGAATATAAGCATGTAACTTTCTCATGAAAGTTGCCAAACTGAAAACAAATGTTGGTCAAAGGAAAAACAATGACAGAACATAACGAAACACTTGTTTCTCAGAGACACCTGTCAACAAAAAAGTATATACAAAATTAAATGAAACACATGAGATTGATGATCAAGGTTATAGCAAATTAACAGACTTGATGTGCCTTCTTAATGAAATAAATGAATGTGTGTGCATACGCCAAAACCGAGAGAGGATAGAGGTGTCAGTTTCACCATTTATATGAAATGCATGGGCTTGTGTTATGAATTATCTCTAACGGGGCAAGGGTTTATCTATAATGTGTAGGCTTGTGTTAAAACTGAAAAAAGAATGTTAGTAGTCAGCCAACCAGCCCAATTAGTTTGACCTGCACAAAATACTCGTTTGACCCATAAGTTGTTTTAACTTTTAACCAGTCGCGCAACCCACCCATTTTACATCCTCTAGTTTGCCACTCTCTCAAGCTTCATATTTATCATGGGTAAACATGTAAACTTAGCTTCAGATTTTGCAAGATATAAAAAAGGCTTTGTCGTTGACACCATAAATTACGATAAGAAGATTTTTGCATTTATCATGAGCCAGATGGAATAAGTAAACATTTAATTTAAAGCAACCAATAGTCCATCTATTATAAAGATTAGATGAAACTATTTATTGACATTTTGCTTTTGGAGTTTAAGTTCTTCATATGATAATGATCACTATATGTCATAATCAGTTTGGTTCTAACCTTGATTTATTGTCATGCGACCCATATGACTTGAATACTTTCAGCTAATGATCCTCTCAACCATAATCATAAACTATCTCAATCTGCAGCAACCAGAAAATCAAGAGCTTAAGCAAAAAGATATATAAATGTTGATTATGGGCCTGATTTATATAGCCTGCTCATTGGTTAAAACAGTAGCATGCCAATTTTCCAGACGGTGGCGTAGGTTGAGGACATATATGACCTGCTTAAAACAATTGCACTAATAAGAGTAGAACATTACCCCAGACAGTGGTGTAGGGTTGCGAGTAAACTTGCTGCCGCCAGAAAGCCTTTGCAAGTGTCTTCGAAGTTAACCTGTAGCGAAAATCAAAGTTGTAAGTTTAACCTAATCAGAAAAGAGAATACTTTGATATTTCATGCAAGATAATTAACCTTCTTCGCGTAATTTTCTGTAAGGGCTTCAATAGTGCTAGATGCGAGCTCCATATCAAGGTCATAACAACGCAAGTTATTATTAATCTGTCATGATGACAAAAATAGTGTGGATTTAAACATTGTTTAATTTTATTGTAAGTTAAAACAACTTAAATAAATTTTAAATAAACAAATAAAACAACAAACCATGGCACATATTGGTTCTAAATCAATTTCAGAAGCAGGTTCTTCCGGTCTCTTTTTTTCAGCTGCTTGGAAATCAATCATTACCTAAAATACATAGTATGAGAAATCTCATCCATCTAAAAATATAGGTCATGCCAAACATTTTGAAGTTTTACCAGCTGTTTCTTTGATTTTTCTTATTTACTTCTATTAGATATTAGAGCTATATAGTCCAACTTGTTTCTAGAAATATCACAATCCAACTTTATTTTATTTGATTTTTATCTATAGCAATACTTTTTTATATCGCAAATCGCATTATAATGTACAAATTATTTCGTAGAAAACTTAGTTCGGGTTCTAGAATAAATAGCACAACAATATACTTTTTATAAAAAAAATTGTAAATACCTGAATGATGGACAAAGCAATTCTGTATAACATGACTTCTTTGCTATTTTCTCTAACAATTTGCACTTGTTCTCCAAGGATTCTAAATAAATCAACAGCAGCTGGAGTATAAAGCTTCCCTTCACCGGTTGATTTCGGTGGTTGTACTCTATCAGCCTCGAGAATATTCATATACCATTTCTAAAAACAGTTGAAACAAAAAATAATCAGTAACATAACACCACTCCTATGATATGTATAAAAATATTGATAATAACATAATAGCTAGTTTACCCTTGTTGTTGCTTGCATTCTCTCAACATATGAATCCATTAGAGGATCCATTGCACCACTTTCTAAACAAACCTGAGCTAATGACTCATCAACTCCAAGTGCAATCAGGTTTTCTTGGTATTCAACCACCCACCCAGTTACCTGATTTGATTAATAATTAGGGATGAGCCAGTTTAAAATAATTGAAAAGAACGTGACATTGCATGCAAAATACCTTTAAAATTTCAATATTTGTAATATCATTAGCACGATCACTCAGCAGTCTCAGCCACTGAATAAACCTCCCTGTGTACAGATTTACCATGAGCCGAAATATTTCATACCTGCAAGAGCAGTAATTCAAGTTAGAAAACAGCTAAAAGCTGCTCAAGCAAAGAATCATAGTGCAACTTCAATGAACTGAAATACTACAATTTAGCATACCTTGGAGGACAACATGCCATTTGCTTCTTACATCTTGTAGCTGATCTTCTATGCTTCTTAATACATCTCTTAGAGCAATAACATCCTTTAAGTTCGATCATGAGTTCTTCCCATGAATTCTTCATTATTATCGACCGCATCGATTCGAACAGGTTTAGGACTTCATCAAGATGCTCGCTAGGTTAGTTGATGCATTTAATCAAGAATTGAGTCTTAGCATGAAAGATGTAGAGAAATCAATTTGTATCATGGATTCCAAATCTTTATAAATAACTTACATTGACGATGTAAGCTATATAAAATGTTTCAAGTGACGTTCATAATGTTCACGTTTACATCATAATAGTTAATTGGTTGACACTAAAGTAATCTAAATATTGATAGCAGTAGACGATATATATATATATTGAACATAAAGTGTTGCAAATAATATTTGTTTCAATAGTAGTGAGATGGTCAACTAATAATAATAATATGATGACGAATTATTTTAGAATTATAAACCCCTTTTGCCTTAAATATGTACGGGTAAACATCAGTTTACCTATAGTGTATATCGTGTGTATATATATATATATATATATATATATATATATATATATGTGCTATTGTACTTGTAAGTACTTTACATCTCGGAGTGTTGTAAAGATTTGTAAGACATTGATTCAATCAATATCTTATATGTTGACTAATATCTTATATATATATATATGTTTGATAACATTACCAACTTGTTTTTCATTATGCGATGGTCAAGTCATTTCTAGTTAATATTTTCATACATATTTGTTCTTGATGCTTTATAAACTAGTTAACGTTTTAAATGTAATTGGAGCTCAACACACAAACAAGTTAATATATAATCTCCACATTTAGACGTGTAAGAATGCTTAACGCTTGGTTATACCTAACGTTTCCATATCGCGTCCTAGAATCCGCTCGTTCCGACCCGTAACGTGTTGATTGTCCATTGACCACGGTTGACCAGTTTTGACCAACAGCTTTGACTAACGTTTAACCTAGTCAAAACGTATCAAAATCGTATTCAAACACTAATATATTGTTATCTAATACCCAAACGTAACCAAAATCTCAATATACGTTACCAAACACCTCGGTTGTGTCTCTTACCATCCCCATCCACCACATGCAGCCAACACAATCACCACCGACAGCCAACAACCTTCAAATCCAGCCACCATTACCAACATAACAGCCTATTGCCCTTGCCTTACACCAGCCCAGTAACCAATAACCATCCACCACAACTGTTAACACCACCACCATTGCCGAAACCATCACAACAGCTTAACACTTGCAACAAACAACGACACAACCATAATCACAGATTACCTCACCATTACTGTTGTTTTACAACCATCGCCCAAACACCAGCCATATGCAGCCCCAAATCACAACCACATCTACATCGCTGCTGCCTAACATTAACCAACATCGACCACCAACACGCGACCGTAGCCACAATCATCACCATCGGCCGGTAACATTCACAGCCATAAACCACAGCCCACAATCACAGCTGCCACCACCACAACCGCCACTTCCGGGACCCCGATCTGGTACAGATCTACACATGCAACCCAAGATCTCACTGATTTGCAGTATGTAGTTCAAGAAATCAAAAGACGAATGAACTACATCGGTTCTAGAGGTACCTTACCGAGAAAGAGAGGCAGTGGGGGCGGTCCTAGGCCACCTTCGGCCTGTTCACAGCGACAAAGCCACTACCAGCATCCATCGCGACCACCCTCATCACCATCGGCCTCGCCGGCCTAACATCGCGACCCCGCAACTGATCGAGCTTCACATCCACAACATCCACCATTAACCTTCACAGCCCCAATCTTCAACCACAATCGGTTCGGCCTCCATCGACCCGACAACCACCCCCAATGTAACCACAGCCACCGTCGACCACCACCGATAACCCACATCACCACCGTCGCTTGCGATTCGACCTTCGACCGAGCTTTCGCCATCAATTCCCGTGGCTTTGTTGTGTTTTAGGAGGAATTAAGACCACCACCGTGACCGCAGGGGAGAGGGGAGTCGAGAGGGGGTGAGGTCGTCGCCGGAGCTTCGAGTGGATGGCCGGAATCGGCCGCCGGAGGCCGGTGGTTGGCCGGATCGAAGGGAACAGAGGGGGAGAAGGGGGAGGTCGCGGCCTCTTTCTCTCTTCTCTGAGTTTTTGTTTTCAAAACCCTAGAATTAGAGGAAAATATATTTATATAGTGTGTTTAGTGATGGGTTCGTTAATTGGTCAGCTCGTATCGCGTTCGGACCAGTTTCTCACGTATGGTTATAAATTTCGCTTCTCGTTAGATACAATTATACAAAATGTTAAAAGTGTTCCGAGATTATGTATGTAAAACATGCCGGATAATCGGACGAGTTTGTAAATTATCTCGTATTTAACGCGATTAACGGTTTTTATGTGTTTTTATCGAATGAGCGATATTATGATCATTTTAGCATCGAATTGCATGCAATTAAGCATTAGAACGATATTTTGTTCGTTACTTCCCATGTTAGTCACGTTAAAGCTTATCAGACAAATTCTCGGGTTTTACCGGATTGTAACCCGGTTCGCGTCACGGTCGCGTTTCGGAACGCAGTTATTCCGGACAACGTACCATTCATCAAATTCAATATGTTATGATAATAAACAATGATTAGATAAATATTTTCGGAGTTAAGAGACTCAATCGTCATAACAGACGTCAGTTAAATGCCGGTGAAAACCGGTTTTCGCGTTTCGCATACAAATTTCTGTTGATTATGCTTGATTGATGAAGAATCTTTCAACAAGCATTATTTATGATATTGTTAGCACTAACAAGGATTTAGACTGAATGACAAGTCATTATAAGGAATCCCTGATGGAATTCGGACGTTAGTATGCGTTAAATTGCCGGATTTTACCCGGTATGGGTTCTGAATCTGTTTTCAGTTTGGATCTTTTCCATACTTGTTTCAAATCACATAAGAATTCATTGTTTCATGGTTTCTCATTTGATTAGTTCGCAAACATGCATTTGGGCCTTAAATGGGCCTTGTTTATATGTTCGGGCCCTTATTGGGCTTATTGGGCCTAAAAGGCTAGTTTCGTTTTGCAAGATTTCTTTGGTAAGCCCAAATCAATCCGGACCTTTATTGGGTCCTATAATACATTAGGCTTTCTAATTGGGCTAGATTTCAGGGGTGTTACACATAAATTGCATACATATACATTTTACATATCATATATCTATACAACAACAACAACAATCATGTCATGAACGTAACACAGACAACAATGACAGCAACTGGTTGGGTTTCTCTCTTTCTCCTCATGATATAATCCCCAAATTCCATCATACATCAATCATGTCATGAACGTAACACATCATCCACACACATTATTTAACAATTAACATCGTACGAACCTGATTATCCCATGAAGTAGCAACAAGGTAATTCGCCTTCGGACTGAACGACAGGCTAGACACACTATCCGAAGGAGGTGATACAACCTACACACAAACTCAAATCAATTTCAACAAAAAACAGCAAAACACACTCCACCACATCATTACAAACCATAATGTGCATTAAATGAAGAAACAAAACACCAAACACCACTAAGGAAACAAATAGTAATTGAATTAAGGCGAAACAAAAGTGGGATCAACATAGTACCTCGGTTGACTTGTTAGGATTGGTGTTGTAAGCAGAGGCCATGCCAAATGTGGACATTGAAGGTGAAATTGAAGTGACTTGACACCGGAACCCTAAATCGCAGGTGAACGGAGGCTTCAAGTGAGGGAATTGTGAAGATGTCTGGGGCGCACAAATCTCCTAGTATTTTCTGAAATTCATTCAAAAAATTGAATCAGATTTTGAAATAACCCACCCATTTGAGTATAACCGATCCCGCCCAATCGAGAAGTGGAAATCCTCATATCTTCACTGGAATCACGTTGTAGGTTGATGACTTACCTGTGACCGACACCACCGCCTGCGAACCAACCTGCAACCGCCTCTTTATCCTTCGATTCTCGTCGCCTCGTTGAGCTTTAGGAGAAATTGAAGCCACTATCACGACCGGGGCGTCGAGGGGAGCCCGGATGCGCGTGCCACTCGCCGGCACTCGCCGGAATCGGCCGCCGGAGGCCGGAGTCTTGGCCGGATCGAAGAAAGGGGGGAAAGGGAGGAGGTCGCGCGGCTGCTTCCTTCTCTCTCTCTGATTTTTGGGTTTTAAAACCCTAAAATGGAAAATGGTTGGCTTTTATAGTAGGTTAAATGAAACGGGTTCGGTTCGCACACGTTTGGTTAACGTTTTCACGTAGCGTTTAAATTTGTTTAATTATTATTATTATTTTACTAATGTTTAATTGTGGTCAATTTAATTATAATTGTATACTAATAATAATTAAGATTTCGAGCTAATAATAATGTCGAATAACGTTGACAAATAGTAATGATAACGAAACAGTCGGAACGGTGTTAACCTGAAATACACGGGTTGTCACAATATGAAACGTTAAGTTGTCAACATGTACATTTGTACAAGTGTAGCTAACGCTTTCATTTGATTGTATCAGGCACAAGTGGACCCTTTTTGATTATCACGGACGTCTACCATTGGCTCGCATCATTACTTAATATTAGACTAGTATAATATAGTTGTAATATATTATGCAGTGAGTGGGTTTGCAAATTATTTTTTTGTGGTGAACCGGTTTGACTCATTTCTTTGGTTTGCTAATGGTTAGTAATGAACATTTAGTCACACCTAAACTAGTCTTAAACTAGTGGAGTTACTTTGTCACGTGTTCCAATGCTGACCGACAAACTAGTTGTTTATTGTCACATATTCCAATGCTGACCGACAAACTGGTTGTTTAGTATTAATAACAGGTCCCTTAATAACATCGCCTTTATATATTTTATCACACATCCGAATTGGAGATGTGAGAAATAAATACTTATACATCAATAACGTTGCCTTAGTATTAAAAATTTTAGTCACACCTACTAAAATGAACTGTGACTATAAACTACTTTGACTTCACTTATAACGTTTTCTTAGTATTAACCGTTAGTCACACATAATAAAGTGAACAATCACCAAATTGTAATTCTCGTCACATGTTTTTTTCCATTAACCATGACCATAATATATAATTTGTCACACATCCATATTCGAGCTGTGACCATAATCTTCTTATACATCAATAACTATTTCGTTAGTTTAAATTTTTAGTCACACATAATAAAATGAAAGCTGACCATTTGTTACTTCTAGTCACATGTTTGTTACATTTGTCATGACTATTAGTTATCGTTAGTGACACACTGTAATTTTCACTGTCACCATAAACTTTAACATATGGTAACACAATTAATTAGTGTGACTAATAAACATAAACTTAACGTCACACAAAAAAATGTTTACTGTCATTGTAAATTACATTTACTCACAGTTACATTATGTCACTGAATGTGCGCCATTATATAGTGACACAAACAATTGCCATATGTGACCATATGTTTATCTATGGTATCACAAAAAAAATTTACATTTGTGACTAACGAAAAACGTGACCAAATAGTGACATTTGGTCACATTGCGATTAAAAGTCACTAATATTTGTAACATACGTTATGTTTAGTGTGACTAAAGAGGTGATTCTCTACGCAATAGTCACACAACCCCGCTGAAATCGTCACCAAAACATTCCAGGAATTTTCAAGCATACATACGGTGACACTATTCTTCGAAAGTGTCACATAGACCTGGCGGAGTGTATGTCACTAAAAGTCGATTTTGTACTAGTGGATCAAAATAGTCCTCTTTTCGTTTTTGGATATTCTGATTGATTTTTATTTTTGGTTATTCAAATCTTTATAATTTACTTTCATGTGTATTTTTAGCAGCTTAAAAACTTACGATAGATGGATTCACCTTGGATTTCATGTTCATCTTCTCGCTTTTTAAATAAGAAAAAAACAATGATTTGAACAAACTTGACTTTAATTATTTATAAAATCGATCATCTTTATATAGTTGTGTCGCTCGTAGTTATATATACATGCTCAAGAAGTCCTTTTGTTATACGAACATATGCATGACATGCTTTATTTATGCATATGATTATGTTTTGGTTGAATGCACAAGTAACTTCACCCGTTAATGTTAGTTAACATATTACTACATTTAGTTCCATTAAAAAACAAGTTATTCCGTCACGTGATATTGTTTGTTTTCTCGCTTCTTTTTGTCATTTATAAGATGCAAGCCTCCTTCACTTAGCAACTCAACTTCGATCCTTAGCAACACCTCTACCCCGATTTTAATTTATTTTTATAATTTATTTTTCTTATCTTTTATTTTCTTTCACGCATTTAATTTTTCTTTTTGGTTATTTTAATTTTGGTAAACGTTTTGTTGGCCTTTTTTTCTTATATCTACATTATAAATTTTGACACTCCTATCGTATCAGTATTCAAGAGTATATAATCACGGATCACGAAATCGCCACGAAGCGTGGGATGTAATATTAGTTTGTTACATCTAAAAAGTTATGCCTATTTAATATTTGTACACAATAATAAATGTAATCATCTTGTACACATTATATATGTGAACATATTAAGAGATTTATATACCTTCTAGAAGAACATGAAATAAAAATGTATGAGTGAGATATTTGTTATAGCTAAATGCCTATAACAGCATTATGCTGGATTAATTTTTTCGTTTCCTAAAGAATAAAAAACGAAATAATTACATACTATAAAAAATGCAACTTGAGGAATAGTCAGGTTATGGAGTGTGTGTTTTGGCCACCATACTTTCTAATGTTTGCAATATGGTCCCATGAATGCCTTTCTGCATATACACCCATTTTCATAAAGAGAGGGCACCGTCTATTTGCTCTTTCCGCGTTTTGACGGTGTGTCTCGGTTGTTGTTGCCGGTAGAGGGGAGGTCGTCGTCGGTGGCATCTGCGTGCCACCATAGGTGGCGCCTCTTCGACGCTGGTGACCGTCGATGACGCGGTAGTTCCGGCTGATTTTGCCTGCCGGTGGTCTCCATTGTCATGAGTGTTTTCTCTTATGGTGAATATAGGTTCATGGTGTAACACCCCAACCCGGAGAGGCTGACGTGTCACTAATACGGATATCAAATCAAAAACCAAATCCATGATATTACAGAAACGGTCAGACGAAATAACTTCAAACACACTAAATAATCCGAAAGAACCTAATTAAGATGTTCAATACATCAATTAAAGTAACAGATAATCTTGGTCTTCAATTCACTCTTCACTGGTTTCCCGGATTACCCTGCTGACCTGACGTGCATGAAAACAAAAGCACGACTGAGCATAACGCTTAGTGAACGGAATAGCGGATAACAAAAATAAACAGACATGGTGATAATCAAAGAATCGGCAGATATCAAAAATAAACAGATATGGTGATAATCAAAGAATTGGTAGATATAAAAAATAAACAAACATGGTGATAATCAAAGAATTGGCAGATATCAAAAATAAACAGACATGGTGATAACGGAGAATCAAAGATCATAAGATATATATATCAAATAGAACATACGTCATAAGACATATATCAGATAGAACATACCCCGAGCTAATAATCATATCATATAATAACTGAACAGAGGGAACACAGGTAGCGAGCCCGTGAACCAATGTAAAATGGAGTATGGGCAGACATACAAACCATTCACCAGAGTCCTGAATGGATTGGTGTGTAACCATCCATCAGGAAATAACAGGACTAACCTAGGATCGATCCATACGCCTCTGAGGAAATAATAATATAACAAGACATAATTTCAGAGTCCTCTTTAGAGACACCGTGATCTCAGCTCACCGCCACGGTTGGTGCCACGTTATTGATGCCGCAATAACGCGTCTTGGTCACCCCAAGATAGGGAGAGCTCGGGTAACAAATTCAGAAATATATAGCAGTCAAGCTACTTATAACAGAATCAAAAGCAAATTATCTATGTATGACAGGAATCAAAACTAGAGATGAACGGAAATCAAATACGAGACGGGAATCAGGAATTCGTACTACAAAGTAACAGAAACAAAAGTGAATATTATGATAACAACGAAACAGAATCCGTACCTTATACACGAATGACAATAATCAGAAACAAGGTCTAGGCTCGGTTAACGCAGCGAGAACCTACGATATTGTAATTCAAGTTATAGTCTAGATTTTCTTATTTCAGATTAGAAAAGTTCCAGTTCTGTCCCTGTATGTTCGCACTCGTTAAAAATACTAAACGATGTTTAAAAATTCTGAAAATCTCCAGTTTACTAGATTAGTGATTTCTAAACAACTTTCGTTTAGAAAAGTTTCTGATTTGGATTACCGAAATATGAGAAAAACATGGATCTTTACAGCTGCTCAGAACTGCTAGCTGTTACGAAAACGACTGTTTAGAGGTCTAAACGAATGAGTTTTTCGATGTTTATATATCAACGGACTCGTCTTTCGACGAACTTCGTCATGGACATAAGGTTTAACTGATTTGAATCTGTTATGAAAAAGTTATGGCCTCAGTAAGTTGGCTGTAAAATACGGGCCTAAATCAACTATTTACAGTTTATTTTTAAACAAAATAAACTATTTATAACGTTTGTTAATAATTTATAAAATTGCAAAATATTTATAATTTCCACAATTATCATCTTGTAATAATTTCAAGATATTATTATTTTAAATCCATAACAAGGCACATAATTTTATTTAAACTATTTATTATTGAACTATTTATAAAAATTATTAAGGTGTTTTGAATAAATAAATTTATAGAAAATTAATTGGGTACTTTTAAAATAAATAGAGTTTATAAAATTTGTTTTTATAATTTTTAGGAATTTTTACATATTTTTAAAAGGTAAAAGGGGCTTTTAAAAAAAATATAGCAGGGCTCGGGTTTGAACCCGTGACCTCAAACCCAAACTCCCACACACAAACCAGTAAACCAAAGGCCTCAGCCGCGGTTTTAATTGGTTCCCAAAGCTTATAAACACAAAACACAAAAACCCCAATTTCACCATGAACCCTAGTTTGATTCGCACCAAAATTGATCACCAATTCGATATTGTTAATCAAAACAACTATAGGGCTTTTGATCCTTGTATGAAACCGAGTGTGTATGAGTGTTTAATTACCTGAATTGATGTAGGAATTGATGAGAACGAAGGATGAACAGTCGCGACTAAACGTAGCACCGGTTAGGTACCCAAATGATGACTATAATCCAATTAATTTTGTGTGGAGCTTCAAATGGTGTTTATGAATCAAAGCCCCAAATCAATTTCTGATTATTTTGACCAGAAGGTGTTGTTCAACTAAGTTGCAGGTCCGAGACGAAAGTGGCGATCGAAGGTGGTGTTTTGTTGTTTTCCGAGTGTAATTGAATATGCCAATAGATTAGAAATGCTTATATGACCGTGTATGTGTGATTAGTTTGAATTATTATATGGTATAGTGCGTTATAAAGTAGTGAAATCGGCCGAAAGTTCAAACCGCACTTGTTCGACTCCATTATTCAAATTACAGTGGCCCACGAGTTCGAATTATGCACGAAATGTTGTCGGGAACAAATGATTGAGCTTAAGTCGATTAAAAGTTGGTCGTTTGGGGTCGTTAGAGCCAACCGGCGGTGGCCGGAGAAACCCGCCGGAAATGCGGGTAAGAGAGAGAAAGATTTGTTTTTTTTTCAATTTTTACACAAATGGTCCCTGTGGTTTAAGCTCCTTTCATTTTATGCACAAACTTAATAACTTAAGTTTCCAAAATGGCACAATGCCCCCTGAACTATTATTATTATTATTACTTTTATTATTATTATTATTATTATTATTATTATTATTATTGTTATTATTATTATTTTTACGGGTATTATACATGGGGTTGTGTCGGTTACGATCTCCGTAGATCCGATCGGTGGTTGATGTTCCCGATTTTTGGGTCGCTTGGGTTCCGATGGCGGTGGATTGTGACCCCTCATCCACCTTTTAAAGGGTTTTTGGTCAGATATTTTGTTGTGAGGGAAAGGGGTTTCCGGTATAGTGCGAGGTGGCTAGGGTTTTCGAGAGACCCTTCGTGACCGGTCGGATGGCTGGGGTTGCTGCTCCTCCGCCTTCTGTGTCCACCTAAACGCCGCTTATTTTCTCTTGGATGTCGTTATATTTTTCCCTTGCTGCCGGTCATTTGATTACAAACCCTAGGTGGCGGGGATGCGGTTGCTTCTGATTTCCGGCCTCACATGGCGGAGAGTAAAAACCCTAGGCGTCAATGGTTGGTCGACGGTGTGGGTGCGGCCGATGCCGCCATTGCTGCCGGAGTTGGCTACGGTCATCCCAGCTCTGTTTTCTCAAACCCTACGCAACGATGGCTGGTTGGCTGATGCCGTTGATTCTCGGTATGCCCTGCATGTACAGTACTTATCGCCCTGTATGTGACAATGTTCTGGTTCTTCATGTAGGGTTTTTGTTTTTTGATTCTTACAGACCTCTAATGTTTGATGTTGATTTGGGTATTCCATATGTTCACGAATCTACCTGATATTGGTGGCTTCGATTCGCTGGATCATATGTTGTTGCTTTATTTTAGGTTGTTCAACATTAGCAGATGTTCTGCAGCTAGAGGCGGCGAACAGGTTTGAGCCAACGTTTTTTTATCGCTGTGCTATTTCGTGTTTCAATTTGTGGGATTGCGCATTATCGTTATTGTCGAGAGGTTCGTTGGCAATGATGATCCAAACAAAAACATGTTATTATCCTGGCGTGGCAACCATGTGTAGATGCTTTGCAGCCTGAGACTGTGCGTGGGTCTGAGCCAAAGCTGTATTACGTCGTCCTCTTATATGAACCTACATGTTTAAAACACAGATGTAATAAGTTGTTGGTTTCGTGGTTTTGCCTGATTTTTCTGGTTTGGGGATATAATAAAATGGCTGTGATGAATTGGAGAGAAAGAATCGTTGTTTTGGTGTGGCAAACACGTTTGGTTTGCAGCCACAACGAGAAACTGGATCTGAGCCAAATGTTGTAACTAGGGTTGTACTAGAGATTATCGACTTCATAATACTCGCGCAACGCGCGAGGTCGAATTCAACTAGTTCCGGCCTATAAATAAAACAAATGGTTAACTACATTGTGTAAAGTTATTATACAAAGTGATTTTTTCATGCGAAGTGTATGAAGTTTGAAGGTGAAATTATCACGAAAGAACTAATAATACTCACACAATAAGGATTACACTTGCGTGATTTTATCACGCATAGATGAAATTATCACAAAGAATCACGCAAAAAAACATTTCTGTATGATAATTTCATATTTGTGTCATAGTTTTATATCTGCATGATTAATTATAACACTTTTGTTATAACTTCACTCATAATGTTTCTTCTTGTGTGATTACTTTGTATATTTTGCACGGATATATAACTTTGTATAATGAACATTTTCAATGACATCTCTAGTGATACGGGTTATAAACATTCAAAAAACCCCCAATAATATATAAGCTACTACATTAGAAATCAATCCGATCGAAAACAAATATATCGAAACACATATGTCCTTGTGGACCTTATGCAGTGTGCCCTAATCCTATTAACAAGTGGGAGTTTGTCTGAGTATGTTATTTTTATTATTTAAAGGCTAAAATGCAAAAGTAAACGTTTTTCATCTCATTATCATTTTTATATCCATTTTTGATAATCAATTTATTTACTAAAAATATAATCTTTTATAAAGTCTTTTGAAAAACTATTAAAATTTTAAAATATATAAACAAGAAAAAAAGTAAGTGTAATAATTCTTTCTTTAATAAAAATTATCAAATATTACTTTTTATCTTTGTAAAGAATAAAAAAGAAAATGTAAATAAGAAAGAAAAAAAATCAAACCTATTACATTTTCTCCTAACTAGATGGATCAACTAAATGAAAAATAAAATAAAACCTAACCCTAGTTCCATCCAACTCATTCGACCCGTTGGTCACTATAAAGAGAACCCCCGTGCCCATGGACATAGAAGGATGCCACATGCACTTTAACACAGTCACCAAAAAACGACATCATGGATGCCCTAAAAGTATTAAATATAGACATAATATTGGTTTAAGCAATAACTAAGGTGCATCGGTACTTTGATTTTAGTAAAATTATGGTATCAATAGTAGTTTTAACAACATTTTGTAAAATTATTAGTATAAATACATCACCGTCTGCATCATTTAGGATTTGAACCTAATATTTTAATTATAAATCATGTTATTTAGCTATTAACATGTTTTTTAGGTATCTAAATAGTATCAAGTAACAAAAGTTTTGAAATTGGTAATCATTTCAATTTTTAATTTCTAAAGATATATAAGTTAGTTTATTTTGTTTTTAAGATACCAATTTTCACTTGTAATGTGACTTTTGGTCACTTTTAGGTAGGGTGTTTGGTGTGTGTTTTCTCTATTGCTTGGTACTAATAGTAAAGGACAATTATTTGTTTCACCAACCCTAAATAAAACTCACTTTTGTGGCATCCAACTGGAATTGTGTTTCTTGTAAATCCAATTTGGCACTTTTTTTGTTTGGGAAGCAACTTTGCATAATGTTTCTTCTTTTTAGTAAATATAAAAAGATAGTTGAAATTTAATCAACATTTTGTCTCTAGAATATGAGTTAGTAACTCCAACTCTTTGGGGGGGTTGGGGCAGGGAAGAAGGGATATGATATTATTATAGAAGGTGAAATGTCGTTTTATTTTATTTTGTGACATGTAAAAACAACAGTGTACATTAGTTTTTAAAATTATTGAGGTATGGTGAAGATAGAAAAATTAACTGCTAGTGACTATGATGTCTTTTAGTAAAGGATTATTAACGGTACAAAATTAAATTATAATTTTATATTGTGGAATATTTTAAAAAGTTTCTTTTTAATTATCACATCTTGTGATGATTAGTACTAGAAATGTAAAGTATTTTTTTAATTTATGGAGTTAGGAAAGTACGCTGTCTTGATCATGGGAATAAGAATTTAGTTTGTCCTAGGAACCTAAATTAGATAGATTATTTTTTTATTTTATAATTATTGTTTTTTTTAATCATATATGAATTCAATTTTTATAATCAAACTAACAAGGATTTAATCTAGGCCGTTCAAAAAAAATTAATCTAGTGATATTAGCAAGGGATGAAACTGGTGTCGCCATCATTATTAGAAAACCGACGTTAGACAAAATTAAACATGTATTAGTCGGTAACCCCTTAGTAACTAGCGGTGAATCCTCCATATAGTCTAAACCACAAAAAGATCAAATCTCCATATTATATACGCGTAGTAATTTCTTGTATATAAAGATGGATGTCCTAGGGACTTTGCTAGTGTTAGTCATGGAACTTTGCGGTGGAAGATCCGTCAGAAATCTGTTGATTTATGGAAATAATTTTATCTTATGCTTTTCATTTGTTGGTTGACTAAAGTTACAACAAACTATATGTTAGTAATGTGCACTTTGTAAGCATCCATATCTAATCTCCGGTATTCACATTCATGACTATTGAAATAAACACTATAAGTACATGATCTAGTCCCTCTCAGATCTTTGAAAGGCCATTAATTAAGGCCATCAGTATACTAATAACCATACATATGTTATTAGCATCAAAATAAGTTGTTATGACGTAGTGTGATTTTATGTAACACAAAACAACCTACTAATGTCTCCTACATATGTCATTAGCGCCAAAATGACCTATTGTGATTTTGTGTGATCTAAGATAGACTCGTTAACAAATCATGAGGCCAATTTTAAGTTCACGGGTGTACAATAATCATATATGCCATCAGTTTTAAGATGATTTATTAAAACGAATGTGACTTTATGTAACCTAGTACATGTACCAACACACGACAAAGGTTAATAAGACACATTAACTATTACTAATGGATATTCCATTGAAAATCTACCGGTCTTTTGAAATTCCAGAAAAGGGTGAGACCGCTCGATTAAATCGCTTTCTTACAAACTCCATTTCACATTCAATAGACTAGATCCCCTTTCTTCCTAATCTTTGACTGTCATTCTCCTTCTTTCATGAATCGCCCTCTCTCCCTTTTCACTTCATCACTTTTCCTCTTTCTCACTAATGTCCAGCCGCCACCACGCCACCGGCTGATGCCTTAAAACCCTTTTTACCCACCTTCGACGCTGACTCAATCCTAACTCCCATACTTATCATCGTCGCATTCCATCTATATTGTTCAAGCACCTCCACCATTTGAGCATATATAGTGTTCAAGTCCTAACATCTTGAACAGAAAAGACCAAATATTTATATTATAGACACGTAGTAATTTCTTGTATCTAACGACAAATCACCTAGGAACTTTGCTAGTGTTAGTCATGGAACCTTGCGATAGAAGATCCATCAGAAATCTGTTGATAATTTTGGAAATAATTTTTTATCTTATGCATTTCACTTGTTGTTTGACTAAAGTTGCAACAAACTATATGTTAGTAATGTGCGCATTGTAAGCATCCACATGTCCTCTCTGGTAGTCACTTTCATGATTATTGAAATAAACACTACAAGTACATGATCTAGTGCCTCTCAGATCTTTGAAAGGCCATTAATTAAGGCCATCGGTATAATCATACATATGTTATTAGCATCAAAATAGGTTGTTATGATGTAATGTGATTTTGTGTAACACAAAACAACCAACTAATGTCTCCTACATATGTCATTAGCGCCAAAATGACCTATTGTGATTTTGTGTGATCTAAGATAGACTCATTAACAAATCATGTGACACCCCGTAATTTTCTGGTTAACACCGCTTTCATTATCTACCTCATTCGTTTAATAAGTAGAGTGATTATTATTATTATTATGACTATTTATATTATTAGTATGACTATTTAACCTTATTATTGCCACTTAACTTTTATTTAACATTGAATAACTAAACCATTAAGTAGCTAATATTAAACTCATCATAATTAGGGGACCTGAATGACAATTCACAAAAGTGCCATGGTGGCTTAATATAACCGCAACCTCCTTCACATCCTACACTTCTTTTTTTTGCAACCCTAATCACAAATCGGAATCACCATTGCCGCCACCCTCCCCCGAACACCTTTCGACAGCTTTCGGCAACCGCGAATGTGAAGCCTCCGGCAAGCACCACCGTTCTCGCTTGGAACTCTAATCGCTACCCCGGTCAACGCTAGTAACCATCACTAACCGGTACGTTCCTTTACGCCGCCGTTTGTATGGTTTCTTGCGATACGGTTTCGGGATCATTGGCTATAACCTAGTAATCATGCGTTGTATTTGCGAGTAGGGAACTTGTGAGGTTAAGATGTTGTCACGTATGTGTGTGCGTAGGTTGATGTTCTGCGTTTGTGCGTTGTATGTACGTGTATGTTGTCCCGTGCGCATGTTGGGTGTGTGCATGAGTCTGTATAGGGCAGCCCCTTGGTGGGCGCATGGGGCTGCAAATGGGTGGGTGTGTGATATTAGCATGTGTTTTGCATGAAGTGTTATGTATGTATGCGTATGGTGTAGGTGTGTGATGGGAAGTGGGCGCATGGGAGGAGATGCGCCCATGTGAAAGCAAATTAAGATTTAGGCGCATGAATGTAGCACAGGAGCATGATGTGTGTAGCATTATATATATTTAAGTTGCATGGGGTAGGCGTATGGGGGCATGGTGATTATAAGGGACGCATGACAATATACTGCACATGTGTGTTGTATGTGTATGTCGCATGGGTGGTTATATGTGTGTGTGCTTGGAAGTCTAGGTTGTTTGGTTATGCGTTTGTGTGTTTTGTGTGGTCCAGGCGCATGAGTGTGTGGTTTTATCCTGTGCTTACGTATGATATATATAATGTGCCATTTATGTTATCCATTTATTTTACATAAATATATATATATAAATATATATATATATATAACTGTTAGTTTTGAAAAAGCTCACATTGGTAAAAATTAACAAATAATATATTATGCGACATAACATTTCTTTTTATAAAAAGACTCGTAAAATATATTTTTCATAAAAATACATGTGTCTTGCAAATGTGTACGTTTTGTAGTGTTAATGCATTAGAGTGTGCTTATGTGTGAATGAAAATCATCGATAACCGACATCGAACCGAACCGTGATCGCCAAACCGTACGACCCTTATTTTTGTAAATAATAACTAACATTAATTATATTCGTATTAAATGAAATTCAGGTTAACCGAAACCTTAACCGTTGCTCGAACATTATTTCTCTGTTGTGCAATCAAGGTGAGTCTTCACGGCCCCTATTTTACTTTCTTTCCTTTTTGGGAGAGAAAACATGCAAACATATTTTATAAATGGTTTTAGTATTATTGATATCGCCTGTTACGTTAGTGCAAACATACTTAAAAGTCCTTACATTCTCGAACCGTTAGTAATGCGTAGTGTCACACCCCAACCTTGACGGCGGAAACGTCGAGATGTGAGAGTTAAGATCGTTCACAGCCACATAACGCTATTATTAAATCCAAATATATTATTCATAAGTTTCAAAGGTAACATTACAAACATAAGTCTCAAACAAGGATAACATCATGATATACAAGTTAAATATGACAAGTTCATTCTTTTATTTCTCTAGGTCCAATTCTAGATATGATAAGCTTCAAAGTAGTAATCATACTTGACTATTTCCTGAAACATGTTAAAAATAAAAGGTCAACAATAATGTTGGTGAGATTTCTATAGTTTTCAATACATAAGTATATAAAAGATGGCAATTCATGTTGTAAATTAGAGAACAAAGTAACTAGGGATGTAAGACAGAATGCACAATCAACCTTTACAAAGTTTTACAAGTCTCAAACGTTTATAAGTATATACGATTAGCTAAGTGTACTTGGATCAACCAAGCAGGCTTGTCAGGCCCATAGATCTATGACGTCGCCAGGCTAGCAATAGTTAATGATTGTACATATATTCGACATTACATGGTAGCTACAAGGTTCAACTAACCACAACACACAAGTAAATTGTCATAAGTTTACATGAATCAAACGTTTACAAGTGCAATGATTATAACGTAACATGTTTCACCCCAAAGTGTGAAAATATAAAAAAGGGGTATAGAAATACTCACAAGGATATAAGCATTACAAGATGTTATAAAAGATCAAAAGATAATCCAAAGTTTTCCTTTACAAGGCGCCTAAACATATATTACGAGTTAAGGTTAATAATAAGATTAATGTTCAAACAAGGATTTGGGGTTTGATAGAATTATGGGGGTTTTAATAAGTAAAAAGTTTACAAAGTAATTGTTTACAATTTGATTCCATTAGACAAATTATATATGAGATTAAGTGTTTTTAAAAATAAAATTAGATATAATAATGATGAAGTTCAAAATGTAATCAAATCTTTATAATTTTCTAAGAATAATTAATTGATTAATAATAAAATATTAATCTAAACCGTTAGTTAAAGTGTAACTTATAAGAAATAATATTCTTAATATTTTACGTAATTATAAAATATATATAAAGTAATTCCTTAAAGAATAAGGATAATATTGTGCCCACTAATATTTTAATGATTCTTAGATTATTGTTTCAAGTCTATTTTTTATATAAATAACTACTTAATTTTAAAAGAAAACTATTGGTAATTAACAACCAATAAAGTTTAAATATTAAAGTTAAATAAATATTTTAAAATAATCATGATTTTAAAAAGGATGACGTTTGGACCAAAACTCAATTTATTAATTATTATTTAAAATTCATTTTGTAGAATTAAACCAAAATAACCGTTGTAAATAGGTTTTACATAAAGTTATTTAATTATTTAAATTTGATAAAGTTTAATAAATTATTTGGTGGTCAGAAAAATATTTAAACTTTACAAAAGCAATTTTTATATTTATTAAAAATTTTCTACAATTATTTTAAGGCTGAAAAAGCCCCAAAAAAATAAGTGAGGGTGCCCGGGGTCGAACCCGAGACCTCAAAGTTAACATGGGAACGTAGAACCGGTGAACCAAGGCTTACAGCCACGGTATCACCCCGTTTCCAAATTATAAAAACATAAACTCAAAAAGCCCCCAAATCAACATGAACCCTTGATTCGATTAATCCAAAATTAACTATCAATCCGACAAAGATTACAGAAATAAACATGGGGCTTTGATTCCCCATGTGAAATCGAGTATGAGGGTGGTTTTAATTACCCGGATTGAAGTGTTTATCAACAAGAACGGACGAAGAACCAACCGCGACTGAGACTGGATTCGTTTGATGAGAAAACGAGTGAGGTAATCAAATTAACTTCGTGGATAGCTTCTAGTGATGATCTTGATGCAAAACCCTCTGTCAATTGTGGTATAAAACGCTCGAAAGATGGGTTCGACTCAGTTGCAGATTGTGAAGGAGATGATGGTTTGAACTCAATGTTTGAATTTGTTTCAGGTGAAATTGAGATTACAAATAGTTTAAGGATAGTTAAATGGTTATTCATGTTTGATTAATTGGATTATCATGGAGTCTTGAATGGCAAACGGTTAGAAAGTTATTGTCGAACGGTTACCGAGTTAATTCGACCCTTGTAACTCGAATTAATACTCATCAAGTGCTCGAAACCGTTTCAGGAGATGTTAGGAACCGATTCGCCCATAAATTTGGAGGTTATAAGTGTTTTAAGAGGTTCGCCGGACTTGGCCGGAGCCCCTGCCGGCGGTTAGCCGGAAATACGGGGGTGGGGGCGGTTTGGGTGTTTTAATTTAATTTACACAAATAGTCCCTGTGGTTTCATGTTGTTATTATTTTATGCAAAAACTTTTAAAATAAAGTTTTAACAATTACATTTCCAACCCCATACTTTATAAAACCCAAATTTTTAAATAATTAAACCATTTATTTATATATAAATTATAAATCTTGTTAAATATTAATCATTAAATTGTTAAGGTGGTTAAAATAACCTTTAAATATTTACTTATCCCCATAACTCCCATAGAAATTTTAAAGTCTTCTACTCCTATTATTATTATTATTATTATTATTATTATTATTATTATTATTATTATTATTATTATTATTATTATTATTTTTAAGATTATTATCACTTTAAGTTTTATAATATTAAGCAAACATTATAACACTTTTAATATTAATATTATTATTTATTAAATTAATTGGTTAACTTCCAAATTAATTATCATGCATAACAAGTCCTTAAAGTTTCACAAAAGACATAAAAGGTCCTTACAAGATTTTAACGAGGTTAACTTTTATTTAACGAAAATACGAGATATTACACGTAGCGAGGTAATTCTGAGTATTACTACTGGGTTTGACAAACCCCGCCCGGGCTAGTCGCGCTAGCTTGATTGGAGGTCAAACGGGTGCATTATTGACCTAACATTTGTCACTGTCTGGTGAGACGTGACGGGAAGACAACAAACATACGAACATACAAACAGTCAGCCTCGGTTCGAAACGCTAAGTAACTTATTTATAGGCTAGCTACCTATCGATATGTTTTAATTACTATACCATTTGAACAGTTACAAATATTTTTATCTATGATAAAACTTGTGAACTCACCAACTTTATGTTGACACACTTTAGCATCTTTTCTCAGGTAACAGGAACGCTTAATCTTATGATGCACGATTAAGGAACGCACTCAGAACATGCATTCATCAGATCTATTTATTTTGCATTAGACATTGTTTTGACTTAGTATTTCAGACTTTCAGTATTGTTTACATTTTGTTATTCGCTTCCGCACTGTTATTGATTTCATTTACGTTACTCTGATTTAAGTCAAACGTTTATTTTTAAACTCATATAGTGTCGTTTGATATGACCGTGTCTGAGATCCTGGTATGTCACACGCCTAACGGTAAAACCCCGTTTGTGGAAACTGAGGGTGTGACAGATTGGTATCAGAGCCACAGGTTATAGAGAACTAGGGTTGCATTTGCATCTAGACTATAGCCTTAGACACAACACTAGTATTGCACAGACACTCTTACATGATTGCAACTGTTGTACGAACATTCTCCCAGCATGCTAACACTACATTACTGAATGATCATAACATTATCCACACTATCCATGTCACCTGTATCATCTTCGACTAAAAGAGGGGCGGAGGGTCCCGCTCGCTTGCTTCCGACATCTACATCTGTTTCTTCACTCTCGGAGTTGAAGCAACGTCAACTTGAACCTAACATTACAACTTCGGAACATGGAAAACTTTTCTAACACACACGACAAACCTAACGATTGTGACGTCCTAAACCCGGGAGGATACCGGAGGCACGTCACATAGTTGGATTAATAATTTAAACACAAATCAGAGCTTTCTATTTACAGCGGAAGACTAGACAACATTACGTATTAACCCAACTTTTAAAACATTTTACATATTAAGACTTTTACATAAACGTCCGTTTTACATTATTACACATGACTCTTATCCTATGCCAGCAATCGCCTTGGGATAGCATCCTGATCCAACTCAAGCTTGTTTCCCTCTATTACTAGAGGATCCTTCCTTACCTAGCACACATATAACACACTCAAAACATCAGATAACTGGTGAGTTCTAAATTTTTATTAAAACATTAACAGCATCCCATCACATACAAAAAGCATATTTATATTGGCAATATAATAAAATCAACTTTATCTTTACCTTGTCCCACCAGACTCGTCCCACCGGACTTCAGTCTTCCACATCTAGAAACTGTCAGTTTCCCATATCTAGAAACTGTAATTATTAACTCTCATCCAGTAGGATGCCAATTTAATCATCTAGGGTCGTCACCACAAGATGTTCATAAAGCTGAGTGATCGTCATCACTCCTTCTCACTGTACAGTCTGCACACACAGGCATCTTACCCTAACTGGTCTGTTGAGATTTATATTACATCAAAACAATTTCTTTACTTATTGCCAATATTATCACATTAATATATACACATCACACATTCCTTCTTTTAGCACCAGTTTTAATATATTTTCATCTGTCTTCACACACTATCTGACCCATTGGAATCATTACCATCACGTAATGATTAACAATGTTCAGATAATCATTCATTACCCCCAACTTTACCCTAACAGCCTCACAAGCTGTTAGAAATGTATAAACATCATTACCACAGTTCTGGTGCTAAAACATTCAATTCATTTATCATCATATGTGTGCTAGCCCGAATGTTAAAACCAAACATTTGAAAAGGGCTTAGAACTCACCTTATTTACTTCCTTACGACAATCTACACAATCCACGTACACGAGATAACTAGTCCTTCTTCTAATCAAGGTATGTCTAAAGCAATAAACCTTGATTCAGTAAACTATTCTCAAACAGGACTTCTATGCGAATGAACACTTATGCGAATGAGCACTCATGCGACTGGACCTATGCGGATGAACATCCAATCGTGCGAATGGACCTCATACGACTGAACCATATGTTTAAATCATGCGACTGAACCTCCAGTCGTACAGCTGCATTCATTCGCACGACTGAGTCCTCATTCGTGCATAGTGATCACTCGTCTTCATTCGGTCTTCTAACCAGGAGACTGGGTTCTCAGTCACACGACTAGACTCTCATTCGCACGACTGAGGCATGCGACTGAGCCCATTCGTCTGAAACGGATCAGCAGCTGTGTTCTTGACGTTTTGATCCAAACTTACTCAAAACTTGAGTTTTAACCATCCAAATCATGTCATATTCAAAATAGATCATGTACACATCGTTTATAATGGTTTCGGATCATTCTTTTATCAAAACTTCATAAAAACTCGGATCCGAATTCTCGGATTTTAGCTTAGAAAAGAACGATACCAATTTTAATGATTTAAACAGGTTATTGGATCATATTCAATCATGTACACAGCTTACAATATAGTAGGATTGATCCGTGACACTCAAAACTTACCGAAACGGAGTTAGCTAGTTGATTTGGCAAGAACAGGGGTGTTTGGGTGTAAAAGGAATAAGAGATTGAAGATGATGCAGATAGGAATCTGCTTTTAAACTCTCTTAACCGCCTTACTTATCCCTACATTCATTCTAACCGCCTCACACTCAGTCGCACGACTGAACCATTCGCACGACTGAATCGTGCGACTGAAGCCCATACGCCCATGATTCGTGCGATTGAGTCTTATTCGCACGTAAGGGGTGCGACTGAAGTTCATTCGCATGCAAGTCATGCTACTGAAACCCAATCTTAACAAACAAACTCAACTTAATTAATTAAACATAACTATAATACAATTACAAGTCCGGATTTAGAAACCGGATGTTACAACTCTCTCCCCCTTAAATAGGTTTCGTCCCCGAAACCAACTAGTCAAACAACTGGGGATAATCTCTTCTCATCTCATCTTCCAATTCCCAGGTGAAATCAGACCCCTTTCTATTCGACCACTGCACTTTAACTAACTCAATAGTTTTATTTCTCAATCTTTTCATCTTTCTGTCTACTATAGCAGTAGGTTTCTCAACATAATTCAACTTATCATCCACTTCTATATCATCTAAAGGTACGTATGCATTTTCATCGGCTAAACACTTGCGCAACTGTGATACGTGAAAAGTTGGGTGGATTCCTTGCAACGGATCGGGTAATTCTAGTTTATAGGCTACTTCTCCAATTCGTTCTATAATTCTAAACGATCCTATAAAACGAGGAATTAACTTTCCCTTCTTTCTGAATCTGATAATTTCCTTCCAAGGAGATACTTTCAACATAACTCTATCTCCTACTTCAAACTCTATATGCCTTCGCCTTTTATCTTCATAAGATTTTTGTCGATCCTGAGCCGCTTTAAACCGAGCTTTAATCTGATCCAATTTCTCATTTGTAGCTTGTACAATTTCCAAATTACCCAACTCTTTCTACCTAATTTCCCCCTAACATATCGGACTCCTGCACTTTCTGCCATATAACATCTCATAAGGGGCTCTCCCAATTGTGGAATGATAGCTGTTATTGTAGGAGAATTCTACTAACGGTAAATGACTATCCCAGCTACCACCAAAATCTAATACACAAGCCTGCAACGTATCCTCAACTGTTTGGATAGTCCTTTCAGTTAACCCATCGGTTTCTGGATGAAAAGATGTGTTGTGCAATAAACGAGTGCCCATATCTTCATGAAACTTTCTCCAAAACCTCGAAGTAAAACGTGTATCTCTATCCAACACAATAGATAATGGTACCCCATGACGAGCAATAATTTCTTGAATAAACAGTTTTGCTAACTTCTCAGAGTTATACGTCTCCTTGATTGTAAGAAATGCCCGCTACGTGTCAATCTATCTACTATGACCCAAATGGTATCATAACCCTTAGCTGTACGCGGAAGCTTAGTTATGAAATCCATTGTCAACTCCTCCTATTTCCATTTTGGGATCTCTAAGGGTTGAAGTTTACCGTATGGCTTTTGATGCTCAGATTTAACTTGAAGACATGTCAAACACCTATTCACATACTGCATCACATTAAACTTCATACCTGGCCACCAATATTCTTGTTTTAAGTCTTTATACATCTTAGTAGCACCAGGATGTATAGAGTATCTGGATTTATGAGCTTCATCTAGCACCAACTCTCTCATCTTAATCGGAACCCACATACGATCATATTTTGTCTTAACCCCAAAACTATTTTCTTCCAGATCCTTTGTTTGACCTTTCATTCGTTCTCGTTTCACGTTTTCCTCCTTTAATGCTTCTGATTGAGCTTCCCGTAACTGATGCATAAAATCTGGGGTTATCACTAACTTATATGACTTAACTCGAATTGGAGGGTGTTCATTCTTTCTGCTTAACGCGTCAGCAACCACATTTGCTTTACCAGGATGGTAAAGTATTTCACAGTCATAATCTTTTACCAATTCTAACCATCTCCGCTGGCGCATGTTTAATTCTTTCTGATCAAAGAAATATTTCAAACTCTTATGATCCGTATAAATCGTACATTTCGTCCCATATAAGTAATGCCTCCATATCTTCAAGGAAAACACCACGGCTGCTAATTCCAGATCATGCGTTGGATAATTCTTCTCGTGGTCTTTTAACTGTCTAGAAGCATAAGCTATCACTTGTCCCCTCTGCATCAATACACAACCTAAACCTTGATACGAAGCATCTGAATAGATTACTAAATCTTCATTTCCATCTGGCAACGATAACACTGGTGATCGAGTTAACTTCTGCTTCAGTTCTTGAAATGCATTTTCTTGTTCTGGTCCCCATACGTATTCTTCATTCTTTCTTGTTAGCTTCGTTAACGGGGATGCTATTTTGGTAAAATCCTGAATAAATCTTCTATAATAACCAGCCAGACCCAAGAAACTGCGGATTTCAGATGGCGTCTTTGGAGGACTCCACTTCATTACCGTTTTAATCTTTGTAGGATCTGCTAAAATACCTTCTGCATTGATTACATGTCCTAAAAACTGTACTTCCCGCAACCAAAACTCACACTTAGAAAATTTTTCATAAAGCTTTTCTTTTCTCAACCTTTCCAACACTTCACGAAGATGGCAGGCATGATCTCCCTCATTCTTTGAATAGATCAGTATATCATCAATAAACACAATTACTGATCGATCTAACATTGGCTTGCACACTCTATTCATCAAGTCCATGAAAGCAGCAGGTGCATTTGTCAACCCAAAGACATAACCAAAAATTTATAATGACCATAACGCGTACGAAACGCCGTCTTGGGTATATCTTTTTCTTTAACTTTCAACTGATGATAACCAGAACAGAGATCTATCTTAGAAAACCAACTGGCTCCCTGTAACTGATCAAACAAATCATCTATTCGTGGGAGTGGATACTTATTCTTTATCGTCAACTTGTTTAATTCTCTGTAATCGATACACATACGCATACTCCCATCTTTCTTCTTTACAAACAACACCGGAGCACCCCACGGGGAAGAACTGGGTCTAATGAAACCTCTTTCTAGCAAATCTTCAGTCTGCTTCATTAATTCCTTTAATTCCGATGGAGCTAGCCTGTAAGGTGACTTGGCAACTGGCTTAGCACCCGGAATTAAATCAATCCTAAACTCAACTTCACGATCTTGAGGAATACCCGGTAATTCTTCTGGAAACACATCTATAAAATCTCTAACCACAAGAATGTCCTCTATCTTTTTCACAGGCTTTTAAGAATCGATCACATATACTAAATAAGATGCACACCCGCGGCTCATTAACTTGTCAGCCTTCATCATGGATACTATCTTTACAGTTGACTCTTCTCTATCGCCATATACATAAATCGTTTTCCCATCCGGCGCTCTCAATTGAATCAGCTTCTTATTACATATAATATGAGCTTCATAGTTTGCCAACCAATCCATACCCAAAACTACATCAAACCCTCCTAACACCATAGGATATAGTTTAACAGGCAATCTATATCCTTCTAATTCAATAAAACAACCCTCAATCATACTACTAATTATCACAGATCTATCATTAGCAGTTTCCACTATAAAGGCTACCTCTAATGGTCGAATTTCACATGCAAGCATAGGGCAAAAATTAACATATACGAAACTTCCACTCGCACCAGAATCGAATAACACGTTAGCTGGAATCCCATTAACTAGAAACATACCTGAGACTACATCTGGTAAAGCTTTAGCCTCACTAGCTGACATAGAATATGCTCACCCCTTAGCCACACTCGACCCTTCTCCTGACCCTTTCATCGATCTAACCGGTTCGGGCTTTCTGACTGCTAGTTTTGGACATTCACTTCGAATATGCCCCGTTTCCCCACATTCATAACATCTACGAAGAGCTTCACCACACTCATTAGCATAATGTCCTATCTTTCCACATTTAAAACAAGTCCAACTACCAATCATACATTCATTCTTATGTAGTTGCCACATTTTCCGCAACGTGGTAGCTCATTTCTCACATTCCTTTGGAATTGACCCCTTCCAAACCTACCCTTCTTCTGGAAACTTAAATTCTCCAATCTTCTCTGCGATGTGGGTTCTTCACGTTTCCTTTTACTTTCGTCAGGAGCAACATCACTACCATAAACTTCTTGATACATATCTGCAGCTAAGTTTACCGTTAACTGGTAACTACTCGGAGCAGATGATCTAACCAACTTTCTAACCTCCTGAGGCAACCCCTGGGTATACCTCAAGATTTTCTTCTCTTTAGGAATCACCAAATGAGGCACCAACCGAGCCATTTCTTCAAACTTAGACGTGTATTCCCTATGGGACATATTACCTGACTGAAACTGCAGGAAACTCATCTCTATTCGATCCATCTCACCCTTCGGGCAAAACTTGTCCGACACCAACTTTCTAAATTCAGGCCACAACATTTTGTCAGTAGCCTCCTCGCCTAACGTTTGGATAATCGTATCCCACCAATACAGAGCCTCACCTACAAACGAGTGGGCTGCAAACTTTACCTTTTGATCCTCCCTACACTCACTCAACTTGATCACGGCTTCCATCTCACGAAGCTATTTATAAGTGGCTACCACATCCATAGCCCCAGAAAACTGTGTAGGATTACATTCTTTAAACTGACTATACGCAACTCCCTTTCTTTCACTAGACCTCTCAGCTTTATCAACATTCCTATTTTCATCAGGTCTAGCTACATTCAAGGCCTTACGAACATCCTCAACAATTACACCACGAAATTGTTGTCTCGTCATACTGAGCACCTCTATGCTTTCATTAACATTTCTTTCCGAGGTTCCACCTTGCATTCTTTCACTCTCCCTATCAGCCATAACCTATTAAAACGAGATCAGGATTATTTGGTACTCGCATGTAAGTATATAACCAGAATACTATAAGTAAAGTAAATTATTAATAATGTTGGCCAAGTACTATTAATTGTTTACTTTACTTTTACTATCCTCGTTATTCCTTCTCATGTTCGTCCCATCACCTTCTCTTGTTTTAATAAACTGTTCTATCTAGCTATCCCTGCTGGCATATCTATTCTCTAGTTAAAGTCTAGTTATTAAGACACTAGATCCCTTTAACTATGCTCTGATACCAACATGTGACGTCCTAAACCCGGGAGGATACCGGAGGCACGTCACATAGTTGGATTAATAATTTAAACACAAATCAGAGCTTTCTATTTACAGCGGAAGACTAGACAACATTACGTATTAACCAAACTTATAAAACATTTTACATATTAAGACTTTTACGCCGCGTGCAGCCTACCTTCTTAAGACCGTAACCGTTTTACATTATTACACATGACTCTTATCCTATGCCAGCAATCGCCTTGGGATAGCATCCTGATCCAACTCAAGCTTGTTTTCCTCTATTACTAGAGGATCCTTCCTTACCTAGCACACATATAACACACTCAAAACATCATATAACTGGTGAGTTCTAAATTTTTATTAAAACATTAACAGCATCTCATCACATACAAAAATCATATTTATATTGGAAATATAATAAAATCAACTTTATCTTTACTTTGTCCCACCGGACTCGTCCCACCGGACTTCAGTCTCCCACATCCAGAAACTGTCAGTTTCCCACATCTAGAAACTGTAATTATTAACTCTCATCCAGTAGGATGCCAATTTAATCATCTAGGGTCGTCACCACAAGATGTCCACAAAGCTGAGTGATCGTCATCACTCCTTCTCACTATACAGTCTACACACAGGCATCTTACCCTAACTGGCCTGTTGAGATTTATATTACATCAAAACAATTTCTTTACTTATTGCCAATATTATCACATTAATTTACACACACCACACATTCCTTCTTTTAGCACCAGTTTTAATATATTTTCATCTGTCTTCACACACTATCTGACCCATTGGAATCATTACCATCATGTAATGATTAACAATGTTCAGATAATCATTCATTACCCCAACTTTACCCTAACAGCCTCACAAGCTGTTAGAAATGTATAAACATCATTACCACAGTTCTAGTGCTAAAACATTCAATTCATTTATCATCATATGTGTGCTAGCCCGAATGTTAAAACCAAACATTTGAAAAGGGCTTAGAACTCACCTTATTTACTTCCTCACGACAATCTACACAATCCACGTACACGAGATAACTAGTCCTTCTTCTAATCAAGGTATGTCTAAAGCAATAAACCTTGATTCAGTAAACTATTCTCAAACAGGACTTCTATGCGAATGAACACTTATGCGAATGAGCACTCATGCGACTGGACCTATGCGGATGAACATCCAATCGTGCGAATGGACCTCATGCGACTGAACCATATGTTTAAATCATGCGACTGAACCTCCAGTCGTACAGCTGCATTTATTCGCACGACTGAGTCATCATTCGTGCATAGTGATCACTCGTCTTCATTCGGTCTTCTAACCAGACGACTGGGTTCTCAGTCGCACGACTAGACTCTCATTCGCACGACTGAGGCATGCGACTGAGCCCATTCATCTGAAACGGATCAGCAGCTGTGTTCTTGACGTTTTTGATCCAAACTTACTCAAAACTTGAGTTTTAACCATCCAAATCATGTCATATTCAAAATAGATCATGTACACATCGTTTATAATGGTTTCGGATCATTCTTTTATCAAAACTTCACAAAAACTCGGATCCGAATTCTCGGATTTTAGCTTAGAAAAGAACGAGACCAATTTTAATGATTTAAACAGGTTATTGGATCAGATTCAATCATGTACACAGCTTACAATATAATAGGATTGATCCGTGACACTCAAAACTTACCGAAACGGAGTTAGCTAGTTGATTTGGCAAGAACAGGGGTGTTTGGGTGTAAAAGGAACAAGAGATTGAAGATGATGCAGATAGGAATCTGCTTTTAAACTCTCTTAACCGCCTTACTTATCCTTACATTCATTCTAACCGCCTCACACTCAGTCGCACGACTGAACCATTCGCATGACTGAATCGTGCGACTGAAGCCCATACGCCCATGATTCGTGCGATTGAGTCTCATTCGCACGTAAGGGGTGCGACTGAAGTTCATTCACATGCAATTCGTGCTACTGAACACCAATCTTAACAAACAAACTCAACTTAATTAATTAAACATTACTATAATACAATTACAAGTTCGGATTTAGAAACCGGATGTTACAAACACACATTACTTTTCTAACTCTATCGTACTTGTTTCTACTTCCAACACACTCTGTCTTCATCACTAGCCTGAATAGTAAATGTGAGACAACTGAAGAGATTTTGAAGTCTATCAGGGGATTAGAATTAGACATGTAGACGCTTAGAGATTCAAAGGGGAAAGGCCAGATCGTCTTGATTCGTTGTTGTTTTCTTAAACGAATCCCTTGTACAACCTTAGTTAATTGACCCTTGGTTTAATAATATATCTTTGATACCTCTATCATTGATAATACTTGGTACTTGACAAGGTATGTTATCTGAAATGGGAGGAACCATGGGTGACCATGCAAAGCAAATTAGAATCACGGGTGCACACGTAATTGTAATTTGTCATGCATGAGAATTCTGGCGACTCTGTCGAGTAATAACGGTCATAATCAGTACAAATTTTCAATTTCTATACTTGGAGACATGAGGTCTCGGTTCTCATAAAACCTCACAATTGATATGGTAACAAATCCTTCATTCCTACTCGTATGAAAGTTCTCATCTACCTCGAGCCTTAATGAGATTCGTATTATGGCATTAGCCCTGGTCTCTATGAGACGTTACCCTTTCTGTCATTTCAATGATCGTGCATAACTATCTATCTACAACGTACCAGATCTTCAAATTTTGTAATAGAATGGTGATACCCTCTGCCGTATGTAGTCCTTGTTCATTGAATTGATCATAAGACTTAGAATCTTGGTAATTTGAGCGTTCCAACATTCATTTTATTTGATATTTATCATGTTTAAGCGTACATTATATTTGCTTATTCCCTAGTGGTGGGACACAATCGGATTTTTCCAGCTAACTACGTTTAGCGTAGGACCAAATAACAAGATATTATGATGACCTCGTTCATTTCATCTCTGCCTTTTCCTTATAAACAACAAGTACAATTATAACCGCCACCCGTGTGCTTGGCAGTTGTGATCTAGGTGTGTCTAGACATTCGTTCGATATAAGTCTGATTTCTATTACCCATGGTAACTACGATGTCGTGGTCAAAATGGATTGGTTGCCCAAAAACCAAACATAGATCATTGTGGAAACAAACTAATTAAGTTACCTCTTCTTAGTGGTGGAATACCTGCGGTAGAAGGAGACAGGGTTGGTGTGGTGGTTGGCGTCATCTCAAACGTGAAGGTGCATAAATGTTTCAAGAAAAGGGATTTCTCTCTACTGACACTAATTACAGAGAAGAAGGCGGATGAGGAGCGTGTTAAAGATATTCCAGTTGTCAGAGACTTCCCGGAAGTATTTCCAGGAGACTTAACTAGTATGACCACTATGAGTTTTTGGTTATGCTATTTAGGTTGACCAACGCACCAGCGGTTTTCATGGACCTCATGAACCGAGAGCGCAGACCCTATTAAGACAAGTTTTGTCAGCGTCTTCATTGATAACATCCGTATTTATTCAAAGAATAAGGAAGAACACGAGGAACACCTTTAGACTGATTTTGGAGCTGTTGAAATGAGAAGAATTATATGCTAAGTTTTCAAAGTATGACTTCTGGATACGAGAAGTACAATTTTTGGGTCATGTAGTCAACGAGAAAGGTATACATGTTGATCCGACAAAGATAGAAGCTATCAAGAACTGGGCCACGCCAAATACTCCGTCGGAGGTACGACAGTTTCTTGGATTGGCTGGATATTACCGACGATTTATCTAAGGGTTTTCTAAGATCGTTCAACCGCTCACAACGTTAACTCAAAAAGGCACCGCATACAGTTGGGGTGACAAGCAGAAATCGGCATTCCAGTTCTTAAAACAGAAACTCTGCACGGCACCGATATTGTCTTTACCCGAGGGAACAGAAGATTTTGTAGTATATTACGATGCTTCTATTCAAGGTCTCGGTTGTGTGCTAATGCAACGCGAGAAGGTGATCCATACGCTCCCCGACAGCTAAAGGTTCATGAGAGGAACTACACGACACATGACTTAGAGTTGGGAGCCGTTGTGTTTACTCTCAAGATATGAAGACATTACTTGTACGGTACCAAGTGCACCATTTATACCGATCATAAGAGTCTCCAACACACTTTTGAACAGAAGGAGCTAAACATGAGACAATGCCGTTGGTTCGAGTTGTTGAACGATTATGACTGTGCGATTAAGTATCATCCGGGTAAGGTTAATATGGTACCTGATGCCTTAAGTCAAAAGGAGACACCTAAACCGAAGCGAGTTCGAGCATCACAACTCACCATGCACACCGGATTACCCGATCAGATACGTAAGGCTTAACTTGAGAGTCCGAAGACGAGAACCTGAAAGCCGAATCACTACGAGGCATGGAGAAACAACTGGAAACCAAGTCTGACGAAATCCGTTACTTCATGGACCGAATATGGGTTCCTTTGTATGGAGACCTACGAGAGCTGGTAATGGACGAAGCTCATAAGTCACGGTATTCTATTCATCCGGGTTCAGACAAGATGTATCATGATCTAAAGGTCTTTTACTGGTGACCGAACATGAAAGCTGACATTGCCACTTACGTAAGCAGATGCTTAACCTGTTCCAAGGTTAAGGTGGGGTATCGACGACCATCTGGTTTACTTCAACAACTAGAAATTCCAGTATGGAAGTGGGAACAGATATCTATGGACTTCATCACGAAACTTCCTTGGACATACCATTTGGGTAATTATAGATCGTTTGACGAAATCCGCACACTTCTTACCAATCAGAGAGACTGATAGAATGGAGAAGTTAACACGTATTTACCTAAGAGAAATAGTCTCTCGGCACGGTATGCCAATTTCCATTATCTCTGATCGTGACGCTCGATTCACTTCACATTTCTGGCAATCATTACAATGAGCATATCATCCTCAAACGGATGGCCAGAGTGAGCGTACGATTCAGACTTTGGAAGACATGTTACGCGCTTGCGTGATTGATTTCGGCAGCAGTTGGGAAACTCACTTACCGTTAGTTGAGTTTTCATACAATAATAGCTATCACACGTCGATCAAAGCTGCTCCATTTGAGGCACTGTATGGGCCTAAGTGCCGATCACCTATTTGTTAGGCGGAAGTTAGAGAGAGCCAACTTACCGGTCCTGAACTTGTGCACGTGACAACTGAGAAGATCGTGCAAATCCGTAACCGCATGGCGGCAGCACGTGACCGACAGAAGAGTTATGCTGACAAACGTCGCCGACCGTTGGAATTTCAAATTGGCGACAAAGTACTTTTGAAAGTGTCACCTTGGAAGGGTGTGATTCGTTTCGGGAAACGTGGAAAACTAAACCCTAGATACGTGGGACCGTTTGAGATTGTCAAACGGGTTGGCCCCGTAGCCTATCAACCGAACCTACCCGAAGAACTCAGTGGAGTACATGATTTGTTCCATGTTTCAAACCTGAGGAAATGTCTTGCAGACGAGACTCTCGTCGTTCCGTTAGACGAGATACTTGTTGATGAACAACTACGTTTCAACGAGGAACCAGTGGAAGTTATGGACCGAGAGGTCAAAACACTCAAACATAGTTGTATCCCTATTGTCAAAGTCCGATGGAACTCAAAGCGTGGACCAGAGTTTACCTGGGAACGCGAAGATCAGATGAAGAAGAAGTACATACAACTGTTCAACGATCAGACACCTACTTCTTAAGGTATTCATTCTTGAGATACCTTTTCCTTTAAATTTCGAGACGAAATTCCTTTCAACAAGGGGATGATGTCACAACTCTGTCAAACCATACATGTCCGACATGTTACAAACACCAACCCTAACTGAACCTCACATATTTGATTTAACCTACTGAAATCTCATGCATTTAATCGAACGTAATATCTTAATTTTCGGGATGAAAATTCTTTCAACAAGAGGATGATGTGACACCCTGTAATTTCTGGTTAACACCGATTTCATTATCTACCTCATTCATTTAATAAGTAGAGTGATTATTATTGTCACACCCCAACCTTGACGGCGGAATCGTCGAAGTGTGAGAGTTACGATTGTTCACAGCCACATAACGCTATTATTAATTCCAAATATATTAATCAAGATTCAATTGTAACAATACAAGTAAAAGGCTCAAACAAAGATACATCATGAATACAAGGTTGAAAGCAACAAGATTATTGTTTATTTCTCTAAGTCCAGTCCTAAGGAAGATAAGCTTCAAAGAGTAGAACTCATACTTGGGTTATTCCTGAAATGTTAATAATAAAAGGTCAACATAAAAATGTTGGTGAGATTTCCATAGTTTCAATACATAAGTATATATAAAAGATGACAATCCATGTTGTAAATTAGGAAACAAAGTAACTAGGGATGTAAGACAGAATACACAATCAAACCTTGACAAAGTTTTACAAGTCTCAAACGTTAAAAATATATACGATTAGTTAAGTGTACTTGGATCAACCAAGTAGGCTTGTCAGGCCCGTAGATCTATGACGTCGCCAGGCTAGCAATAGTTAATGATTGTACATATATTCGACATTACATGGTAGCTACAAGGTCCAACTAACCACAACACACAAGTAAATTGCCATAAGTTTACAAGAATCAAACGTGTTTACAAGTGCAATGTTATAATGTAACATGTTTCACCCAAAAGTGTGAAAATAATAAAATGGGTATAGAAATAATCACATAGATATATGCATTTCAAGATGATAATAAAGATTACAGGATGATCCAAAGTATCCATTACAAGCACCTAAATATATAATTTACAAGATAAAGACTAAGGTTAACAATACGATTAACGTTCAATAAGAATTAGGTTTTTAATAGTTTTAAGGTTTTAATAAGTAAAGAGTTTATAATGTAGTTATTTACATTTTGATTCCATTAGGAGGAATTATATAAGTTTATATGATTAAGTATTTTAGAAATGAAATTAGGTATAATAATGATGTAATTATTATATAATTTCCACAATTATAAAAATATTTTTTTAAAAAATAAAGATAGTATTATGTCCATTAGTATTTTAAATGATTTTTAAATTATTGTAACAAGCCCATATGCATATAAATAATTATTTAGTTATTTTAAAAGAAAATATTTATAATAAAAGTTTTAAATATAAAATTTAAACAAATATTTTAAGACAGCCATGATTTTAAAAGAATAACATTTGAACCGAAATTAATTTATTAGTTAAAACCCATTTTTAATAGGAATTAACCAAGAATAATATTTGTTAAATTGTTTATAAAACAATTATTAAATTTTTAAAATTAATAGAAAAATCCAGAAAATTATTTGGTGCTCATGAAAATATTTAAAATTTACAAAAGTTATTTTTATATTTAATAAAATTTTCTAAAATGAAAATATGGCTGAAAATCCATTAAAAAAATAATGAGGGAGCCCGGTTCGAACCCGGGACTTCTTAGTTTACAAGTGTGCACGGAACCAGTGAACCAGGCTTACAGCAGCGGTTGATTTGGGTTTCCAATTATTAAATGCACATATTCAACCAAATACCCAATCCCTTATGAACCCTAATTCGACAGTGCCCAAATTGAACAACAATTCGAGATTGTTAACCAAATTAAGCATAGGGCTTTTGATTAGTAGATGAAATCGAGTGTAAACATGTATTCAATTACCTGAATTGAAGACGAATTGGTAATGAACAATCGATGAACACACCGCGGTTAGTCTTGAATCCAAACGATGGACAAACGTTGATGAAAATCAAATTAAATTCGAGGAAAGATTCGAATGAGGTTCTTAATACAAAGCCCTCTATCAATTCGGTTTAATAGCGCTTCGAACATGGATCCCTGTTAAGTTGCAGGTCGCGACCGAAGAGGGAATCGAGTGTGTTAATTTTGATGGTTTCAGATGCAATTGAGTATGGGAGTTGATTAGAGACAGATATATGATCGTGTATGTGCGATTAATTTGATTATTATAGTGTTTAGTGCGCGATTGTGGCGGATTCTCGGCCGAAAGTGGAAGGAATCGGGGAAGAAGAATGGGGGGTGGGGTTGGGTGTTTTTCAATGTTACAGAAATGGTCCCTGAGGTTTCTAACAATTGTTATTTTATGCTAAAAGTTTCTTTTGAAGTTTTTTATATTTGCATTATAACTCCCTAGACTTGTAAATCCAATTTATTATACATGTTTATTTTCTTAATAATTCTTACAAATTATTAATAGTAATAATATTATTACTATGATGTTATTATTATTATTATATTATTATTATTATTATTATTATTATTATTATTATTATTGTAATTATTGGAATTAACATCAACGTGTTAAACTTAATTGTTTATAAAATTATCTTTTCATAAAAGCCGTGAATAGACCTTACAAGGTTAACTTTTATTTAACGAAAATACGAGATGTTACAATTATTATTATTATGACTACTTATATTATTAGTATGACTAATTAACCTTATTATTGCCACTTAACTTTTATTTAACATTGAATAACTAAACCATTAAGTAGCTAATATTAAACTCATCATAATTAGGGGACCTGAATGACAATTCACAAAAGGGCCATGGTGGCTTAATATAACCGCAACCTCCTTCACATCCTACACTTCTTTCTTTTGCAACCCTAATCACAAATCGGAATCACCATTGCCGCCACCCTCCCCCGAACACCTTTCGACAGCTTTCGGCAACCGTGAATGTGAAGCCTCCGGCAAGCACCACCGTTCTCGCTTGGAACTCTAATCGCTACCCCGGTCAACGCTAGTAACCGTCACTAACCGATACGTTCCTTTACGCCGTCGTTTGTATGGTTTCTTGCGATACGGTTTCAGGATCATTGGCTATAACCTAGCAATCATGCGTTGTATTTGCGAGTAGGGAACTTGTGAGGTTAAGATGCTGTCGCGTATGTGTGTGCGTAGGTTGATGTTCTACGTTTGTGCGTTGTATGTACGTGTATGTTGTCCTGTGCGCATGTTGGGTGTATGCGTGAGTCCTTATAGTGCAGCCCCTTGGTGGGCGCATGGAGCCCTTGTGGGCGCATGGGGCTACAAATGGGTGGGTGTGTGATATTAGCATGTGTTTTGCATGAAGTGTTATGTATGTATGCGTATGGTGTAGGTGTGTGATGGGAAGTGGGCGCATGGGAGGAGATGCGCCCATGTGAAAGCAAATTAAGATTTAGGTGCATGAATGTAGCAACAGGAGCATGATGTGTGTAGCATTATATATATTTAAGTTGTATGGGGTAGGCGCATGGGGGCATGGTGATTATAAGGGACGCATGACAATATACTGCACATGTGTGTTGTATGTGTATGTCGCATGGGTGGTTATATGTGTGTGTGCTTGGAAGTCTAGGTTGTTTGGTTATGCGTTTGTGTGTTTTGTGTGGTCTAGGCGCATGAGTGTGTGGTTTATCCTGTGCATACGTATGATATATATAATATGCCATTTATGTTATCCATTCATTTTTATATATATATATATATATATATATATATATATATATATATAACTGTTAGTTTTGGAAAAGCTCACATTGGTAAAAATTAACAAATAATATATTATGCGACGTAACACTTCTTTTTATAAAAAGACTCGTAGAATATATTTTTCATAAAAATACATGTGTCTTGCAAATGTGTACGTTTTGTAGTATTAATGCATTAGAGTGTGCTTATGTGTGAATGAAAATCATCGATAACCGACATCGAACCGAACCGTGATCGCCAAACCGTACGGCCCTTATTTTCATAAATAATAACTAACATTAATTATATTCATATTAAATGAAATTCAGGTTAATCGAAACCTTAATCGTTGCTCGAACATTATTTCTCTGCTGTGCAATCAAGGTGAGTCTTCACGGCCCCTATTTTACTTTCTTTCCTTTTTGGGGGAGAAAACATGCAAACATATTTTATAAATGGTTTTAGTATTATTGATATCGCCTGTTACGTTAGTGCAAACATACTTAAAAGTCCTTACATTCTCGAACCGTTAGTAATGCGTAGCGAGGTAATTCTGAGTAGTACTATTGGGTTTGACAAACCCCGCCCGGGCTAGTCGCGCTAGCTTGATTGGAGGTCAAACGGGTGTATTATTAACCTAACATTTGTCACTGTCTGGTGAGACGTGACGGGAAGGCAACAAACATACGAACATACAAACAGTCAGCCTCGGTTCGAAACGCTAAGTAACTTGTTTATAGGCTAGCTACCTATCGATATGTTTTAATTACTATACCATTCGAACAGATACAAATATTTTTATTTGTGATAAAACCTGTGAACTCACCAACTTTATGTTGACACACTTTAGCATGTTTATTCAGGTAACAAAAACGCTTAATCTTATGATGCACGATTAAGGAACGCACTCAGGACATGCATTCATCAGATCCATTTATTTTGCATTAGACATTGTTTTGACTTAGCATTTCAGACTTTCAGTATTGTTTACATTTCGTTATTCGCTTTCGCACTGTTATTCATTTCATTTATGTTACTTTGATTCAAGTCAAACGTTTATTTTTAAACTCATATAGTGTCGTTTGATATGACCGTGTCTAAGATCATGGTATGTCACACGCCTAACGGTAAAACTCCGTTTGTGAAAATTGAGGGTGTGACAATCATGAGACCCATTTTAAGTTCACTGGTGTACAATCATCATATATGCCATTAGTGTTAAAATGTTTCATTAAATCGAATGTGACTTTATGTAACCTAATACATGTACCAACACATGACAAAGGTTAATAAGACATATTAACTATTACTATTGAATATTCCATTGAAAATCTACCAATCTTTTGAATTTTCGAGAAAAGAGTGAGACCGCTCGATTGAATCTCTTTCTTAGAAACTCCATTTCACATTCAATAGACTAGATCCCCTTTGTTCCTAATCTTTGAATGTCGTTCTTCTTCTTTCATGAGTTCCTCTCTCTCTCTCTCCCTTTTCACTTCATCATTTTTTTCCACTCTCACTAATGTCCAGCCGCCACCACACCACCGTTTGCTGCCCTAAACCCTTTTTACCCACCACCGTTTGCTGCCCTAAACCCTTTTTACCCACCACCGACGCTGCCTCAATCCTAACTCCACTTATTTATCATCGTCACAATTCCATCTATATCGTTTAAGCACATCCACCATTTGAGCATATATAATGTTCAAGTCCTATCTTGAACAGAAACACCAACACTAGGTTGTTTCAAGCACAAGTGATTACTTGATCCAGTTAGGATTTATTTTTATTCCATTGAGTGTTCTTGTAATTGAATTGCAAGCTTGAGCCATGGTTGACCCAATTTTAGGGTTCTTGAATCAATTAGTGTTTGCTAGTTTTACGTTAGTTTTTGCATGGATGAGTGTTTATCCTATAGTCCTATCAAGTGATGAATTTGAGTATTTGTTTGATTAAATTTAAAGATTTTTGAATAAATGAGTGTTTGTTTGTTTTAAGTTAGTTTTTGAATGAATGCGTATTTATCCTATAGTTTTAAGTTGTTTTTAGCTCTAGTTTTCGTTTATGTTCGACTCCATGTTAAACTGTTGATCATGTTTGACATACGCTAAAGATTGAGAAAGATTCTTATTTTTTACAAAGAAACAGATTTTTGTGTTCTTGAAGCATGAAAATTCACTACAAGAAAATCAATTTTTTGCGACTAACTTTTTTGCGGCGATATACATATCGTCGCAAAAAAGTAGGTGTCGCCGCAAAAAAGTAGGTGAACGACAAAAAAGATTGTTTTTTTGACTTTCCAGTCAAAACGAGATTTTGCGGCGATACTTTCGTCGCAAATAACCAAAATATATATATTTTAATTTTTTTCATTTCACGACAATCTTTTGAAGGGCGGGAAAATTCCCGGCAATTAAATTGCGGCGATTTTTCGTCGCAAAAAAGATGTAATAAATAACAAAGTTTTATTTTTTATTTTTTATTTGTAGAATAAATATTTGCGGCGATAAATCGTCAAAAAAAAGAGTTTCTAAATTTAATTTTATTTTTATTTGATGTGAAACGTGTCGTCGCAATAAGTTATTTGCGGCGATATATCGCCGCAAAAAGGTTCTGTATATTTTAAGTTCGTGATTTTCAGATCTGGTCCCCATTTCATCCAACCCCACAGCCAACCCCACCCTTACGAAGTCACGGCCCACCCCACCCTACTCCCGGCGACCGCCACCCCCACCCTACTCCCGGCGACCCCTACCTCACTCCCCGTCGGCTGGCGACACCCACCGCCGCTCCATCACCGCCATTGCGCAAAGTTGCTGCTCCACCACCGCCAGTCCACCACCGTCGCCGCCTCACCACCGTCGCCGCCTCCTTTACACCCTAGCCACCACCACTCCTGATTTTAGGTAATAACCTCAATTTTACCTAATTTTGTGTTAATTTTTAGTTAATATTTTGAAATTAGGGTAATAAAGTTTATGTGGTTATAAAAACATAGATGTTTAACATGTGTGTATGTATGTATTTAAGAATGTATGTATTTAGTGTGTTAATTTGTAGTTGTTTGGGGTTTTGAAGTTTATTTTGTTTATGAAAATATGGATGTTTAACATGTGTGTATGTAAGAATATAAGAATGTAGTTTATGAAGTTTATGAAAATGTGAAATGTTAAGTTTGGGGGTTTTGTAGTTTATGAAAATATATAAGAATGTATGTTTATATTAAGATTGTTTGAAATAACATTGTCATCGCAATAGGTTAAGATTGTTTGAAAACATAGATGTTTAACATGTGTGTATGTATGTATTTAAGAATGTTTGTATTAAGATTGTTTGAAATAACATGTGTGAATGTATGAATAACCTCAATTTTACCTAATTTTATGTCAATTTTTAGTTAATATTTTGAAATTAGGGTAATAAAGTTTATGTGGTTATAAAACATAGATGTTTAACATGTGTGTATGTATGTATTTAAGAATGTATGTATTTAGTGTGTTAATTTGTAGTTGTTTGGGGTTTTGAAGTTTATTTTGTTTATGAAAATATGGATGTTTAACATGTGTGTATGTAAGAATATAAGAATGTAGTTTATGAAGTTTATGAAAATATGAAATGTTAAGTTTGGGGGTTTTGTAGTTTATGAAAATATATAAGAATGTATGTTTGTATTAAGATTGTTTGAAATAACATTGTCATCGCAATAGGTTAAGATTGTTTGAAAACATAGATGTTTAACATGTGTGTATGTATGTATTTAAGAATGTTTGTATTAAAGAAATAACATTGTGAATGTATGAATATATGTACGTATTTGGTATGAATATAAGAATGTATGTATGTATTTGGTATGTTAATTTTGTATTAATATGTAGTTATGTATGTTTTATGATAATGAAAAATGATATTTAACTTAGGGTTAACTTTTAGGAAGTTTATTAAATATTTAACTTTTATATTGTATTTCCTTAGTTTTAAACGTGTTAAGATATTTAATATTTGTTTGTAAACACAGTTATGACGATTGATAAGAGTTGGACTACTTTAGAAAATAAATTTTCTAAAGAATATCTGATTGGTCTTAAAGGATTCATGGAAAGGTGTAAGAACTATACGAATGGTCAAAATAAAGCTCGATGTCCCAATAATAATTGCAATAACAGTTATTGGTTTCCTCTTCCAACAATAGAGCGCCACATACATAGTAATGGTTTTTGCCGATTTTACAAAACGTGGACGCATCATGGTGAATCATATGTTCCGTCACCGGTAGTTTCAGTCATACCTCAAACGACAGACCCAATACATGATTTTATCAACGATGTTCGTCAGGAGAATGTACCGCAAGAGGACAACAACGACGAGACAATGAACACAACAGATACACCGAGTGATACAAATGATGAACTTGCTGAATTACTGAAACTTGCCGACACCGAACTATACCCTGGTTGTGACGGGATGTCTTTATTGGATTTCTTGGAAAAACTGAGTCACATGAAGGCCATCAATAAATGGACCGATACATCGTTTGACCAATTGTTAGAATTTCTTAAAACTGCATTTCCGCTTGCTAAAATCCCACCGTCAAACTATGACGCCAAGAAGATAATGAAGAAAGTTGGGTTAGGATATGAATCGATCCACGTTTGTAAGAACGACTGTTGTTTATTTTAGGGGAAGGATAACAAAGATTTGCAAGAATGTCCAATATGTTATGAAAGTAGATGGAAGGACGCAAACACTAAGGGAAAGAAAGTTGCCAACAAGGTTATGCGTTACTTTCCATTAATTCCTAGACTTAAGCGTATTTATAGCTCAAGACACACTGCAAAGCATATGACATGGCATGCTTCTGGACGTTGCACGGAAGATGGTAAGTTACGTCACCCGGTGGATGGTACATCATGGAAAGAATTCGATTCAATGTATTCTGTTTTTGCCAAAGAACCTAGAAATATTAGATTAGGGTTGGCTGCTGATGGCTTCAATCCATTTGGCAACATGAGTACGTCCTATAGCATGTGGCCGGTCATATTGACAACATACAATACGCCGCCATGGTTATGTATGAAAGAGTCTTCATTCATGCTAACGTTATTAATCCCTGGCCCTAAATCAACTGGGAAGGACATTGATGTTTTTTTGAGACCATTGGTTGATGAATTGAAAACTCTTTGGTCGGACGGAGTCGTGACAAGAGATGCGGTTACAAACACTTTCTTCACATTGCGTGCAATGCTTTTATGGACTATCAATGATTTCCTTGCTCGTAGTAGCTTGTCTGGTTGGAGTGGGCAAGGTTACTTTGCATGCCCAACATGTAAGGAAGACACTCCATCTGTTCATGTATTGGGAAAAACTGCTTATGTTGGGCATAGAAGATGGTTACCAACGAATCATAAATGGAGGAAGGACAAGTCATTCAATGGTAAGAACGAGACTAGACGTCCTCCTAATAGGAAAACCAATGATCAGATTTTGCAACAACTTAATAATTTGCCGCCCCGTATTTCTGGGAAGCATGTTCAGTTTGGTGGTAAGAAGAGAAAACGTGATTCCAATATTGAATTGAATTGGACCAAGCGTTCTATTTTTTTCGAGCTTGAATATTGGTCATCCATTCAACTAAAACATAATTTGGATGTCATGCATATCGAAAAGAATGTGTGCGAGAGTTTGTTGAATACGTTGATGATGAACAAGGAAAAATCCAAAGACACTGATAAGGCAAGAATGGTGTTAGAACAATGGAACATTCGACGTGACTTGTGGCTTGTGGATAACGGTCGCGGTAAGCTCTCAAAGCCTCATCCTAAGTTTTCTTTCTCAAACGCCGAAAGGAGTCTTTTTTGTCAATTCATTAAGGGAGTAAAATTACCTGATGGCTTTGGCTCCAACTTTAAACATAAGGTAACCGATAATGATACCCAAATAACGGGGATGAAATCACATGATCATCATATAGTGATGCAACGGTTGCTTCCGATTGGTGCTCAAGCGTACTTGGATAAAAACATTTCAACACCAATAATTAATATGTGCTTATTCTTTAAGCAACTTTGTGCTCGAAACTTGATGTCATCTGACATGCAAGATGCGGAGGAGAAGTTGATTAAAATTTTGTGTTCTTTCGAGCAAATATTTCCTCTGTCATTTTTTGACATAATGATTCATTTGGTTATGCATTTACCGGAGGAGGCCATTCAAGGTGGGCCAGTTTACGTGAGGTGGATGTATCCATTTGAAAGATATATGAAAAAACTGAAAAATTATGTTAGAAATAAGACTAGGCCCGAGAGTTCTATTGCGGAGGGGTATGTCGCAGATGAAGCCTTAACTTTCTGTTCAAGGTACCTTGACGGTGTACCAACGAGATTTAATCGGCCGGACAGAAAAGAAGACGCCCCAGTTCCCACACGTGAGTTTTATGTCTTCCAATCGCTATGCACACCTATCAGCAAGGGGGTTGATAAAAAAATGGATGGTGTGCTTTGGGCAAAACTAAATTGGTTTGTCCTTAACAACAGCTCCGAGATCGAAGAATACAAACAGTAAGTATTTTTTATTTCGGGTTGTCTTTTCGTAAGTTATCTTTAAGATGGTTATTATTAACGCAAGTAACATTATTTATAGTGAATTTATTACTCAAATGCCGCATGCAACTGACTTGGAAGAAAATTTTCCTAACTGGTTTAAACAGAAGGTAAACTCATTTGTATATAAAACCGATTATACAAACTAATAATATCATAATCATTATAATTTTCTCTTATTTCAAATAGATCAATCGTCAGCGAGTAAATGATGAATCTAGTGTTAGTCCTCAGTTATTTGCTTTAGCAAATGGACCACGACATGCAAACTCTTACACCGCTTGTATAGTTAACGGTGTGAGATTTGTAGTTCATAGCCGAGACTTACGTCGTACAACTCAAAACAGCGGCATCTCAACAACTGGGCAAGACGGAACAAAGTATTACGGTTTGTTGGAAGAGATTCTGGAGCTAGTCTATCTAGATCGTTGCAAGGTTGTGTTGTTTCGATGTAAATGGTTTAAAACTAATAACAACAAACTTTGTGTCACTAAGAATAACATAACTAGTATTTCTACTCAAACTGAATGGTTTACAAATAACCAATACATTCTTGCAACACAAGCAGAGCAAGTGTTTTATCTTGACGAACCGTCTAAAGCCGGTCAAAGAGCTCAATCAAACAGACATTAGAAGGTCGTCCTAGAGGTGAATCATCGGAAGATTTGGGACCGAGATATTATCATGGAAAATAACGAAGCAAATTTAATTCATGGCAGCACTTCATCTGACCTTTTGTTGTCTGCTGACTTGGATAATTTAACTTATGATGGTTTGAGTAGAGATGAAGCAACAGAAGTCGATGTTTCCCTTGAGCATGTTAATGTAGAGGACGAGAGATATGAAGATACGGATGAGGGTGAAGACAACGATGCAGACAAAGCTATTGAAGTTTCTGATAATTTAGATGATGATTTAGACGAACTTAATAATGATTATGGAGAAGATTCTTATCACACCGATGAATCCGATTGATTTTAATTTTTAATTTTCGATGAATCGTTTATTATGTTTGAATTATTATGTTTATTGAATTGTTTTTTCAATTGTGTGTGTTTAGCTAATGATCCAAAATATTATAAGCATAATGTTATTTGTGGGTATACTTGTATACTTGTATAAACTTTTTTACAGATGGCAGACGTGGCACGAGGTCACGATGGGGATACCTATGGGCGTGGTCCACCTGGTGGTGGTCCTCCCGATGAAGAGCGATCGTGGCAGCCGCCACGACAGTGCGTGGTCAGTGATGACTCCGGCAGCGGTAGCGGAAGAGGTATGACAAATTTTTATACTATTATATTTTAAAATTAATATATATAATTAACATAGAATTTTTATACTATTATAAATTTGCAGGACAAGACAAGCGTGGGAAAACCACACTTCAGGATATGCGCAGGAGAAATCCTCAAGGGAATTTGCTGACAATTGAATTTGAGCAAGGTACGCATGACACCTACAAACCTGTAGGTGTCAATCAGGCGACCTTTGCTTCACTGATTGGCACACTTGTTGACAAATTTCCTCAAAATTATAAAAGCTGGAGAAAGATACCTGCAGAGTTGAAGGCGACTATCTGGCCTGACTTACAGGTTAAGTTTTTGATAATTAAATTCAGTGATTAAATATATATACACTAAGCTATTTGTTTTCATAATATGTAGATGTATTTTGATATGACTCCCCACGAAGGATTGAGAGCAGACATTGAGAAATATGCTGCAAACCGGTATAAAGATCACAAATACCGGTTCAAGCAAAAACATTTTAGCAAAATAGGCGGGGAAGACAGAGTTGATATTTCTGATGTTGTGCCACCTGATATGCAAGAATCTGAATGGAAAGGATATGTGGATTACTATACTTCTCCTGAAGTCAAGGCTCGGTCTACAACTAACAAGTCAAACAAAGGGAAGCAGACGATCAAAGGACATGGCGGTCGGACATCTCTAGCCCAGTGTCGTTATATGTTTGTAAGTTGTTTTAATCTAATTGTTTTATAATTTCTTTTATGTGTTTGTAAATTAATTTAAGATGATTATATAACTATTTAATGTGCTTACAACGTGAAGAGGGTTCTGATGAACCTGGGAGTGCCATATTAGCATACCGCCGCTGCATACTATGTAAGTAATGTACACATATTAAAATTTTATAAAAATAAAGTAATATATAACATCCCCATATATATAACATTGTTTATTGTTTTTTGTAAACTATACAGGAGCAAATGGTCACGCTTCAACAACAACATCCTGAATTGTCAGAGAAGCAGATCATGCGGCAGGTCTTGGGGGAGCGGCCCGGGTGGGAACGTGGCATCGGTCCAATACCGAGCGTGCCTTCACAACCCCCACCCCCACCTCATAGAACAGATCAGCGGATGTTCTCACAATCTGAGGTTGAGGAGATGATAGCAGCGAGACTGGCAAGTGAGCAAGAACAGTGGCACTCACAGATGATGGCTAATATGATGGCACAAATGCAAAGTCAAATCTAAAGCCAAGTCCAGAACGCGTTGAAGAGAAGTGGTCATTCTCAACAAAATGATGAAGATGAAGAAGATGATGAAGGTGGGTCGTCATAACATGTTCACTTTGATGTTTGTTATGAATATTTTTAAACATTTAGGAACATTGTGTTTGTATGATATTTAACTTGTTAACTTTAGACAATATTTTGTTTATATGCTATGATTTTGTATTTGCGAATGGTTTGATGGTATTAGCGATTTTCAAAAGCAGGTTTGGTACCCAGGAATATCTGGGTGGATTGCTGCAAATACAGAAAAAAATTTTAAAAAAAATAAGGTTTTTTGCGGCAATATTTCGTCGCAAAAAAACAAATTTCCTTTTGTAATTTGTCGTCGCAAAAAATGAATTGACCATAAACTTTGCGGCGATATATCGTCGCAAAAAATGAAATTTCGTCGCAATAAAGGTCGTCGCAAAAAAGTTTCTTCCGGATTTCTTTTTTTTAAAATGTTGTGGATCCCACACATCATTTTGTCGCAACTTTCGTCGCAAAAAGTTTTTTGCGACCACTTTTTTACGGGGGACCTATAGCGACGAAAATTTCGTCGCAAAAAAGATATTGCGACGAAAATGTGTTTATTTGCGACGAAAATTGTCGCCGCAAAAAACCGATTTTCTTGTAGTGATTAAACATCTGATCTCATTTTCTTTTAAATCTGGTTATATTTACGGGACATTCTCATAATCTTTAGTAGTGTATATTATAACCATATATTTATATTTTATAATCACTAGCTTACTCCTAATTTATCTTTATATCTTTATCTTTATATTCTAACAAAAGTGTAGATAGGAATACACGTGACAACATCAAATTTCTTATTATTAAACTTTTCACGCTTCTCTCTTTTATTAAATAATCATATCAATTTCTAATAACTTTATTAATTCTTTTTTAAATTAAAATAGTTTTTTCATAAGTTAAGAAAGATATCTTTTTATTAATATTAGAGCGAATTATCGTTTTCATCCCTATGATTTGGTCACGTTGTCATTTTCATCCAAAAATATATTTTTCTTACATTTTGATTCCCAATGTTTGAAAAAAGTAATTTTGTATTTCATCCAAAAATACTAGCTCCACTGTTTTAAAATGTTAAATATTAATCGTTAGAAGGGTACTTAAGTGAATTTTCATATAAAAACGAAATTCTAAGATATGGGTGTTGCTGATAAAATATCTTTCACGAAATTTCTATTTTTGGATGAAAATGACAACTTTTTTAAACCTCGGGAACCAAATATAAGAAAAGGCTTTTGTGGATAAAAATAAAAATATGATCAAATAACATAGAGTAAAACAACAATCCACTTTTAATATTATTTTTAAAGAAACAATTTTTATAATATAAGTATTTTTTTCTTATTTTAAACATCAACTTTTTTACAAGTACGAAATAGTTTAAAATTAGTTTTTCTAAAGTATATTTTTTTCAAATAAAAAATAACTAAAATTGAGAGTTACAATAACAAAATTTTTAAAAATAAAATTTATTATAAAATATTTGTTTTGAAACAATACTTTTATTCTATTCATAATAATCAAGATTTTAATCAGATCTTATTCTAAAATATCATTTTATAAATAATAAAATTTTAATTTATTTAAAATGTTTTATTTATTTAACACGTGTAATACACGAATTTACTAAAGTTAGTGTTATATATTTAGTTTTATGAGGTGAATTTACCATGTTGGTAAAAGAAATCTATTTATACACAAGGCGAGGGTGTGATGTCATGTTATACACTTTTTTTAAATTTAATAACCGATACTTAATCCTTCTATTAAATCACCATCACTTAGTCTTGGCCGGTTTACAAGTTAAACCATCTCCTAAGATGTGCTTATCTTTGTATTGTTTTTATAATTATATCTTGTAACTTAATCATGTTTAATCACATAAGATCCCTTGATTTTAGCATTTCACTTAAAATACCTTTTAGCAATTTTCTTAAAAAATTTAACAAATAATAAGCTTAGTATATTAAAAAAAATAAATAACATATGATATCTATTTTTTTTAACAAAATGAACTTCTTCTAATTTTTATATTATCATTTTAAATGATTACTATCAATTATAACCTTGAAAAAGGTTGATATCTCTTTTTGAGATATATATCCTAGAGATCCCATTATAAAGTATAAATCCTACCAACAAGAATTTTAATAATTGTTATCAAATCTTTAACCACCAACTTTTAATTTCATCATCCCTCCTAATTATTTGACACCCACAACTACTAACCACAAATATCAACATATGTTTAATATCGAACTACAAAATTCATATGTAATTTATGAGAACTAAATAATTTATCTATAACTTTATGATTCATAAAACTTAATCTACCCCTACCAAAAAATAATGATTACATTAAATCCTAAAAATATTTTGGAGTATTAGGATGACAAGGTATATTGATCAAACTTCAATAAGAAATATCTTGATAGAAGTAATTTATTCCTCGCCAACATGGGTGTGACTTCTAACAATAAAAGAAAGTTTATAACAGTTATTAACTGAAGAGTTAATTGCATTTAACTTTTTCCAGTTTTTCTACAAGCATCTACTCCTATTAACTAACACTCGATACCCTCGGTAGGACAAAATATAAATTTGTAAAAAATTGGTATCCGGTGATTGAAAAAGTGGCTAAACGATTGTCAAGATGGAAAGAAGTATCTCTTTCATTTAGGGGTAGAATTACTATTGTGAAAACGGTTTTAGGAGCCATTTCATCTTATTATTTGTCTTTATTTCGCGCTCCCTTGCAAGTCATTTAATCAATGGAATCGATTAGAAGGAAGTTTGGTTGGGCTAGCTGAATCATCTTCTTAAACGGATTTCTTGGGTTGCGTAGTAAAAAATGTTGCTCGCGAAAGATGAAGGAGGGCTTAGTATTGGTCTATTCATGTGTCGAATATGGCACTATTAGTAAAATGATTATGGAGATTTGAACAAAACAAGGAGATTATGTGGGTCAAGGTAATTACAACATTTCATAGCTTAAATAGGATAGTACAATTTTTGCGATGTAACAAAGCTATTTTTGGGCCTTGGAGAAATATTATCAAAGTGATCGATGACGTTAGGGTCTTAGGAATAGATGTTCAACCCTCCGTAACAAGTGAGGTTGATTCTAGGAGAAACACAATGTTTTGGGAAGATAATTGGTCTTGTGTTGGCCCACTAAAGGAAGAAATTTTCAAAATATTAAGGGTAAATCGGATGCCTTTTTTTGTAAATGCATTTTCATGGAGGTCGAGAATGGGTAAAATCTCATATAAAAAGAGTATCCCTTTTGATGTAACTTGCTCAATGTGTAGGTCATTTCCAAAAGACACAGACCACCTGCTTGTGAGATGTGAACATGTAAGTCGGGTGTGGGATCTTGTTCTTTGTTGGGTAAGGCCCCAAAAGAATTATTTCTCTCGATGGATGATATCCTATGTATACATGAAAAATGGTTGTTTTCAAACCTGGTGAAAATTTTGTTTCATGTTATCTTTCTCTCATCGTTGTGATGTATATGGAAGTCTTGGAATATAAAGATCTTCAATGAAAAGGTAAGGAGTGCGGAAGATGTTCTTGATGAAATGAAGGTTATGTCGTTTTTGTGGATAAAAAGTAGAGGGAAAATGTCAAACTCTAACATGAGGCATGGTGTATATTATCTTTTTAAAATCATACGAAACTAGTTGTACTCTAGCATCTTGCTAGTTATGACTATTGTTAAAAATTTTATTGGCTTGGCTATTAAAAAAAAACTAACATTATTAAATCTTGACAATGTAAAATTCAAACTCTCATCAATTGGTGAGGAAAGTACATCATTTACTATCAGTGTGTTCTTACAATCTATCTATTTGTCACTTTGTGTGATCAAATGACACAATGTGTGTATATGGGTTTTATCTACCAAGTGATTTTCTATGCAAATCTACCAATCGTTTTTATGATAGTTTTATTTGTGTAAAAAAACTGGGATGATCACTATAATAATCAAGGGATTCGGCGATGATTTTCTCACAACTTCAAGCATGAAATATATAAAAGTGAGTTCACGTTTCCAAACGTGAAAAATACCTTTAAACGTGTATAAATATAAAATTAGTCCCCACAAAAAATCATAAAAAAGGAAAACATATAAAATTGAAAGTTATCTCGTTGTTATAGGGGTTGACCGTTAACATTTGACCTTCTTGAGAATATAAAAACTAGTGTTTGCGTGTAGGAAAAGTATATGTTTAAAACGAAACCTTTTTTAATATCTTCTTTCTGCCTTTTATAAAAACATATCATAACGTAATGTAGGAGAAATTATTCAATAAGGTCATTATGTCGGTTTTGACGATAAATATAAAAAAACAGATTCAAATACAAAGTGTATTTTTGATACAAAGTGTGAGAAGACATAATAAGTCAAAAAAATCACAAAAAATTTATATCTCACAATCTAAATCGAATTCAAAAAAGTATTTCCGGACTTTTGTTCCCCTAGCCGTTCTCACTAAGAATAAAAAATAAACGAAAACTAAAAAAAAGAAAAAATTAATGTTATTTATTGTGTCATTTATGAAATATACAATGACGTAATTATGTCATTATGAAAGACACAATAACGTCATTGTGTCATTATGAAAGACACAATGACGTCATTTGTCATAAAAAGACACAATAAAATTTTATTTATTTATTATTTATTTTTTTCTGAAAGAGGACGACGAGTTGAACTGAGACTCCGAATTACTTTTTTGAAATTCGATTTAGATTGTGAAATGTAATTTTTATGACTTTTTTAGACTCATATGTCTTCTTACACTTTGTAGCAAAAATACACGTTGTAAAATAACATCACCTAAATATAAAAATGAGAACTTTGACCTTTACAAATTGCATTTCATAGTTTAACCACTTATATGGTCAAGATTAACCACAAAATTAACTCAATCAAGTTACTAACTTGAACAAGTGTAGATATTTAAATGATTCTATGCAAAAAAGCATACAAAACAAACCCAAATTGCAAGACAAACACAAAATGAAAACCCTAACTTATTGCATCAAAATGTTACAAATGTATAGAGAAGACAGTAGCTCTTTAAATCTACATCAAGATGAAATCACATTCAAAAGACGACCTTGATCTTAGCTTTTCCTTTGTTAGTTAACCATGCGGCCTTTCATGCTTTTAAGAGATTTTCAATAGATAAAACCAATTAAAAAATAAAAAGAAACATAACTTGAAACGTACATAATCTTAAGGGTCATAAAATGTGGATAGAACCAAACGGACATTATGTGTGACTAGCATAAGTGATAAATGCACAAAGCTTTTAAAAGAAAAAAGTATCGGGTTCAAATCATGGACAAGATGCAAGTGTTGTAAATTTTAATGTTGATTTCTATCTAACCGTTAAAAAAATCATAAGGTGTATTTATATCATTAAAAGTTTTTTTCCCTCTCAGTTTTACATTTGTAATTTATTTATTTTTAATTCAAGTGCAAAGTACATTTGTTTAAACGGAGGTGGCTTTATTCAAAGAACCTAGAGTGTGAAATAAGACATCAAATATTTAATTAGTTAACAAATCTAGATTTGAACTTGGTCATATCATATAAAACTAGGTTAGTACCCTGTGTTACACGGGTTAAATAAATAAAATATTAAATAGTTATTAATAAAGTTAGTAAATTATAAAACGATATTTTAATATAAGATAGAGTAAATTACCATTTGCATCCTTGAGGTTTAGTGATTTTAACCATTTGCATCCCTACAGTTTAAAAATACTCGTATACCCCCTAACGTTTCATTTTTGTTCCCATTTGAATCCAAAACGCTAACACCGTTAAATTATTCTGTTAATATTTTATGAAATGATAAAAATACCCTTAACACCTAACACCTCACACACAGAAACATGTCAACTCGGATTCTTCACTCCTTCCTTCTTACAATCGAAGCTTGAAGATAATATTCATCAAAACATCGACGATTTCAAAGTTTTCTTTCGAAAATCTAACCCAAGTAGAAGAAATTCGTGTCCATCGGCATTCAGAATTCAATCATACGATCCATATCGCTCGTGAATACCTTTGATTTCGAGAATTATCTGGGTTTTCACCCGGAATTCGATAGTTCTTCCCTGATTATTATTTGTTGATCAACGATTTGATGTGAGTTGTGAAAAGAAATCTTGAGTGTTGGTGGATGATGATCGTTGATTTCTGGTGATATTGGGATAAATGGTTTCATCCTATGGGTGCCGGAGGGATGATTTCATTCATAGCATTTGTTGTTCTACTTTTCCCTTTGGCAGCAGCATTGATGAATGAAGAAAGGGTATTACTCTGTTCTTGCTCATCTTTTAAGCTTAAATTACCACATTGTAGTTTGATTTTTTGATTCTTCAGGAACTTTAGATAATTAGATGCAAATATATACTCATTTGTGTTGATTGCTTTCAAGAAATTGTGGATTCTACTTTCATGCCCACCAAGTGTTTGTTGTTTTGCTTAACCCAAAATTTGTTATGGTATTGTGTTGAGACCTGATGATGCTTGCTCGCTGCAGGTTGAACAGTTGTTTGTGGATTGTGGAGCAGAGTTTACGCATTCGTTGCCGGATTTGAACAAATCTGGAACCCAAAATTTACCGCTGCCGTTGCCGGAGTTACAGCAGGTGCAAATTGAACAAATCTGGAAGCCATTGAGCTTCCGGCGGTTGCCGTGAAATACCCAACTCATGATTTGGGTTTTCTCGGGCTCGATCAACGGCACCATCGTCGGCCCAATAAACTTACCTTTTCGGCGGGCGTGAACGATGGAGCTAGTACGGAGAAACTCTTTGCGTTTTTTAACTCGAAGCCACCGGCGTCGGTGTTAAAGAAAGTGTATTTGGTGGTGGAGACGTAGTTTGTGTAGAAGATCGGTGGCGGTGGTGTGTCGTCGGTGGTGGTGGGGTGGTTGATGGAGATGAGGCGTGGGTAGCCTGATAATTCTCCGGTGGTGGTTTCTTCTTTCTTGTATAAGGGTTAACAGATAGATAGAGAAAGGGAGGGGAGTGGGTGGGGGCTGGGGGTTAAGGGTTAAGAGATAGCTGGAGAAAGAGATAAAGAGATAAAGGGTAATTTTATTATTTCATAAAATATTAACAGATTTAACAGTGTTAGCGTTTTGGATTCAAATAGGAACAAAAATGAAACGTTAGGGGGTATATGAGCATTTTTAAACTGTAGGGATGCAAATGGTTAAAATCACCAAACCTCAAGGATGCAAATGGTAATTTTATTATTGACATTATCATTTTTTAAACTTTTCTTTTAATTTTTTTTTTTTTTTTAAAAAGATGGTTTTTAAAGAAATTGTTTCAAAACAAACCATTTATTAAAAATGTCATTTTCAATAATTTATTTATTATAACTTAATTTAATTACTTTTTTTTCATAAGAATTTTATTTTAAAAGCCACAGGTTTTAAAATATATCGGGTTTTTTAAAAATTTGATATTTTTATGAAAAAATTTCTTATTTTATAAAAAAAATTATTTCTTTATGAATTGCATTTGTAGAAAGATCTTTTAAAAAATTATATTTGTAATATGAAAATAATTAAATAATATCATTTGTAGTTAATGTAATATTTATTAGGAAGAGAAAAACGTGAAAATAAAACTTAGTAGCTCTACAATTGTGACAAATGGCATACAAAAACCTTCTTTTATTAGTATTGATAGATATGAAAAGAATTAAATAATATCATTTGTAATTAATGTAATATTTATTAGGAGAGAAAAACAAGAAAATAAAACTTAGTAGCTCTAAAGTTATAATAAGTGTCATATAAAAATCTTCTTTTATTAGTATTGATTGATATATTTGTTATACTGCCATTTAATATTTGGTACAACATTATTAGTTCTCTAAAAAACCACCTAATCTACCCTTATTAATCACATATCTCTCCATCTTACAATATTTAAACACTCTAACTTCTTGAACAAAAGGATATACCTTATCACTACCATTTATTTCTACTTAAGACGAAAAATAAATTTTTATCTATGTTTAGACAAAGAAAAAAAGCAAAAGAAAAATCATAAAAATCGTTAATAAAACAAAAGAAAAGTTTGAAAAAATAAGAACAATGACAAAACAAGAAGCTTCCCACCATCAACGACCGAACATCCGCACACGAATATTCATAGAACATGCAACAAACCGGTAACACCATCATCGACGACAATAAAACCGCCGCTGATTCGTTTCATTCGTATATATTAATATTCATTCTTATCAATTATCATCAATATATTTATACACCACAATCATTGATTCATTTCTTCATCAAACATCATAACAATCGCATATGAATTTTTTCAATATTCAACCTTCATCGACGGTGCCCCGATCGGATCCGGTAATACATTCATTCTTCCATCAATTTTCCTCAATTTTTCGGAATTGATAAGAGTGTATATGAGATCTGAAATCTGATTTTTGATTCATCTGCTTCTTTAAAGATTCTTCAAATGGAAATTTTGGGGATTCGTTGGAATCATTTGCCAGATTGATTGATTGATGGATTGAAACCCTAACTATTGTGCTTGTTTGATGATGAAAAAGTTGTTAATATTTTCAATCTGCGTGAAAATATGATGATATGTGCTGATCGAATGATCGATTTTATGTAACTTTGTGATCATAGTGTTCAGCAATTCTTTGTTCTTCTGCATTCAACTGCAATTCTGAAAATTTATACTAAACTGTTGTGTTTTACGTTATTTGATGCAGAAACTGAGAATTGAGGGATTGTTATGAGATCTTTAAGATTTGTAGAGTACATTGAAACTGTAATAAGATGGTAGAAGGTGGAGAAGCCATTGTTGACATTGAGAGTAATCTTAGCGAAAGCCGAGAGGATGCGAGAAACGAGCAGGGGATAGGTGGAAAAGGAGTCAAGAATGTGCTTAGATCACTCGGTTTAACATCGAGTTTCAAAGGGTTGGATGAAGGTGAAAATTGCAGTGATTCAGTGAAAACTGGTGATGATGAATATAAGGACATTGAATCGTTGATTGATGATAAATTTGAAGGAGAAAAGAGGGAAATACGCCTATTTTAGGAAGAACACAGTCGAAAGAGAGACAAAAAAGTAAAAACTTGACGAGGGCCCCCAAACCACCTCGGCCGCGTAGAGGTCCATCATTGAGTGCTAGTGATTTGCGGTTAGTTAAGGAGATTTCTGAGCTGGTTATGAAGAAACGTGCGAGGATTGAACGAATGAAGTCTTTGAAGAAGTTGAGATCAGCTCGACTACAATCAACATCATCATCTGGATCGTCAAACATGAGTCTTTTTGCTATGATGATCACTGTTCTCTTTGTCATTGTGATAATCTATCAAGGTACAATCTTTGTTACTTCATATCATATTGTAAGATGATATAACGCTAAACGGTGGTTAACACAATGTGACAATGGTTTCAGGTTTTGGTTCAAGAACTTCTAGTGTAGTCTCGGGCCATTTTGACTCCAAGCTCCCTTAGTAGAACAAATACTTGCCCATGAGCCGTAGACGATGGCTAAATGACCAGTAAAGCATCTGGCTCAACACATGCTAGTCATTTTATCTGATATACAGTTTGCAGATATTAGTTTGGAGAATTTAGCTTTCTACTTTGTAGGATTATATTCATCCTTTACCAAATGAAACGCTGATGATACTATCATCATATTGTATAACAGTCTCACATGATCATCTGATTCCACATTTGAAAAACCACAAAGGAACTCTGTTTGAGTTTTCTATTTTACTTGTGCGGTCCTTAAAGATTGCAACTTTACTTACCGAATGCTTCAAGTTTCTTTGTTTTCGATTTGGCTTGACACCAGTCTGCATTTGCGGAACAGACAAACTTGAATGTCACGCATTAGGCCAGAATACGCACTCTATTAGGCTTATAGCATAAAAGTTTTGGTTCACTCAAGAGAGACTGTAAATCTATTTAATAACCTTCAAGGGGAATCATCATGAAGCAAAAACAAACATCGTCTCTAAGTAACTCCAGAATTTCATGACTCTTTCAGACAATTAGTTTGCAGGAGAATGATCATGAAGTAAAAACAAACATTTCGTCATACAAATGGTTTGCGCCTCTAATGTAGCTCCACAACTTTCATGACTATTTGTCTCCCGGAAGTGAGCATCGATAATAATTCTCCAAAAAACATCAGATCTTTAAGTGATGGTTCGTTCCGGTGTGTTGTGTTATCGACACCTTCAGACTTAAGTTGTTGGGTAAGCCAAATAATGGTTTGAAAAGAGAAACTACAAACTGGCACTAGTGAATCAAAGACCCATAGCAATAGTTTTTAGAAAGGGTCCTAATATCAAAACACCCCCTTATACGGCTCATATAGAACCATATGCGGCGTATAGGGTCAAAAAAACCCTGAGAACGAGTAAAATTCAGGGGTTGTTAGAGAGTTATACATAGACCTATGCGGCCCCACTATACAACCCATATAGACCTATACGACGCGTATAGCAAATTTCGACATTGAATACGAAGAAAATTTCAAGCGGCTGTCGGGTTATATGTCTCATATAGTGCTATATGACCCCTCTAACGACGCGCATAGTGCTATATAACCCGTATAAAAATTTGGGGCTGATTTATAATGGAGGGGTGTGTCAATAACCGACATGTTAGAAACCTTTTTGGTTTGAAAAGAGAAAGAAACTACATATTTTTGGCCACATTAAAGAGCCTATGAAAGAATGTGCTTGAGGCATAGGCAAAAATAGAATTGTAACAGAAAGAAGACAGTACGGAAAACCTCATCAACCTCATCAAAGAAGGAAAGGAGAGAGATAATGTCTGTCAAACAACAATGTAACCATGTCAAGCCCAAGAAATGAGCTGACAACGATCCTCTACTGAACCATGGTCATGACCATGGGCCAAGCCCAAGAAATGAGCTGACAACGATCCTCTACTGAACCATGGTCATGACCATGGGCTCTGTTAATCACGCTCTAGTTACATGGTTCTGGCTCATCAACCAGACATGGGTTTCTGTTGGATCTAGATTGTATAGGGCTAGATCATTTTTGTATAGGCTTAGTACTTGTATCAAGTCTTGTAATTAACACTTGTAATAGTCATATATATATATATATATGTGCATTGAATCTATAGGTTAACCCCATATATATGTGTGTTGATTTGTGACTTGACAGGGAAAAACAATATACTTGGACGAATTCCTAAAATTGACCAAGTGTAAGAAACATCTACGGATTGAACATTATTGTTGATCCGTAGATATGTTTCTTACAAGATTAAATGACCGTGAATGTTCCTGCGGATGATCAAGGACCATGAAGTGAAGACTCATACGGAAGAAGAATTTCCTACGGAAGAACAACACTCCTACGGAAGAGCAAATCATCTACGGAAGAACAAAAGTTCTGCGGACGACAGCTTCTGCGGAAGAACGTTATACTTGTGCGATTGCTAATACCAAGAAGTCAAATAAGTCAACATAATCAATAACAAATCCCGAGAGATCCGGTGTTTCCTTAGCCGACTCAAATCATCTATAAATACGAGTCCTAGGTTTCACATCTCTGTGAACACAATCAATCAATATTACGGTTGTCGAGTTACATCATTGTGCAACCCTAACTGCCGTCACATCAATATCAACATTATTCGATTCACTGAATTCGTTGTTCATAGTCATTCACTATTATTCTTTTGTAATCATTACTTTATAGTTAATGAAATACGTTTGAATAATTATTGATTTCGCGTTTAGTGTGTTTCTGTGGTTGTGTTCATCATTAATCATTAAACCAATTAAACGTCAATTAGTGATAATTCCACTGTGTTTCTGTGGTTGTGTTCATCATTAATCATTAAACCAATTAAACGTCAATTAGTGATAATTCCACGATCATTAAATTGATTTATTTTAATACTGATAATTCCTAGATTGAGATCCTTGGATTCACAGGTGGTATCAGAGCCATTGGTGCTCATTGATTTAGATCAATTGATCTATCAGTATTAAAATTGTTTAATTGATTTTCAAACAATTAAATCAACGACTTGGCATTCAGCAAGCACTCTCTCATTGCTTGTTTGACTTAGATCTATATTTAAATCAATTGAATACTAGATCTGCGTCTTTGATAGATTTATCGATTTTAGCATTTAAGTTTTGATTCATTCGTTTGCATTAAACATGAGTACTTTTGGTGGAGGATCTTATCAACCGCCAAAGTTGAAAACCAAAGCTGATTTTAAATCCTGGAAGATCAAGTTCAGGAATCATGTGAACTACACAGATTCTGACTTGTGGGAGTCCATCACTCAAGGTCCTTATATTCCACCCACTCTTGGGCCGGATTATAATGACAAGAATCAGCCAATCAGCACTAAGGACTTGCCACCTGATGATGTCAAGAAGGTTAAAGTCGATATTAAAGCATACAGCTTGCTTAGTATGGCTTTGCCTGAAGAAATCTTGATCAGGTGTGAGAATTACAAGACAGCAAATTCCCTGTGGAAGATACTTCACACTCTCTGTGAAGGGAGTGATGAGATCCGAAGCATAAGGAAAGACACCCTTAGATCACAATATGAAACTTTTCATCATATTGAGGGTGAATCAATTCCTCAGCAACTCCATAGATTTATGCAACTTGTTACTGAGATGAACATCTTGGAGTTAAAATATACCACTGAGGAACTGAACAAGAAGATGCTCCACACTTTGCCTGAAAGTTGGAAGCAAACAGTCTCCATGTTCAAGAACACCATAGATCTTAAGACAACTGGTCTAGATACATTGGTTGCTAAGGTTGAAGCACTTGAACTGGATGAACAATCAAGAAACAAGAGTGTGAGAACTCATGTCTCACCTTATCACTTCAAGGAAGCCAAAAATGCTGGAAGTGCATTTATCTCTAATAATGAAGGTGATAACTCTTGTACTTTGAGTGATGATGAAGAAGAAGTAAGTTTTTATGCATCCAAACCCACTAAGAAATCATCTCAAAGTAAAAATCAAAAGGAAAAGGGAAGATCTGCAGAGAAAAGAGAGACATCAGCAACTGCAAACTCTTCTCAACATAACAAACAGTCAGAACCAATAACTGTTATATTGGATTCTGAAGAACAAAAAGCAGCCTTTGCAGCTTTTAGTTCTAGCTTTCAAGCATATCTTGGAAGTTCTCTTACATCAGCAAACATCTGTCAGCAAGACTTGGAGGAACTCCCTCCGGATGTAGTAGAAGAGATGGATCTACAATGACAGATGGCAATGATTGCTTACAGAGCTAAGCAATATCTGCGGAGAAATAAAAATCTGGCAGCAGCAAGTAAAACATCAAAGATTGGTGTTGATAAGTCAAAAGTCAGATGCTTCAAGTGCAATCTCTATGGTCACTTCTCTAGAGAATGCAACCAACAATCATCTCCGCAGTATCAGCAGCAGCAGCAACAAAATCAGCAGCAACAACAATATCAGAATCAGCAATTAACCTCTCAAAGATCTTTGCATAGACAACCTCAGCTAACATCCCCACCAGCCACAAATACATCAGCAGGACCAAGCAATCCTAAGGAGTCAGGGCTGATCATACTTCAAGATGGAACATGTGACTGGAGTTTGTATGAGAAGGAAGTGATAGAGGAGAATCAAGCATTAATGGCGCATATGGAAAACAAAGTTCCTCCTATGGCCAGAGAGGTAAAAGACAGGTTATGTTCATCATCATGTGTTGAGGAAGTTGAACGATATAGAGTCCATGCTTAACAATTGGCTGATAAAGTAAAGGAAACTATGATTTTGAATGAATCACACTTAAGAGAACAAAAATTATATCAAATCAAAATCAGTACTTTACAAAAAGATTTAGAAAAATATGTTTCTGAAAACTACAGCCTAAAAGCCCAAGTTGAGCATCTGACCACTTCCTTAACAAAATCCATGGCTGATCATGCATCCACTGAAGTGAAACTTCAGAAGTTTCAATTATCATCTCAGCAATATGAGAAGTTGCTAAACTCTCATATTGAATCAAAGAACAGGTCCGGGTTGGGTTATAATGCTGTTGCACCACCTATTAATGATAACTACACACCTTTACCTGAAACAATGACTAACAATTTGTCAAATCATTTTGTGCAAAGCACCAAATTGACATCAAAAACAGTCATACAAACAATAATGAAACTGAGATGAGTGAAACTGAATCTACTGAATCAGAATCACTTAAACATAATGAATCAGATTTTGATAAATATGATGACTTGGATGATTCTGATGAACATGATACTGATCAACTGAACATTGGTAAGAATGTTCAAGTTGAAACTGGTCTTCCGCGAGTTCTTGAAGAATCAAAGTTGCAGTACCCTCCAAAGCAACGAAACATGCTGAAGACTATTTGCAAGAGGATTGCTGAACTGAATGAAGGACTACAAGAACTGAACCTTCACAAGATTGATAGCTGCGGATCAAGTACTGAAGTACCTTTGTCATCTTCAGATAAAGGTAAGAAACAAACAACAAACAAGAATCCTCGGAAAGCACAAACTGAGGAATCCGTAGAACATCTGCGGAAAAAGAAATCTGAGGAATCCGTAGAACATCTGCGGAAAAAGAAATCTGAGGAATCCGTAGAACATCTGCGGAAAAAGAATTCTGAAGAATCCGTAGAACATGTGCGGAAAGCAAAAATTGACAGGTCCGTAGATCATCTGCGGAAGGCAAAATCTATACGCAGAAAAGCCAAAGAAACTAAATCTACGGACGAGGTCAAAATGGATGCCAACAACCTTGCACAGAAAAAGAAATCGTCTGATGCTTCAGCAAGTGAGAAAAAGAACAACAAAAAGAAGACTGAACCCGAAGAAACTTCAGAAAAATATTGCAAATGGTGTGATATGAAGAATCACAACACTGATGAATGCTATTTCAGCAGCTACTGTTCCATTTGCAATATGAACAATCACATGACTGATGGTTGTTTCTTCAACAAACACTGTGCCATATGTGACAAAAATAACCATTCTACTCAGGAATGTTATTTTAATAAGAAGAACAAGAAAAAGAGCAAAAAGAAGTCACAAGTTGCATCATCCGAATCAGATTCTCAATCCTCAGTAAGTGATAAAGAGACGAAGATTCAGAAAGATCAACAAAAATCAAAGAAAGGATCATCTGTTGCAGACAAGACTTTGAAGAAGAAAACACCAACACAGTCTAAGACACCTCACAAAAAGGTGGATCTGTCTGATAAACAGACTGAAGTAGTTGATGTTTTCTTTGAAAACTTTGCAAAAGGAACTCCTGTGTCTTAATCAAAGCAGAAAGATGAAGAAACTTTCAAAACTACAGGATCCTCTTCAAAGTTAAGATACCAACCAAAACAATCCATGTTGAAGAAAGACTCAGATAAGCATGAAGACATCCAGAAACCTGAATCATCTTCAACAGAATCATCCTCACTAACATCAGATCAAAAAGAAACAACTAATACTGAAACTTCAAGATTAATTCATGAAAGAGTAACTATTGTTGACACATCTGGCAAACCCAAGACAATTAAGCCTTGGGTTGTCAATTCTAACTAATTTCCTTTTGTGTGCAGGAACAATCATGGAGAGCTGACAACAAGTGGTATGTTGACAGTGGTTGTTCCAGACATATGACAGGCAACTGTGGACTTCTCCATGACTTCAAATATAAACATGCCTCTTATGTGGCATTTGGTGGGGATAAGAAGGGAGGTAAAATTATTGGTGAAGGAATGGTAACTAATGGTGTTTTAACATTTGAAAAAGTAAATTACTGTGAAAATTTGCAGTATAATTTACTTAGTGTTTCCCAAATTTGTGATCAAAATTACTTAACCCTATTTGATAACACTAACTGTTACATTCTTAAGCCAGGTTTTACAGTTCCAGCAGACTGGATACTTCTTAAATCATCAAGAAAAGGCAACACGTATATTTTGGATATGAACAACACAACACTCACAAATCATGAGACATGCCTGCTGTCTAAATCTTCAGAAGATGAATCTCAACTGTGGCATAGAAGGCTTGTCCATTCCAACATGAAGAACATGAATAAATTGGTGAAAAATGACTTAGTCATTGGATTACCAAAGAAAGAATTTCATTGTTCTAATCATTGTTCTTCATGTTATAAAGGAAAACAACACAGAGTGTCTCATAAATCCAAAACAATTAACACTAACACTACACCACTCAAATTGCTTCACATGGATCTCTTTGGTCCAACCAATGTGCTGAGTATTGGAAAAAGGCAATATTGTTTGGTGATAGTAGATGATTTCACTAGATTCACATGGGTCTTTTTCTTAAAACATAAGAGTGAAACATCTGAAACATTAATGGACTTTGTGATCAAGATTGAGAATCAACTTGATTTAAAAGTTAAAATTTTTAGGAGTGATAATGGAACTGAATTTGTTAATGCTGATCTGGACTCTTTTTGCAGAAATAAAGGGATAGCAAGACAATTCAGTGCCCCAAGAACTCCACAACAAAATGGAGTGGCTGAAAGAAGAAATAGAACACTCATAGAAGCAGCCAGAACAATGCTAGCTGATTCCCAGTTGCCCATTACCTTCTGGGCAGAAGCTGTGAATACAGCTTGCAATGTTCAAAATCGAACATTAATTGTCAAAGAACATAATAAAACACCTTATGAACTCTTATTTAAAAGAAAACCTTTTATAGGATATCTTAGAGCTTTTGGGTGTCATGTGTCTGTTTTGAATACTAAAGAACAATTGGGAAAATTTTCTGAAAAAGCCTATGATGGTTTCTTTGTTGGATATTCATCCACTTCTAAATCATATAGGGTCTATATTCCAGAACACAACATAGTTGAAGAGACTCCCAATGTTTCTTTTGATGAATCCATGTTTACTACAACTGTAAAAGGATCATCTTGGTTATTTGATATAGATGCATTAACTGAATCATTTAACACTGGTTATCTGATCAATGCAGGTGCTGCGGATACATGCTATCCATTTGTGCCTCCAAGTTTGAATGAAGTGCCCCTGACAGCTGACCCACCAAGGGCATAACTTTCAACTGCACCTCAGCAAGAATCAAGTCAGCAGCATGAAGTTACATCAGTAAATACATCCGCAGATGCATCAGTATCCGCAGATGTAACTCCTGCCTCTGCTGCTGAACTAAGGGATAAAGAGGAGGTATTGAATCAACAAACCATGTCTGCAACTCAACAATGTTCATCCGTGGATGGTGATGTATCTCCTACGGAAGTACAAAATGCCTCCGTACATGTTGCAGTTACTCCTGCGGAAGAACAAAATGCTGCTTTCGTAGAACTTCCTGCGGAAGAAGACAACTCAGCAGCAACTCACACACAAGCTGATCCAAATGACCATGAGCCTTTTGATTACTTCATCGACTCAACTTCTCAGCTGACACCATCTGCTTCAATGGGTTTCTCAAACTTAGACTCCACAGTTCCAGTTGATGCTGTCTCAACAAGCAGAATTCATAAGTCTCATCCAACAGACAATATCATTGGAGACCTGAATGCACGAACTACAAGGAGCAAAGGAGGCATGGCAAACATTTGTTTGTTCACCTGCTTTTTGTCCCAAACAGTTCCTGCAAACATTACAGCTGCTCTAAAGGATAACAGTTGGATTAAGGCTATGCAAGAAGAGCACAACAATTCAGAAAACAGAAAGTGTGGACTCTTGTAGACTTGCCTATAGGTCAACATCCAATTGGAACAAGGTGGCTATTCAAAAATAAGCTGGATGACAGGGGTATAATCGTGAGAAACAAAGCTAGGCTTATTGCTCAAGGGTATACTCAGGAAGAGGGGATAGACTATGATGAAGTCTTTGCACTAGTTGCCAGGATTGAAGCTATAAGGGTTTTCCTAGCTTATGCCTCCTTCAAGAAATTCACAGTCTATCAAATGGATGTGAAGTGTGCTTTCCTTTATGGGAAAATTGATGAAGAAGTCTATGTGGCTCAACCTCCTGGATTTGAAGACCCTGATTATCCACATAGAGTATACAAGCTTGACAAAGCTTTGTATGGTCTTCATCAAGCACCAGAAAGTGGTATGACACATTGTCATCCTTCCTGCTGAAGAATGGCTACAAGAGAGGCACCATTGATCAGACACTCTTCCTCAAACATGAACATCAAGATCTTTTGGTGGTTCAAATATATGTTGATGACATAATATTTGGATCAACCAACAAGAAGCTGTGTCAAAGCTTTGAAGATTTAATGAAATCTGAATTTCAGATGAGCTCCATGGGAGAATTGACATTCTTCCTTGGCTTACAAGTTCATCAGAAACCAGATGGCATTTTCATCAATCAAGAAAAGTACATTCATCAAATTTTAAAGAAGTACAATCTTGCTGATTCCACTTCATGCAAGACACCAGCATCAACAATAGATAAGATTGTGCCTGACCCTGCTGGAAAATCCGTAGATCAAAGATTGTATAGATCAATGATCGGTTCTTTAATGTATTTAACTGCCAGTAGACCTGACATAATGTTTGCTGTTTGTGTCTGTGCCAAGTATCAATCCGACCCAAAGGAGTCCCATCTGAATGCTATGAAGAGGATTTTTAGATATCTGAAAGGCAAACCTGCATTAGGACTTTGGTATCCCAAAGATGGAGATTTCAGCCTCTACTCCTATTCAGATAGTGACTATGGAGGGTGCAACAACAACAGAAAATCCACAACTGGTGGATGTCAGTTTCTAGGACCACGACTTGTTTCTTGGCAGTGCAAAAAGCAAACAAATATCTGTATCCACAGTTGAAGCAGAGTACATAGCTGCTTCAGCCGGTTGCTCTCAAGTACTTTGGTTGCAAAACCAATTACTTGATTATGGTTACAATTTCCTTCACACACCAATTCATATTGATAATTCAGCTGCTATGTTTATAACTGCTAATCCAGTTCAACATAGTAAAACTAAACACATTGAAATTAGATACCATTTTCTGAGAGACTGCTCAGAAAAGGGTCTAATCAAGTTAGTCAAAGTAGACACAACCAATCAGCTTGCTGATTTGTTCACTAAAGCATTTGATTCTGTTAGATTTAATTTTCTGATAGAATCTTTGGGGATGATTAACTTAGAATAAATCAACAAAAGCATATGACTGATTTTGTGTAGAGTAATAGTTAGGGATGATTTAAATGTCTGATAGACCATCGGTGCATGCATTATATGTGGGAAATGATAGTAAACTATGCTTGGTTTGTAAACAAAAACTCAAACTGACTTATATCATACTGATATGTGAGTAGGTTCATCTTGAGTGGAAACAAAGCTAGGAACATGCCAAACTAAAGGATTCCGGTAACTGTCTGTGGGGATTACATTTGAGAATCAGGAAGGTATGCTCTCTCCTGCTGTGATCAAATCACTTACACAAGCACACTATGTAAAATACTTTATAATCTTCTATCTTTGCAAAGTCATATTCCCTCTGTTTTATGTAAACAAAGACCTGGGGATATGCTCCAAGAGTATGCTCTTCATTCTCCCTTTGTTTTGTGTAAACAAAGACCTGGGTTAAGTTCACCTCTGTTTTACGAAAGTAAAGACCTGGTGACTATGAAGATCATATCTCAGCTCTAAAAAGAATCACTTGTGCTAAATTGTACATTCATTCAAAGAGCTTCAACATCAAAGCATTCATGAGATAGTAATATGTCTCAAGATAGAACTTATAACTTAATGCACATAGTCATTAAGTGTGAAAGGTAGTGATTTGCCTCACCTACGGAAGACATACTCTAATGAAAATTGACTGTGGAACTCTTGATAGTTGCTGATTAACAAAGTTCACAACATGATAAATAGCATGTCTAGTTGATACATTACTCATGTATGAATTTAAGTGGATCTATATACTTACATTCAAGTGTGTACTGAATCAACAATTTAACATCAGCAGAAGCCAAGTCATAGTATGATCCCTTTATATATATATGCATGCATGTAATTGGTTCAGCACGATGTTTACTTTGTCCTTTTAACTGATTTTCTCTCACTTAGACTGTCATATGCCTGTCATGCCTATTCACAACTTAAATTTATGATGAATGCAACAGTTTTACATTAATCACAAATTTAGGGGGAGTAGTTCATGCATGAAAAACAATAAAAAGCTGGCAATTGATTTAATTTACTTTGAAGGAATTGGAACTTGAGCACTAACTTGAATGCAGGATACAGGACACTTGCTCTCTTGTACTTAATTGCCATGCACATGAAGTCAACAATGTCCAACATCAACAATTGAGTCTACTCAGTAGATTGAGTCTACTCAGTAGACATCATACATTTAAAGTTTTTAAAAACTTTAAGCTTCGAAGAAGTTTCAGTAATACTTCTCATCCGTAGAAGTAACAGTGAAATTTCTGCATCCGCAGAAGTCTCAGTAATACCTCTCATCCGTAGAAGTATTATGTGATTTCTGATTCAGCAGCAAAACAAATGCATTATTTGAACTTATACATCCGCAGATGTTAAGACATCCGCAGATGTTAAGACATCCGCAGATGTTAAGGTTCCGCAGATGTTAGGACATCCGCAGATGTTAAGGTTCCGCAGATGTTCTGCGGAAGAAGTAATGCACTCAACTTGGTATGCGGAAAGGAATAAATGGGAGTGGGCCCAACATAATTAATAAAAGAAATTAATGTGTTCGCCTATAAATAAGGTTTATGACTCTTAGAACTCATTTTTACAGAGCACTTTTACACTTTTAACCTAGAAAATCGCCCACTTTCCCTCTCTTTCAAACTTTCAAAAAACATCCGTTCCAAGAAAACATAACATTATCCACTAATCGATTACTGGTATTGCTAAGGTAAATCATGTCTAAACATCAGTACGGAACTAGTTAATCGGTTATTGCCATTAAACGATTCAACTGCATGTATGCTAACTCGATTTTCGTTGTTTACAGATGGCAAACAGATTCGCTAAAGAACACAATGTGTGCGCGTTCTTAAACGCTGATGATCCTGCAGCGGAAGGATGTCGAGATATCATAAGATATCTTCGACGATCCAGGCTCTTCTACGCCTTGACGGCCGAGCCTGTGATTCATCAGGCTTACATAATCGACTTCTGGAACTCAGCACGAGTTGAAGAACAAGGTGATGAGAAAGTGATTGTGGCTGAGATTCTAAATGAGCGTCTTTGAATCACTGAAAGCACCATACGAAGATGTCTAGAACTGGGTGATAGAGAGATAGGACACCCCGATGTATTCGAGAATGAATACATTGAGAAAGTGTTCAATCTAATAGGGTACGATGGAGATTACGAGAAAGGGGAGATCAAAAAAGGTAGGCTGTGCAAACCATACCGATTCTTGTGCCACACATACCTGAAATGCATGTCGAACAGGAAGTCGGGGCTCGACAGATTCTCCCGGCACATTCATCTGGAATCATTGGGATATTCGAGGGGAGAACTTACAACTACGCCAAATACATCTTCAACTGTCTGAGTGAACAAGTCAAACTACAGAAGAATGACAAGATGTACATGTTCCCAAGATTCCTACAACTTGTGATCAACTCAGAACTTCCAAGACTGAACAGAGTTGGCGATGTGTTTGTGCAAGCACACTTGGGCAAATCAGTGCTGAACAAACTCAGTGGGAAGTACCAGGGTGAGGACATGCCAATGTTCGCACATGTATTGGATGCCCAAGCAGACCTGCCACAAGAGTTGGTTTGGGCAAATGAAGCAGAGTCATCTGCTGATTCTGCACAAGCATCTCACTCACCACTCCAAACACCAACACACCAACACCACTCACCAATCCAAACTCCACCACTCCAACATCAATCACCTAGCCAAACACCCCATCATCAATCACAATCACCAGCAAGCATCAACACCAACCGATATCCCCAATTCATCACCATCAATCACCTCTACTAATATCCTCATCTTCCACCAAAAACACTCAGCCAATATCTCCAGTCCACAACAATCATCATCATCTTCTCAGTCATCATCACATCACACTCAACCTTTCTCTCCATAACAAATTCAATCCCCTGTACAACCACCACCAGAATCACCAAAACATCCATCACCGGAAAGTGCTGGCACTGAACCATTTGAGATAACTGAGTCTGTACACTCTGTATACTCAGAAGACACTGAGATATTATCTCATGCTAGCACTGTTCCTTTCTCACCCACACACACAGAAGAACAAGTGTCATCAGCACATACTGAGCCCATATCTTCATTGAAAGATGAACAAATTGCTGATGAGCATGGGGAAATACAAGGATTTGCTCAGGATGTCATTGCATACCATGAAGATGACTTGATTGACAGTGACATTCCTGTGAGCAAAAGCTTTTTGGTTGCTGAGTACAACAAGTTAGTACTCAAATCAAATAAGCGAAAACAAAGAATTCAAGTGCTGAAAGGTGTAATTCAAGAAAAAGATGAAGAGCTGATGAAGAAAGATGCAAGTTTAAAAAGGCTGAGAGAAGATGCTCTAAGCAACAATGAAGTTATTGATGTATTGTTGCAAAGACAACAAGAGTTGGAGGCATCTTTAAAAATTGAGCAAAACGAAAAGGCTGAGCAGATAAAACAAAAGGATGAAGAGATAGAAAAGCTGAAAAGAAAACTTTCAGCTCTGAAAACAAAAGAGGCTTCAAGTGCTGATCAACCAAAACAGTCGGGTGAAGCTTCTAAGCAACTGATTCCATACACACGGAAAAGAAAATACTTTGGAGCAATCCAAAAGAAACCTGAAGATGAAAGCTCACCAAAAAGACAAAAACTTCCATCCCCTGCACCTACACCTTCAGTAGATGTATCTACTGTGAAGGTATCATCCGGAGATGATGATGATAGTGAGAGAGAGTGGGAGGAGCTGACAAGAATGGAGTCCCCACTGGTGAAAAGGGAGGAAAGGCCGATGATCTTCTAACAACAGCAGACATCATGGAAGAGAGGCCTGATTCTAGCATGTTTATGACCCTCATCAACCATGGTTTTCCATATGACATGGTTGAGAGGATGAACACGTCTGAAATGAAGAATGCACTGAAGGAGTTTGAGTTTGCAAGGTTCATAATCCTAAACTATGATTATGAAGCCTTTACTGTATTTCAGTCATTGGAGAAGATTAAAAAGGATCTGGGCCACTGTGACACAGCCAAACTTACCAAGTACAATATGACTTGCTGGTTACAGGGCCACAACTACAAACCGCATGAGCTTAAAGGCAGAACCACTGGAGAAATGTGGAGGATGATGGAGCATGTGATGAAGGTGGAACTAGAAACTGGTGTCAAGTTCAGAACCACTGCTCCACATCCAAAAGAACAACAAAGTAAACTTGCTGCTGATCCAATAACAGTTGAACCAAAAGATCAGCACAAGGAAAAAGAAACACTGATCAGAGAGCCAAGGGCAGTGATCCCCGAAAAAGTATGGCCTCTGGGAACAACTGTTCGAGAGATTACAGAGAAGAAATCAACTCTCATAGAGCTGTATGATCATATCACAACTCCCAGTTCTGTGGAAGAACACATGATTATGGCCTGGAAATATGATCCAGACTGGGATTGTGCAGTAATAAAGAGGACATCTGGAAGGATTCAATACTTCCACGATGTGGAAGTTCTGCTTAGCCTTCCGGAGCAAGATATCAGGGATTTGCAAAGCATCCCAATATCCAACTATCCAATCCATCTCAGGGGGAGAGACTTCTCTGGAGCTGTAAATGGTATGAAGACCAGATTCATTGATGATGTGCTGACACAAGCAAAGAAAGATGATAAGGAGCACAACAGAATCAAACTAAGCAAGAAAAGAAGAACAGCTGAAGTTTCATCCCTTGTATATGAAGACATGCTAAAGAGAGTTGGATGTGATAAAAACTCAGATACCATCAAAAGCATAAAAGGAAATCAATTCACTTATCCTATCACAGAATGGGGATATGTTGAAAAGACTAAAGAGATGGTATTGCTGAGAAATGCTGATGGGAAGAAGGCTGATAAGATCAGGATCTTTGATCCAATAGAGATAAAGTGCTGCATCCTAGCTACACATCATACCTTCATGACAAATTCTTCCCAAAGCTAACAGATGAAAAAGCTCAGAATGATCTCTGCCTGTACGTGCACATGATACAAGTTATCGATAAACTGCATGCAAAGGCACATAAGAGAAGGAAGCATGAGGCTAGGCTACTGAAAGGTACAACAATAGCTGAAGTGTCTGAGCTCAGAATCTCAGAAGAAGATGAATTAGAAATTGTACATAATGATAGTGTAGTGGAAACACTCACTACGGAAGAAGATGTTTTGGGACTGAGTTATGACACTCTGAAGAAGATCAGCAGGATGAAGATCAAGTACAAGTATGATGATCAGAAGACTGCTGTATCTTTCTGCTACAATAAAATGATAGCAAGAGTCAAGGAGCTTGCAGTTTTGAAGGACTGATTACAAGGAGCTAAGCCTAAGGGGGAGTATTGTTGGATCTAGATTGTATAGGGCTAGATCATTTTTGTATAGGCTTAGTACTTGTATCAAGTCTTGTAATTAACACTTGTAATAGTCAATATATATATATATATATATGTGCATTGAATCTATAGGTTAACCCCATATATATGTGTGTTGATTTGTGACTTGACAGGGAAAAACAATATACTTGGACGAATTCCTGAAATTGACCAAGTGTAAGAAACATCTACGGATGAACATTATTGTTGATCCGTAGATATGTTTCTTACAAGATTAAATGACCGTGAATGTTCCTGCGGATGATCAAGAACCATGAAGTGAAGACTCATACGGAAGAAGAATTTCCTACGAAAGAACAACACTCCTACGGAAGAGCAAATCATCTACGGAAGAACAAAAGTTCTGCGGACGACAGCTTCTGCGGAAGAACATTATACTTGTGCGATTGCTAATACCAAGAAGTCAAACAAGTCAACACAATCAATAACAAATCCCGAGAGATCCGGTGTTTCCTTAGCCGACTCAAATCATCTATAAATACGAGTCCTAGGTTTCACATCTCTGTGAACACAATCAATCAATATTACGGCTGTCGAGTTACATCATTGTGCAACCCTAACTGCCGTCACATCAACATCAACATTATTCGATTAACTGAATTCGTTGTTCATAGTCATTCACTATTATTCTTTTGTAATCATTACTTTATAGTTAATGAAATACGTTTGAATAATTATTGATTTCGCGTTTAGTGTGTTTCTGTGGTTGTGTTCATCATTAATCATTAAACCAATTAAACGTCAATTAGTGATAATTCCGCGATCATTAAATTGATTTATTTTAATACTGATAATTCCTAGATTGAGATCCTTGGATTCACAGTTTCTGTCTTCTTAGGAATCAAGAATACAGAGGTACAAGCCTATAGAACAGATCTATTCAAGTAAGGTCGTGTTGCTTTGTCTCTGTTGAGATTATATAATGACTTTGTTTGTATTCGCAACCGATGTGGGACAAAACTCATATAAAGACTTTGTGAAGAACAAAAGGTCAAAATGATCAAAGAACGCGTTAGATCTCAGACCTTATCTTGAGCTTTTGTTTTTCTCTTGAATTTGTCTTGAACCTTAAAATTTGTAGGCGTGAAAAGAAGATATTGATGAAATCATATGAAATGCACATCCTTACAAGTCATAGTAGCGTATTGTCTTTGTAAACTTGTTACGGACAGTGTCACTAGAATGCTTGTTCCAGATGCAGAGGTAAAAGTTTGTAGGACTCTCACTCAGCTTCATTATTGATTATTGGGTAATTGGCTACATTAAGGTATAACTTATGAAAAACTTGCCTGAAGTGATTAATGTCACGCGCCTACGGTGTGAAACTCAAGTTCACGAGCATTTAGATGGGTGTAATCCAAGCTCTAGTTTTGCTCCGGAAACAATTATAGCCTGGAACAATATTAGTAACAGATCAAGCAGAAAAAACTCTCCAAAACACCATATTACTAGAACATATCATGGTCGGAACACTGTAATGCTCCATACCATGGTCCTACGAGCATCATACTACTGGATCATCAATATCCACACTCCCAGGGTATGGATGATAAGCATTACATTGTTTGAAAGTAACTTTAAGAACCCTGATCTAGGATATACCGATGAACATCTTCTAACACATTTGATTTACGATCTTTACTCTTCCTTTCTCTTATTTATTCTTGCAAATGAGATACCTTGTTTATTCTTACAAATGAGATACCTATATATACGTCTTTACTCTCCCTCTTTCTCTTATTTATTCTTACAAATGAGATACCTTGTTTGACCCGTGAAGAGTTGCTAGTAGCGTAAGCGATTTAGTGATGAAATAGTCCAAAAAACACCACCTCATACAATCATCTCTACTCTCCGGCTCACACACACTCTCTTACAAATAAAATAGTGATTCTTACACTAGAGTTTGATCACATGAATTTAAAAAATAACTAGTGACATTCACATCTGTGAACTTATTTAAGGATCGCTTTTGAACCTAAGACCCGACTGTTCAAGACATCGGTGCCAAGCCATAAAGCCCGACAAAGCTATATTCTTGCACGTCGTTTATACACTCATATTGTTTTGCTCGTGATCTTTAAATCAAATTTCTTTCAATTGTGTCTTTCTTGTGTATGAATTTAGTATTCTCCCGTTACTCCCAGTGGAACTCATTCAGATGTTCCATGATTTCAGCTTCAATGTACCAAACTTTATCCATGGAATCACCTTCTTTTTGTTATGACAATGGATCTTGATTCAAATTATTGCAAGTCCATTTTAACCATACAATCTATATACATAGATTACATACATGAATGAGTATATAGACACATTATATTCATATTTCAAACCAACACGATTGTAAGGACACTGAAAATGCAAAGAAAACTAATACATCACAACACATCTTCTGTATCTTAATTATGGTTTTGCCGATAAATTAGGTTAATGGTTTCACTTCTAAATGACAAGAAGAAAGAACGAAAGAAAGACGGCCATGGTCAACACAACATTACTTTGTTAAGAGCACTAAACCACAAAAAATACCAGAGAACTCTTATGCACTCACATCACACTCCAATTTCTTTCATGTCAAATATCAGGCTTTGCTGTCTATGCTCATTGGTTCTGCCTCCTTTGCCTTCTGCACCAAAATAAACAAAACTTGAATAACACACCTTTTAAAAATTACAAATACTTAAAAAAAATGAAGATTACAGAAGATAAGACTCACATGGGAGATGATTTTGTCATCTTGGCAAACATATTCCCATAAAATTTAGCATCCTTTTGTTATATTCTTTGATCTTCTCCTTCAAGACTTTGTATTCAAGTTTCACATCCCTGATTGTCAAACAACCAAAAAAGCACATTGATATTTTAATATTGTTAAATCCCATTAAAATGTTGAATAGATGACCAAAATAGTTATACGAAGGTTCTTACTTGTTATTAGGGTCTATCTCAAGGGCTTTTTTAATATCAAGCTCTGCAAGATCAAGATCAGCGACATTTATGTAAGCTTGAGCCTTCGGTACAAAGCCTTCACATTTGTACTCTCGAGTTCCAGTACCTGCGTAAATTACCATTCCGCTCATTGTTAGTACAGACTAATATGACCTTTAATAATCATATAACCGGTAATAAATGGGAGTTCCTATCTAACCTTGGTGCAAAGCTTTTCAGCCTGTTTGTACTCCTTCAGTTTCAACTGGCAAGCTGCATTGTTAAGGTTGCAAGTAACCTTCAATGCTTTTGCTTGTTTTTTCTCCTCTTCTTCAAAATTTGTATCATACTCTATATACTTAGCAGCCTGATATTCAACAGAATAGTTTAGCAACCATTAGAACCCGTATATACTCCACTGTGTTGACCAATGAGATCAGACAAACCACAGCGTGAAAATATGTCCTTCAAGAGGTTTAAATACAGAAAGCCATTGAAAGATAATATTGAATCTCACCTTCTCATATCTCTTCACTGCTTTCTTATATTTACCAGCTTTAAAGAATGCATTTCCTTCTTCTTTCTTTTTGCCAGCGGCCTCGATCTTCTCTTGGGTGGTGTTCATGTCCCAAGATTCCTTGTCCTGAAAACATATAAACAATGGAACAAAATTTATGGTAATTTGTAATAGACATTTTACATAACGAACAAGTAAAAAAAGAACAGCTAAAACAAAAATAGGCGAACCAAAATGCAACAGCACGTGCCCAGCACATACCTAACAAAAGAAACAAGTTCAACTTCATATATAACGGTAGCATTAGGTGGAACCACTGCTAATTCTTGCTCAGAACCAGTAGACCCAAAGGCATATTCTGGTGCAATTGTCACAAGAGCTATTTCCCCTTTCTTCATTGTCATCACAGCTCGATCCAACCCATCGATCACTTGCTCTGTTAAAGTGGACATTAAAGTGGTCGTTATAGAAAGCAGGTTACATGACACAAAACCTACCAAAGAAACAAACTTCACATGATATGTATACCTTCATCTGTCTTGAATTCCAAAAGCTCAGAATCAACATGACCCTTTTTAATGAATACAGTACCATCTTGTAGCTTACCAATCAACTTCACTGTCCATCATAACAAGCATTTCAGAACATCATATTTTAAACAGATTGTAAACTGAACTAACAAAGAATCATGAAAATATTAAATGCAACTAACCCTGCACAATCGCTCCTTCATTCGGCCTTTCGTATCCCTCGCCTTCTTTCAGGATTTTCTTAACAACTTTCTTGTCATCTGTAACATTTGACACCACCTTCCATGATAAAAGTTCTAGCGTTATTTGTAGCATAGCATTTGCTGGAATCGAAGCCTCATCACCAGAAACCGGTTTCCTGTCTCCCCAAATCCGTCTGGAAGCCATGAAATTACAATGAGTTGCTCTTCATGTCATTCAAATGCAAGATTTATTCAGAAACTTCATAGCAAAACACTTACATTCTGGTTTGACTGTAAGGATGACCTTTTCCCCCTTCTTCATTGTTTTTACAGCCTTAGACAGAGCAGGGCAGAAATGGCCTAAATGAAACTAATGCATCAGCACCCTTTCAAAAACTTTCCTAAAGCCAATGAAATTATCTGAGTGTAAATTACCATCCTGTACTGTGAACTCCACTCCATCTGATTTAGCAACTAAAGTCCCGTCCTCAAGTCGAACCTCATAATTCACTGCATTTATAAAACAATCAATACATAAATGCATGTTTATAACATGAATATGGAATCATGAAGCAGAAGTATAAGCATGAAAAGTGCATATGAAAAAGTACCTAAAACCTCATCAAGATCCTTAGGATTCTCCCACTTCTCTCCTTCCTTTACAATCTTCTTGAAAATACCACCATCTTTGCAAATGTCTTTGACACTGACCCATGAGAGCAACTCCACATCAAACTGGAGAGTAGCTTTCGGAGGGATCTTTGGGGGCGAACCAGCTTCACCATAAGCCAGCTCAGCAGGTATGGTGAAAAGAGCATTTTCACCCTTCTTCATAGTCTTGATACCCAGATCCCATCCTTTGATCACTTGCCCTGCAGTCAAACAACACCAGTTACAATGTTGATCAAGATAATCATCGTCTTAGATAATCAAATTCAGTAATTCCTCAATACAAAATCAGTAAAAGTGTAATATTCAGCTGATTATAACAACCATCCTTTCATATAATCAAGATCATAATGGACAGTTGACGTCCCATCTCAAAAGGCTCACTTGGCTATTAGGGATAGTTCCACGCACCGTTAAGGGGGGGGAAAAAAGATAATCAAGATCATACTTTAGCTAACCAAATATCATTTTCCAGATATACAACAAACGTACCCAGCAAAGTCACACTCAACAATAGGGTTTATCCCCGGGATAAAGACAGTGGGATAAAGATGTCACTCTGTAATTAACTCATTTTCCAGAAATACAATCAACATAATCAGTGGCAGATTGTCTATCACAGAAAGCAATATCAGCAACAGCACTAAAACTATTATCATCATCACAATTTATATTAGCAAATTAAATTGCAGAAAGCACACTAATATTACAAAACACAATGCCTTTTTATGCATTACAGAAAACAAAGACACCAACGAATTTATTGCAGAAAGTACATGATTAAAATAAAAGTGCGATTACAGATCAACATTTAAAAACAGAAACATCAATGAAGTTGATAATTAAACAAAATTAACAAAAAACTCACCTTGACCAAGAGTGAACTTAAACGGCTCCCCCTATCACGACTAGAATCAAACTGCGTCCCATCAAGCAAAGTCCCCGTATAATGAACTGCCAAAAGCCCAAAACCCCAAATCAAATCACAATCAGCATAACCACACAATCAAAACCACAAATCAACACAAAACACAAAATGCCAACAGCCAATTTTACCTTCAACCTCATCTCCACTCTCAGGAGTGTCCCAACCTTCACCTTCCTTAATCAGCTTCTTCTTCAACCCCTGATTACCGATCTCCTTCTCTTCTCCGACCTTCAACGCCACCGGAGGCTCAAATCATCATCCATAAAGTCATCGTTCATCTCTTCAGCGGCCGGAATATCGAAATCCTCATCCATTTGAACTCGAACAGATCAAACACGAATTAATAGTCGGAAACAAGTGAATTAGGGGATAATATGATGATGAATGATGGTTTAAATGTTCAATAGTGAAGATTGTTGAGGATTATAGGGTTTTATATGTGTGTTGAGGTGTGATGGAGTTGGGGATTTGGTTCTAGAGGGTTCTGAAGGGTTACTGAAAAGTGAAGAGATGTGATGAAGGGTCAGGATGCTTCGAGAGAGATCACGTTGACGTTAGTCTTGAGATTTTGTGAGGGTTTGTGTTCGGGGTGTGGTGCGGTTCATCTGATTGTGGTGATCTAACGGCCAGCGATTCTTGATGGGTTTAACGGGCTAGATTTTCTTTATGGGTTTTTGAAAGGAGCGAATTCGGTTACTTACAGGTTAGAAGTTTCATGAGTCCAAGAAAGAAAGAAAGACAAAAAGGTAATAAAAAATATAAAAAAATAGCTAAAATTTTCATCTCGAATTTAATAAAATTATTATTACTATTACAGTGTTTTCACGGCCGGATCGGACCGACGTCGAACACCGGTCGAACCGGGGATCGGCTAGGTGGCCGGTCCGGTCGTGTGCGATTCGTTTTGTGGGGGTCGAACCGGCCGGTTCTACCGAGTCGGTGGTCGGACCGGGGAAACCGGACCGGTTCGGACCGGTTTTGCAATTTTTTTATTTTTTTTAAGTAAAAACGGGGTGTTGAACTACAAATTAGTGTGCTAGATCAAAAAGTAAAACGAATTCAAAAAACGGGCTCGCACGGGCCTGGGTTTTTGAAGTTGCATTCGTGTCCGCGACACGTGCGGGCACACACGAGTTCGCTGGAAATCCAACCTTTTTCCCCATTTTTGCACCCCCCCCTGCGCGCGGGTAGTACTTGTGGCAAAATATGTCATAAGGATACACTAGAGTGATAAAAAAATTACTTATAAACCAAACATCACTTTGTCCCCACACCAATGTGGGACAAAGTGTTCAATATAATCTTAAACATACATTCACACACACCCAAATATACTTAAATTTTATATATAACTATAAAATACATATATAAAGCATATATAAATTACTTATATTTAATTACATATATAAATATAATTAAAATATAGTTAAATCCGGTCCAACCGGTCCGACCGGTCCGACGGTCCGACCGGTCCGACCACCAAACCAGTAGGGCGTCCGGTTCGACGTCCGATCCGGTTCTAAAAACATTGACTATTACTACTATACTTTAAAAAGCAACTTGAGGAATAGTGGCAGCACATCTGTTCATGCTTTGACCACCAAGATTTAGGGGTTTTCCCAATCCACCCCCTCCCTCAAATTGAGATGGTTATAAGGGGTATTTGTGTTGTTCTTCGTCGGCGTTTGTGTTGGTGTAGGCCGATGTGAGTCGGTTGTTGTTACCGGTGGAGGCGACGACGCCACCGGTGTTTCTGCATGCCGCTTTATTTGCGGCGGCGAACGCCGATCATTCGACCACTCCTTCTACGGTCTATGCGAGAGGGATTTTGGGTTGTTGTTGAGGGAGAGGGGAGCCGTTGCCGCCACTGTCGTCTTGGGCTGTCGTAGGGATTGTCGGTTTGCCAACCGACCGCCGTTTGGCTGCTGTCGGTAATGGTTATACCGTAGCCGTAATGGGTGCGCGGTGGTGGTTAGGGTTTGTGCCGAGGTGTGCGCGATGGTTGTTAGGGTTTGTTTGAGGAAGGGGAAACCTACGCTCCGTCATACCGGTGTACCGGTGATGGCCTCGCCGCTACAGCGTCTGCATAGTGGTGGTTGAGGTTTGTTTAACCAAATCGATCGATAGTCGCTTGGTGTTCCTCTTTTCATGACCCGACCTATGCCGGTGGTTCTCTATTGTTAAGGTCACCGGAGCGGTGGCGGCAGGTAGGCTGAACCTTTTCCCATCCACATCATTTAACAATAACACCATTTTGCGGTGTTCATGAGTCGATGACGATGGTCAACCATCATCTGAGACCCGTAGACCTCTGTAACTTTTGGTTAATTTTCGGTGTTCATGAATCGATGATGACCGTCAACCATCATCTGAGACCCCTTGACCTCTGTAACTTTTGGTTGATTGTTTGAAATTGTTGGGGTCTTACTTTGGTGTGCTTCTGGTTTGTTGATGATCGTGGTTATGATACGTTAATAACTGTTTCTATTCGTTGGCTCCAAATGTCACTGTCTCCATTATGAATTGTTACAACCATTGCTATGATGACTGTGGGTGAGTGGTTGATTGGCGTGGCATACTCGGTGATGGCAAGCGTGATTTTCTGCACTTGTAACCCGTGATGCAGCCATGGTAACCGAAAACCCAGATCTGAGCGAAAATTTTTTTTGGGAAACCAAACGTTAGGCGGAGATCAATAATCACATTCATTTATGTCTGTTCTTTGGAACAATTCAGCTTTCTTTTGAAAACAGGCCATGATGGTAAAAACATATACATTTATCTGAGCCTTGGGTCGTTTCCTCTGCCTCAAAGACGCGCAACGCGCGTCGGGGAATCATGCCTAGTTATTATTTAAATTCGAGTATTTAAATATTATCATTTATATAACACTAATTATCAACTTAGTTATGCATTGTGTTTTATATTTTATGTTTTATAAATTATATCTTACTTTGTTTTTTTATTTTTTTTAACCCTATAGTTTTCATCTTCTATATTAAATCATAATGCATTTTTTATTTTCAACTTTGGTCTCATATACTTTTCATCATTTATAATTTTTTTTTTGTTTTACGTCTCGGTCTAGTATTTTTGAGTTAACATACAGGCACATACATACGTGGTTTAATGATTTTACATCTATTTTTTTCTGTTTCACGACCGGTTTGTGTAATACACTTCCTTCTACTTTGTACACATTCACACATCACAATGCAGATGCATGGTTTAAAGTTTTTACGCTATTTTTATGTTCTGTTTTGTTTCTTTGTTTTACAAGCTTTTCTGGTGTTGGTGTTCGCTAGCGACGATTTGACATTGATGCTATTTGATACGGTTTTACGCCCTCCACTGCAACGCATAGAGTTAATTACTAGTTTACATCTAAATGTTTCATAACATTTATCATTTGAATTTATTTGATTACACTTAGTTAAACCAGTAAGATCTTTAGTTAAAATTTTTATCACTTAAGGGTATTTTGGTTAAAACGATTGTAAATTAAATAGTCAGCCTACATGGGGGGTTTTATACGTTCAACCTCTTTATGTACTCGCCAAAAACAAATTTTAACCCTAGAAATCGATTTCTTTCAACCCCATAATCCAAACATAAAACATAGTATCATAATTACATCCCCAATATCAACCGCAAGTAATGTTTTGAAGAATTCTGATTTGTTCGTGTCCCTACTGACAATTTCGATCCATATGAGTTTTATAATGAGTTCGTTTGTCATCACCACAATGATCAACGTTGCATTCATCGAACGGAATTAATAGTATTTTTGATTTGGTTGTGAAGAGGCACTCAAGACAATTAAAAATAAGGTATTGGGTTTCAAGTCTCACTTGAAACAAAAATATCTATGGTTGAGCCAGGGGGGTTCGGGTTTCACTCGAAGCAGAAAAACATATACAGCTTCGCTTGAAACAAAATATCTATGGTTGAGCCAGGGGGGTTCGGGTTTCACTCGAAGCAGAAAAACATATACAGCTTTGCTTGAAACAAAAATATCTATGGTTGAGCCAGGGGGGTTCGGGTTTCACTCGAAGCAGAAAAACATATACAGCTAATAAGAGCAAGAACAAAGCTACGTAGCAAGCAAAAAGAAGCTGGACCTTGGTAATTCGTATAGCGAGTAGCAAGTTTAATACTTTGTGGTTCTCATAGTAAGAACAAGCTGACACCCTTTGTGGGTCGAAGTAAGAATATCAAAAGATAATCTATAAGGGATCTTCTGATTGATTTAAGGAAAGAATCAAGAGGAAGAATAAAAGCAAGTAGCAAGAAAGAAAGAAAACAAGCAAGGAAAGAATAAAGAACAAGCAAGACTGGTGCAGCTCAATCAGGAAATATAACAATTAACAAGAGAAGTAAGATTAACATTAAAAATAAAGGGATAAATGTAGGTTAGTCATATATTTTGAATAGATCATGGATGGTTAACAAGTAGTGACTTTAAAGATACCTATTTCACTTTAATTTAAATGAAAGAATCTTATATACAGGAGCTGAGTTGAATGCCGGAGTTTGATCCCCAAGGCTTCGCCTCGGGCCTCTTCTAACACCAAAAAACTGGAGAAGAAAAATGTGACTGGTCCATCTCCTCCTCGCCACAATTATCTAGATTACCTCTCAGTGGGTCTTTGCAGCAATATTGGTTCGTAAAGTCCAAACCCATCTACTCAACCCTCTTAGATTTCTCTCCCCCCTAAATCTCCTAAAATAAACCACATACGGGTGACGAATATCATGACTTGACTAATATAATTTTGATATTAGTAAACTCTCGAGAAGGAAGAAGACACCATGTTAAAGTAAATGTTAAGAAAAGGCATTTAGTCCCAGAAGATATTAGGGATATTTAGGTGGAGTTTAAGATACAAAAATGCAACATATCAAACCTACAATCCTCTCCTAATACCGATTAAATTGCACAAAATGTTAAGATCAGGTTTCTCATCACAGCTCACTGTTATCGGTCTCTTCTGCACCTGTTCCTTTACCATTGACTGCAACGAGCTCTGTGTCGAATATAAGTGTGGCCCCACCTGTTTAATAAAGACGGTTAATACAGGTACATGTTCAAAGATAGCTTAGTATAAAAAAATCAAATAATGTCTAACAAAAACAAGAAAAGCAGAAAAAAGAGCAAATATTACCTGGGATGGTAGGCGGTGAACCCTGATCTCCATAACCCATCTTTGAAGGTATCTTCAACTTACGCTTCTCTCCGACACACATTCCCAGTAGTCCTTGGTCCCATCCTGAGACATTATTTCATTAAACCGATATTATTAATAGATAGACTTTAAGATTAATGGTTAAAAACCAGCTTGCAGTTATTTTAACCCTTGGTTCAGTACCTGTCAAATATCAAGATTCAAGCTTTGAACCTATGGCAAGCTACAATCATGACCGCTTACCATCTAAATTCTAGCTTGACACAAGTAACTATACCAACCATTATGTTATTTTCTACAAATATTGGCTTTATTAATAGCCCGCCTCATCATTCTGTTTATAGGTATTACGCAAGTTTAACACAAAGAACGAATTAAAGGCAGTTGCTTTAATACCTTTTATCACCTGACCAGTACCAAGCTCGAATTCAATTGGGTCACCCCTCTCAAAGCTGGAATCAAAAACAGTTCCATCAGTAAGTTTCCCCTGCAAAACGAATGACGACAAAAGTGTTTCAGCTGAAACCATATCACATCAAGAGACCATTTTCCTAGGGAAGCTATGAGCATACTATTGACCCTGCTCTTTTTTCCAAATAAGATTCAAACTTTAAGCAACTACAATGCATATAAAGTGTTATCTTCTTTCACTAAGAAAATTCTCATAACCTTCATACTATTTACAAGTTTATCATTAAAGACAACTGAGATGATTTAACAGCACATATCCCAAAATTTCAGGTAGGATAGTAAGCATTTAACTTTGTACCATTAGTCCATTACACAAAGATGCAAGTGAACAAAACTTAAACACAGGTGCAGCTTGCGGTTACAGTTACACAGATACCAATCATTTTTTGCAGCCAAAAGATTGTGGATAACAGCAATGCATTGACATACAAATTACACAAATTTAGAAAAGGGGATGAGAAAAGAAATAGATGTGTCTTCTCACCCGGTAGTGAACTTTAACCCTATCACCTTTGTGTGCTTGAACTTCACAAGATGTCGGTTTGTACTGCAACAACACAAAGAATGCTTTAGAGAGTCAGTACTATCCATTACAATCACACAACTTAACACAAACTTGTTAAACCCAAAATACAACAATCAGGAACAAGAAAATAGAAATCATCAACAGCTTGACACGACAGTCAATATCAATACGCCAGCTTCACTACCATATACAGATGCAGGCTCACACAACCAAAGAGTTAATACCAACAGTCTTTGACATTTTATACTAGCATCAGATCAACTCAAACCCTCACTAAAACTCTAAAAGCAAACATTAGATGAACCTAAAACACAGATCCTTCTAGGTTTTAAATAATAACTCGATCAAATAATGAACACACGTCCAAAATAAGCAAGTGATGACAATCTCTAAAGGTCGTGCAATCCAAATCGAAAAATCATGAAAATCTAACCTCTTATATACAAAAATCGGTAAATCAGAAGCTCATCAATCGGAATACGATCATAAACCGCTATAATTAGTGATCAGTTGATGATAAGTCGTGCATAGTTGTTAACTGATCTGTTTATGTATTATAATGATAAATCGATAAGAATAAGCCCTAAACAGCCGAAACCTTACCTTAACGCCGATCTGTAACTCCGTCACATCACTAGACTTCTTCGCCGAAACTGTTTAATTTCACAAACATCAACTCATCATTTACAAAATCCATGAATCAAACCATAACAACAGTTGCTGGTGATTCAAAATATCAAAATAAAGCTGAATCGTTTGATTTCATCTTACCAAATGTGGCTGCAATCAGAAGAATCAATAGAAAGCATCCCTTCATAGCAGAGTTCAGAGTTAAATTCGCCATTTTCTCTTCACGCTCAAGCTTGTGAGATCAGATTATTCATTGGCTAACCGTGGGTTTTGTTGTGAAGAAGCTCGATGACGAGGTTCAGCCAATCATGTACCGCCACGTCACAGATGAGGACCTAGGGTTTATGTAACCATATTTTTTAATCTATACAAAATTTTGACTTGAGAGATACCTCATCTTTATATTATCAGTATAGTTGTGAAGGCGATAAACATAATACAAATGCTTAAACGTTAATAGTTAAATCTTTTTGTACACATACTTCTTATTTATACTATTTGTAGAATTATCAAACACAACACAATTACTTAAAGTAAATATTCTAAACCATATTTATGTCTAGTAGTTTTAAACGTACCCCATATATAGTTAATATATGATCTGTTATAATATAGATGTGCATTTCGTAAACAGAAAATGAAAAGCTTATTTGTAAGCTCAAGATAGACAAGATGGAGTATGGCTAGTCTAAGACAAATATAGACCAATCTATCTATATTATTTTACTTATCTTTACATGTTTCCTACTTACTTTATTGAGTTACCATCGGATTATACAAAGAATCATCTCGACGAACCTGAGACCAGTGGTTGATGCCCCACCCGAGCTCTCTATACTCTATTTATCAAGAAGAGTTATCAGCCCTGCCATCCTAGAAGGTTAACGTACAAGAGAGACTTATCTCAATTGAATTAGTCACGTGTTAGAATAAATGTAATTTCACATGTGAAAATTTATTCCGACTTATATGACATTTCGTTAGCTTTATGAGAAGGGCCGTCAAATCAAATTTATGAATACGAATATGTTTATCACCCTTTCCAACACCAATACAACAATTACAATACTTCCTGTAATTGAGTTGGTAACATACTTGTATAATGTTAAAAAATGGATCAAGAACAAGTGTCTTTTTGACATTTGATTTTAGAACGACAATGCAGTGCGCGCCAATTTCTTCATCTCCTACCTCCATCATCTCCTATGAATCAACCCTCTGCTTATTCCTTTCGATACTTCACTCATAGCTACTGTATATAATCTTCAACCAAATGCATGTTGATTTCTACAAGCAAACTTCAAAGACTCCCCATCAAACCCTATCACATGTTTTACCTCATTTCCCACTTCACCCACAACCCTCAAACCACAACACCGTTGATCGAATAGCGACTCTCATAAAACACCCAAATTGGGAACAAAACAAACACCTCAAATCGCTTGTTTCCCACATGAGCCCCGAATCAGCGTGCAAGATCATCTTCCTCCACAGCGACAATATCGGACTCTGTGTCCGATTTTTCAAATGGGTATGTAAGCAATCGACCTATTGTTACAATACAGATGGTAAAGTTCGTCTTTTGAATTTGATTTTGCGTTGTAATCTTTTTGGGGTTTTACACAAGGCGATTGTTGTGTTTGTTAAAGATTGTAGTTCTACTGCAAATGAGGCTTTGCGATTGATTAGTGTTCTTGATGAGTTTAGGGATTATGGGTTTAGCATTAGTTACCCTTGTTATAGCACTCTTTGATGTGTTTAAGTAAGCTGCAAATGGGTTTACTTGCCTTTTCAGTTTATAAAAGAATGGTGAATGATGGGTTCGTTTTAGGGATAATTGATTACACCACGTTGATTAATGCTTTGTGCAAGAATGGGTTTGTTCGAGCTGCAGAGACATTTGTTTCAAGAGTTGTGAAACTTGGGTATGACGTGGATGTTCATATTGCTACTTCTTTGGTGTTGGGTTATTGCGGGATTGGTGATCTTAAAGATGCCTTCCACGTGTTTGATGTAATGTCTGAAAGAGACGGTTGTGGTGCAAATGAGGTAACTTTCACAGTATTGATTCATGGTCTTTGTGAAGCAGGTAAGTTGACCGAGGCATTTCAGTTCAAGGAACAAATGGTTGTTAATGGATGCAGACCAAGTACACGAACGTATACAGTTCTCATTAAAGCAGTTTGTGATATGGGATTGATTGATAAGGCTTTGTGTCTACTTGATGAAATGGTGAAGAAGGGAAGTGACCCCAATGCTCACACTTTTACAATATTAATTGATGGGTTGTGTAGGGAAGGTAAGATCGAGGAGGCGAATGGAATATTCAGGAGAATGATGAAAGATGGATTGACTCCAAGCACAGTTACTTTCAACGCGCTCATCAATGGTTATTGCAAACAAGGAAGGGTTGTTTCAGCTTTTGAGCTTCTTGCCATGATGGAAAAAACAAACAGCAGGCCGAATATTCGCACTTATAATGAACTTATGGAAGGATTATGTAGAATTGGTAAGCCTTACAAAGCCATGATATTGTTAAGAAAGATAATTGACAATGGTTTGTGGCCTGAGAGATTAACTTATAACATTATGGTTGATGGGTTCTGTAGGGAAGGCCAACTTGATATGGGTTTTAGGTTACTAAAGTTAGTTGATTCACTATACTCTGTTTCTGATCAATTTGCTTACACGATGATCATTGATCGGCTTTCTAAAGAAGGAAAACTGGATCAAGCAAATGGGCTTTTGGGTCTAATGATAAAGAAGGGAATACATCCAGATGAGGTGACATATACTACTCTTATTGACGGATATTGCAGGCATGGTAAAAAAGAAAGTGCAGTTATGCTTCTTGATACAATGATCTGGTCAAAAAATCTTACTTTAACTGGTCCTCACATCTTCAACTCACTGATTGATGCTTTCTGTAAAGATATGAAATTTGGTCTAGCAAATGCAATGATAGGGAAGATGTTGAAATGTTGTGTAACTCCTTCTGTGGTGACTTACACAATTTTAATTGATGGGTTTTGCCAAACAGGTAATATTCATCAGTCTTTAGAAGTTTTTGAATTGATGAAACGTCGTAATTGCGCTCCAAATGTGTACACTTTAACGGCTTTGGTTAACGGGTTTTGTCAGAGTGGCAGATTAGTGGAAGCAGTGAAGCTTTTCAAAACAATGTACAATTCTGGTGTACCTCCAAATGTCATTACATACACTATATTAATCAAAGCATATGTCAAATCTGGTGATTTGGAACACGCATTTGAAATCTTGAACGATATGGTAATTAACAAGTGCCAATCGAACTTTGAAACATTTTTGGCGTTGCTTGAAGGATTAATCATCTCTAAAAGTGTTACAGATGGTTCTTTCTCCGTGTTTAAAGAAATGGGTTCTACTCATGTTGTTGAATTCCTTCAAAGAGCCAAGAAACATGGTGTTGGGGATTCAGATCTTTATAGTTTCTTGATCAAGGGTTTGTATGAAGCGGGAAGAACACTCGAAGGTGATGAACTGGTTCAAATAATGGTGAAAAATGGCTACTTTCCTGACGTACACACGTGTTCACAAATCATGGAACATCTTTGTAAGCAGGGGAAGTATGATGATTGTGTAGTGTGGATGAAACTTATGTTTGATCATGGGTTGATGCCATCATTTGAATTATATTGCGGTTTAGTTCATGGCTTTCAAAAGGAAGGAAAGATTCATGAACTGCAAGATTTAATGTTTGATTATTTGAGTAAATCTGGTGTTGAGGATAGAGATGGAGGGTCAACCTATATGGACTTTTTGGTAAATTGTGATGGACATGATGAATGTTTTCAGCTTTTAGAAGTTATTGAGAAAATTAGTCATCAAGAGAGACCAGTATTCTAGCTTGATTTGGGCGTAAGGGCGTAACCACTGCTTGACTTAGCTCTCACTTTGCATAGGGTTCGAGTAGAGGTTAGATCGCTTCATAGTGTAGCATATATCCATCATGATCATAGTGTTTTATGTGCTTGTGAACTGATGTAGTTAAATTATTAATGAAGATTTAACCTTTTATTAGTGTAAACATTAAGAAAATAATACATAGTTTTGAAATATAACTTTGAACAATTATACATTAGAAATATAATCCATAACAGAAGCTGCAGTTTTAATAGAGCTCTTGAGAAAGCCTTGGAGTGATGATCACTTCAAGTGGTTTCACCTTCGGCAACGCAATTCCTAACCCCTCGCTCATATCCACAGGCTTCCCCATCGGTGTTGACAAGTCAAACCCTTGAAGTAACCGAGCAAGTGTCAAGTGAATCACTTCCAAAGCAAATGAACTTGCAGGACACATTCTCCTCCCAGAACTGAACGGTATGTACTCAAAGTTCTGACCCTGATAGTTTAAGTTCGCGTGTTCCTTAAGAAACCTCTCAGGCTTAAACTCATCAGGGTCCGACCACACTTGTGGATCGCGATGCAGCTTCCATATGTTCACTATTAAACGAGTCCCTTTGGCCGTATGATATCCCCCGATGCTGCAGTCTTCAATGGCCTGATGTGGAGCTAACGGGCCCGGTGGGTACAGTCTGAGTGTTTCTTTCACTATAGCTTGTAGATAGCTTAGGTTTTTGACATCTGATTCTTCTGCCCATTTGTTTCTTCCTATATGGCTGTCTAGCTCCTCTTGGGCTGCCTTTAGGATGTGAGGGTGGTTCAGTAACAACGATAGCGCCCACGTAAGCGTCTCAGCAGTGCTTTCGGATCCCGTTAAGATGAGAATCTATAATAATAATGTACATAAAGTAGCCGTTAGCCGAGTTTATTATCTACTACATATAATATTATCTGATTTATCATTTATCTGTACCTATCTCTAGTTTGAATATTATGATACTTATTTATCACAAGTCTAGATACTAACCAATGTTGTAGCCTTGATGATGGTTTCGCGTCCATGTCCAAACAGTTCAGCATTGTTTGAAAGCGTCGACAGCATCACATCCATGAAATCCGTATCTTTATAGTTATCGCGTCCTTTTCTCTGCTCAACATGCTCATCAACCCACCTCTCAAACACGACATCGAGCTCTTTAGCCGCTTGCTTCATAGCTTTCACATGCCCTCCAATGTCAAACCATTCCAAACTTGGTAGAACATCAGACACTACAAAAATACCACTAAGATACAACCCTTTCTTTATGGCTTCTTTTACTTGTAAGTCTTCATTGTTACCTCCATCATTACAACCACTAGAAAACCTTTTGCCCGCTAGCATTCGCACAATTATATTAAACGTTACATGCTCGAACCATTTCGTCATGTTCACAACCTGTTCTCGGGCTCCATTCGTTAGAGTCAACGAATAGAGCTCGTCGATCAAGTACCTCACTTCCGATTCACGAACATTCTTGTGCTTTTCGACCCGTTGGCTGGTTAAAAGCTCTAACACAACCAACTTTCTTATCTCTCGCCAGTACGGTCCATAAGGCGCCAGTGCAAAAACCGCACTGTTGTATCCCATGTACCGGCTCACAGCCATATTGGGCCTGGTTGCAAAGTTTCTGTCATTGGTGGAGAAGCACTCCTTGACCATCTTCCAACTGCTCACCACCGTGGCTCGTTGACTACCAAGCCTTAGCGAGTAAACCGGCCCGTGGTTATCGGCCATCTTGCCTAGTATCCTTGCGACCGGTTCATGACTGTGGAGGTGATGAAGGTGACCAATAAAAGGCAATGCTCCTGATGGTTCTGGAGCTGTTGGTTTGATACATTTGCTTTTGGTGGTTGTTTTGTGACGAAAGATTAGAATAGAAAGCAGAAGAGCTAAAAATGGTAGAATTTGTGGTAAGAATTCCATGTTGAAATGGTTTGTTTCTGTTAATGTGCTAACATTTAGACATATATTTATAGTCGAGATATTATATAGTCCATGGGAAAATATTTGGTTTGTGACAATGATGGAAGTTTTAGCTATGATGACAAACCCAAATAAATAATGCAAAAAGATTTTGTAAAACTATTAGTGCAAACAAGTAGAACCGAGCGCGAATTCGTATAGACTTGAGCGCGAACGTTTTGGTTTAAGAGGGCTCGAGCTCGAGCTCGGTTTGTTTCGAGCTTTATTTTTAAACTCAATTTCGGCTCGTTTATTATTTATATTATTTTTAATATTTTTAGATTTACTTTATATGTTTTACATATAACATTATACATATATAAATGTTTTTTTTTTCATAATTTTATATGTAATCAAAGTTATATATATATATATATATATATATATATATATAATAAATTAAATAAAAAACATATAAGTAAAAATCTTGTTTAACCTCGCGAGCTGGCTCGAGCTCGACATGTGAAGTTTGGGCAGGATAATTTAGTGAGCCTTTTCTTTTCAGGCCGGGCTCGATAAAACTTGACTTGTTTAAATTTTTTTTATCGATCCGATCTCGAGTAGCTCGCGAGTAACTCGGCTTGTTACACCCCTATGCACAAGGATGCATACATTGATTCTAGTTAGATTTTTTCTTTTGTTTTATGGTAAACTTTTATTATTCATACGTTTTATTTAATTATATTTTCAGAAAAAGATTATTTTTATATCTTAAAATAAATTAATCAGATTTAACGGTTTATAAATTCTTAATGGTTAAGAGATAACGTTAATATTGAATGGTTAAGAGAATGTTAGAATGGTTAAGAGGTAACATTAAAATGTTATCTCTTAACCATCAACATTAAAATTATATCTTAACCATTAAAAATAATATGAATCAATAAAAAATAACCTCTTAATGATCATCAAAAGTCTACCAAATAGCCTCTTAAAACGGTAATCCTTCGGATGCTATTTTGTCGTTCGTTAACCCGTCAACAAGAATGCCATGATTAAAATCAGTATGATTTGTCAACAATCCATACTTATTTCCGTCATTGATCACTCTGTAATTTTGTCAACAATTTGTTTGAAAACGCATTATTCACACCATGTTTTCCATAACACTATAACTGCTACCTTCACTAAAAGGCTAACATATTATTTGTCGGTAAGTAAATAAGTCCTCAGCAATGGGTTTCTTATTGAGGGGGTTGGAAGTACGGTCCCGGTTGAAAAACCGATCGATGGGTCCAATTAAAATAACACTTGTATTTTAGAATAGGATAGGATATTTGTCGTTAAAAAAATTAATTTCATGTCTTGTAGTGCAAGTAAAGAGACTCAACTTTTATAGGCACTAAATGCACGGTCCCATTAATTGCAAGAGCACTCATGTCCATACATTACCACCTTATTTTATTTTATAACAATATTATACATATATTTTGCATAGATGAGTGAACTAGTATTTTGATGGTTAAATAATGTATTTTACAATCAAATGATTCGAGGTTTAGATTCTAAAAAATATATATTAGGATGTATCTGTCCAACATTATCTAGGAATTGATATTCAAAAGAAAAAAACACTATAAAACAATTTAGGATAGGTTAGACATGCTCTTCTTGTTAGCTAAAGGTACATCTCTATGAAGTAAATGTAAAGAAATAAGATGATTAAATAAATAGGAGAACATATATTCAATAAAAATAACAGGGTTGTGGTAAGTTTAGCACAGCCTTTACTTTTTTCTTTAAGTTTAGTTCACTACTACTACATTTTAAAACTCTAAATTATTATTTATGATCTGTTTAGACGTATTATATTCTCAGAAATAATTATTATAACCAATGTAATTTTTGGACTTTTTATAAATATGTGATTCGAAACTTTTGAATTCAATGTTACGGACCTACGGTGGGTGGAGTGGGCACCAGTACGACTCGAGGATCACGAAAGAGATGAGTAACCTCTATTGGCCGAGCTTTCCTTTGGCCAAAAATTAAATTTTATAGGGACCCCCTTCCGACTACTACTTTTATTAAATAGAATTAATTTTATAAATAAACTATTTTTCATACAAATGTTACACACAATATACTCACATTTCTTTTTACAACCCAACCTCAACCAAAAAGTATCTTTTGAAATGATCCTTGACGTCAAATAAATAAATTCAAGGCACGTGACAAACATGCCTAGTGGTTTTCAATTTCAAAATTACAAGAGGCTTCAAGATTTGGATGCTTTTCAAACCGTGAGCAACTTTACACCTTACAATAACAATAATTTCAACTATATTGTCAACAACGGTTTTCTAACACTATCCAACAACAATCTTCAAACCCCCAATTTTATGCCTATTACGACAAAGCCGATGAAAAAAGTTATGAAATGGTAAATGTTATCGACTTATCGTTGGCTCTGTGCCAAAAGAGCAACTAGAACGCATGGAAGACCAATATTCTCATTCTGGAGTCGGATGTAGCCAAAAGAAGCTACGAACATGGACAGATCATGAAGAAATTATATTAGCAAATGGCTTGGATTTATATTTTTCAAGACCTGATGACTAGAAACTAACAAATGTGAAGCAAAAGATGGAAGATCTGCCAAGTAAATACAAAGTGGAAAGATATGTTCATGAAAACTAACAGATCCAACAACATTTACGCACAAGTAATATAATCATCACCAGGTCAATACGATGAAGATAAACTTCATGAGATTTCGTATTTTTAACTTTTATTTTATATTTAGTATATCAAGGTTTAGTTTATATTTATTTTTTAATATTTTGTAGATAAGACACTCATTACAGGGAGAAAAAGAAGAGGGGTTTAAAATACGATGTATGTAATATGTTATATATTTTAGTGTAATTGAATTGACTAATGATCAATATGATCATAATATCCATTAAACAAATTAGGAGGTGCGGAGTGCACATTTGTTTGAGTTTATTATGATCTTCGATATTGAACAAATTAGGAGGCAAAGCCCTAAGTAATGGGGGTTCCAAGGGGGCAACATCCCCTTGGCGGTGTCTGGGGGCAGCGCCCCTGGTAGCAGGGTCCAAGGGAAGGCAACCCCTGGCTGGGATCGAGTTGACATGTCAACTTGAAATTTTTTTATGTAGATAAAATGTCTTCATTAAAAAATACACTTTGAATCGATTTTCCTAAATTTCACATTTTTCCTGAATTTCACATGTGAAATTCAAGTGGAAAAAGATGTAATTTTTACTTGTCACTTAAATTCAAAACAAAACTGACAAACGACAGTTTTTCCCAGACTCTCCCTAAAATCAAATTGGATCATCATTTTGGTCACTCTCTCAAATTCTTCTTCTGATTCACGAAAATCACACAACAAAACATACTAGTTCTTGATCTTGTATGAGTTATATCCGATTGATTTATTCGGGTGAATCACCTAATAATTTCGATCTGAAAGTGATCTTCATGATTTTCAGATCTTCCAAGTTTGATTTCAAGTATTCTACATAGTGTATTGTAAAAAAATAAGGTTAAGTTGAATCACGTCCCTCCAATGGACACGAGTTCATCCCAACTAGTTACCAAAATTTCGAGGATGCCCGACTCAAGCCTCAACACGACTTCATCAGAAGCACAATATCCAAAGTAAGACGAATATACAGATATACCACAACGTAGACAGAAACCATAAATCCCAATAGAAATGAGCAACTGATGATGATTGCATTAGGTTTTAACAAGGTGAACTAAACCAATAAAACAAAGTTTAAATATTAAAGACACCACCAAGAGCAAAAGCTTCTTCTAATGAAAGACGACAGGAAGCAGGAGAAGAATTATCAATTCTTCATTAAGTCACATGACAACATGATTAAACTGAGCTACGAGCTATCCTACAAATGAAGGTGGAGATCGCAAAACATTACGAAAAAGAGAGTAGTTTTTACTTTATCAGGTGCTTTTTTTTCTTTGCAACTTTAAAATGTATTTCCTTTTTAAGTTGTCTTTTTAAATAAATTATTTTTTATTTATTAAAAAGTAAACAAGTTAAAAGAATATTAGAACCGCTATAATGCTTTTAAGAAATGAAAAGAAAAAGAAAAGTAATCTAACATGATGTCGACAAAAAAGGTGTAGAATATATGGAAACTAAGTTATATTTTATGAACCACCCACAACCTTAGGATCCCCTATCCAAGGGTGATGATAATGTAACTACAGTGTCCATATTGAGTTTGTTGATATCATTAACTTCTAGAGATAGTGGTTGAATGAAAGTGGGTTTAGAACAAAATATTAATATTTCAGTTTGGAGGGGCTCCTTGTATAACAATAACGTCTTTTTCTTTAATTTTCAGTTGTAATGAAAAATAAATTATGAATATGAATACTTTTATGAAATAGTGAATAACTTTTTTAGTTGCTTCATTAGAGACATTAGAATTCTTTTACGAAATAGTGAATAACTTTTTTAGTTGCTTCATTAGAGATTAGAATTCTTTTTTTCTTTTAAGGTCACTTTTTTTTTAATTCTAACAGCAAACTTTATTAATAAAAAAGCGCTAATCAGAAGTTAAAACCCCAACGTTACAAACAAGGAAATAGAGCAATCAGACTACAAAATATTATTATAACACGTCAAGTTCCTTATGTTTACTAATCAGCTCCAAACAAATTCTTCAATTTCTTCTTAGCATATATGGACCCATATCTATACTATATAAAACATACGAGAGTGACATTTTAAGATACCATAAAATTAAGAACAATTACTTTATTTAATGCATAAATTACTACTTTTGAGGGTAAAAAAATTGTATTTATAACATTATTTACATATCACTCCTTACAATTAGTTATATAATAACCTTACACTTTCTAATATTTACATAAAATTTTACATTATCTACCACATAAACCAAGAAAGCTGAATTTGTTTTAACATTTCAGCTATATATTTTAAAATATCACGTTTAAAAAACTTTTGAGACTATAACTGTAACCTGTATTTTTTTAAATGCTTTGGTGTAAACTTTTTGTTTAACCAATCCGTATTTTATGAGATACAATAAGTTAATACGTAAATGTACAAGTAGTCATGCAGACACATTTATTTAGTGTTTTAAATTTTAGCTTAAAACATATTAAACTTTTGTAAAACTACTACAAGAATAATAAAATATTAAAAATACGTGTCACACGTAAAATTCTGCCCGCTGTATTGCGCGGGCACCGTTCTAGTAAGATATTAATTTGTAGCGACCCTTTCTACTAAACCACTTTCATTCACAACCATGTATTTGGTCCTAGAAGTTATCATATCAACAAAGTTAGGTCGAGAGTATATATCTTAAAAGCCAGTTTTACGTGATATTTTCACTATCAGACCGGACATACAGGTCAAGTCAAGGACCAAAGTCATCGCTTGTCCTGCTATGTATGTTTGGGTTGTTTGATTGCAAGCTTGTCTCTTTCACAAAAGAATCGTTTGACCAAAAACTATTGTGCATGACATGTTGATATCAAGAAAGTTGGTATATTTTGTAGAAATAAAATTAAGTACATTGACCAAAATAAATTTAAAAAAAACATAATTCTTAAAATAAAACCATCAATTTATCTATGTTGGTGTTTTCTACACTGAAACCATGACAAACATTCACGGATGAAGAAGGCAGGCAATGGAGTTTCTGTCCTTAACCAGTATCTAAATTTAATACTAAATATATTATATTTTTATATCTTTTTGGTGAATTTTTAAGTCTTACTTTTTAAGTTATTTTTTATACTTGTATGACAGTTTTGATATTGAAATTTTTTGTTTTGTTTTATTTTGTTCCTAAATTTACGATGGGTTTGCGATCGATATTTATAATTTAATTTAAGAGTAAATCACAAATTGTGTTATTTATTAATACATAAAATTACAGTGTATGTCATTTAATTTTAATAATTACATGAAATGCCCTTTTTTAAATACAGTTTGCACATCTATCGTTCTTTGGATTAACCTTCATCTAAATTTCCAGTTAAGTCAAGTATGTGCCACTCATATGAGAGGCATTTATGTATTTACATGACTACAATGAGTCAAAAATATTTTTACATCGCCTTCATAGGGTGTTCATAATTGGATATCTGAAATTTTCAAATAGTAGAAATCACTATACGTATTCGTATTTGCATCTGAATTTGAGATATCTGAAATTCTGAATTGAGATATCTGAAATTCTGATTCCTAAAAATTCAGATACTGATACGGATAGCGATTCGGATATCCGAACTTCTTCTTTTTGCAATAACCAGATATATGTTATTATAAAATAATATAAACACAACACACATTAAAAAAGTCCATTATACACTAACTAGTCCCAACAAAATATGTTTAACACTTTAGAAAATTAACAAATTTTTTTAAGTAATAATCGGATATCCTAATATCCAAAATTTTCCAAAAAGAAAATATCCAAATTTTCGGATATCCGAAATGCAGATATCCAATTATAGGATATATGAATTACGGATATGCAGAACCATATTTAGTACACAAATCATAATTTAAATCATTTTTCCTTTACATTATATGACATAGTCTTTGAATTAGAGGAACTCAATGAAAATAAAGCAACTACATGTAGTCCATATTTCTATTCTAATTAATCGCTTTGGTCGGTGGTGGCTTCCCTCCACTTTTCTTTGTGCTTATCCTGTTGCCCCGCTGGTCTTTACCAAAAAGAAAAACTCCTCTTTAACCCTCACCAGAGCTCACCATCATCCCCTCACACACACACGCACACACACACATCTCCGGCAACGAGATCAAGCGATCCACCGAACCAACGATGTTCAGAAACCAATACGACACAGATGTGACCACATGGTCTCCAGGAGGCCGATTGTTCCAAGTGGAATACGCGATGGAGGCCGTGAAGCAAGGCTCCGCAGCCATTGGCCTCTGATCGAACACTCACGTCGTTCTCGCCTGCGTCAACAAAGCCAACTCCGAACTGTCGTCGCACCAGCAGAAGATCTTCAAGGTCGATGATCATATCGGTGTCGCAATCGCTGGTCTTACTGCTGATGGTCGTGTGCTGTCGCGGTATATGAGATCCGAGTGTATTAACTAGGGTATACGTATGAGGCTCCTCTTCCTGTTGGACGTTTGGTTGTTAAATTGGCTGATAAAGCTCAGGTATTCTTCTGTACTATACACGTGTATGTTTATGTTATTTTGTGTGTGATTTGAAGTTTTAGGGTTTTGCTTTGGGGAAATTCATTGTTGAATTGATCAGGGGAAATAACTTATGTAATTAAGAAGCTTTTCGTTTTAGACTAATTGTAAAGTTTGTATTAGGTAAAATAGTGGACACTCTGTTTGCTATATATGTATGTATGTAAAATCTGAAATGTTATGGTAGATAAACATGTTCTTCAATTATATTGCAACCATCCAACAATTAGAAGCCACTAATAAGGGCATGTTTGGGATTGCTTATTTTGTTGAAAAGGACTTTTGAGAAAAAAGACTTATTGACTTTTAACTTTTGAAAAGTACTTTTAAAAAAAGTGTTTGGATTAGCTTATAAACTGAAAAGTCAATAAGTTGTTTTCTGAAAAGTGTTTGGTTTAGCTTCTTAATTTAAAATGACTAAAAAGGACATTCTGTTAAAAGTCAATAAGCTATTTTTTAAATAATGTTTGGGATTGCTTATTTACGCTGTTTCTATTTCCGCCTTGCAAAATGAAAAAAATAAGATATATAAAATAAGATTCGTTTACATGATTTATAAAAAATAATAGCATACTACATTCATCTCCATGAGATTGTTAAAATAACATCAACATTGCACAATGTTATGAAGCTAAATGAAAACCACACCATTTATGTTCTTTAAGTGACATGATCTAAAGCATAAACCCATCCATATATGTCTATACAAGTTGATATGGCCTATTAGACTTGAACAGTCTTAAGAATGAAATCTGACCTTTGTGAAGGTTTCCCCTTGATTTAGAAGATAAAGCAGCTTTGTAATAACCTGAAAACAGAAAGATAAAGCACATTTGGTATGAAACAAATAATACTAATAGCAAGAATCACAATGAAAAAAACCAGCACCTGGGAACACCTCCTTAAATCTAGTTGAGGATCATTAAATACCCTGGCTTCTTGAAGAACTGCTCCCTTTTTAATTCCGAGAAAGGGAGAGTACTCTGCTGCACATAATCAGAAAACTCCATACAAAATACAAGAAACATTTTTTTAACAGCCATGATTCATTCATTATTAAGTAACCGAGTCTGGCATACACAGATCTATATCATCTTCCACTTATTTGATGTGTGTAATTCATCCATCTTAATAAGATCATGCTTGTGAACTAAATTTGTGAACATTTCTAAATAACAGAATGCCAATGCGTCGATGTGCATATACATCATTTCTCTAGTCTCTAATATCCTATCATCATGTTTTAAACCACAATGATCTAAAATCAGGATTATTTTCCTCAACGCTCTCTAAATCAGTCGTACAAGAAGACTCAAACCTAATTTCATGAATGTCAATACCGTTACAGCCAAAACCTGCCAGATCAACTAATCAACTACCTCTAAGCGCTTGGTAATCATCTCATCTAAAACTATCGTTACCACATGTCACACCCCAACCTTGACGGCGGAAACGTCGAGGTGTGAGGATTAAGATTGTTCACAGCCACATAACGCTATGTTAAAGTATAAAATGCCATTAATCAATTGTTTTCAATCACCACATACATCAATGTCTCAAAATAATCAAACAAAACAAGAATTCAATCGTCTTTATTAAGCCTAGGTCCATGATCTAGGTTCATGCATTCCTTCAATCATCGCTAAGCTTGCACATTACCTGAAACATGTTGAAAATAAAGTCAACTAACTAGTGGTGAATTCTCATGGTTTTAAATACAATAAGTATACAAAATGTGGCAATTCTAGTCAATGGTCACAAGATAGCAAGTATATAGAACATGCATAGTTACAATCAAGCCTCGACTGAATAATATGAATAAGCATGATTAGCTAAGTGTATTTGGTTCCCTAGTGCACAAGCATACGGCTCCTAGGAGTCGGCAATACATCGACTTAGCACCAAATAGGCTTGTCAGGCCCAAAGATCTAAGACTTCGCTAGGCTAGCAATAGTTAATGATTGCACACGTATGTCACATCTCATATAATACTAAACATATCCAAACAACCACGACTATGTAAGAATTGCACGTGTGTAATAAGTATCAAAACGTGTATGTGTAAGTTGGTATAAGCAATATGTTTCACCCCGAAAGATGTGAAATAATCGTAAAGCGGGGCATAAGAACTCATATGTTTAATAAAGGAGACTTGTAGATGTAATAAGAATAACCACGAATAAGATTTCCAACACAAACGTCACAACGCACCTAAACGAAATAAAGTAGCGCGTTATAATTTGTTTGATGATTAATTGTAGGTCTAATATGATTTAATAATTATTCGTATTTATTACATGTTAATAACGTGATCGGTTAAATGAAACGAATGGATTATACTTGGTATAATCACTTGTTAGCGCGTAAGAGAAATAATAAATAAAACTTGATTAAATTGTACGTTGAACCGATTTTAAGGATTGTATATAATAATTATAATAAGTTATTTAACTATTATAAGGGACTATATACAAATATATATATATTTATAGGTATAAGTAATCAAACAATTTAATTGTTTGAATATACATATAAATATATATACTAAACAATCAATATAAATGATTTAGCTATTAAAGAACTATGTTTAAATATATATATATGTATATATATATATATAAGTAACTAAACAATTAAATTGTTTAATTATATATATATAATGTATATACTAAACAATTATAACATTGTATATAATAATCAATATAAATGATTTAGCTATTAAAGAACTATGTATAAATATATATATATATATATATATATATATATAACTAAACAATTAATTGCTTGAATATATATATGTATAAACATATATACTAAACATTATAACATTGTATAATCATAATAAATGATTTAATTACTAAAAGATCAATATATTAAATATATATATATATAGATATACATAACTAAACCATTTAATTACTTAAAAATATATATATATATACAAGTATATGTTTACTCATTTCTTTTGTATTTTTAAAACTAAAATAATGTATTTATAAATACAAAAGTATTTTATAAAATTATTTTAGTCCCAAATTATTTAAACAAAAGAAAGAAAATAATCTACATTTTATAAATTTAATTTTAGAAATTTTCAGAATTTAAAAAGGTTGAATAAGAAAAAGAAATGAAGAAAGAAAAAAAATCAGAAAGAAAAGGAAAAAGGGGGTTGCCGGGGTCGAACCCGGACCTCCCCGAATGTATGGGGCGCAGAGACCAGTGAACCAGGGCCAAGGCCTTGGTTCATTTTGGTTTGTATTAATTTTAAACCCTGCTTCTCTGGTTTCCCAAATCGTATGAACCCTAGGTTCAACAGGGTCAAAATTGACCTCCGATTCGTTGTTAAACACCCGAATCATCATGGGGCTTTTGATCCCTGGACAAATCGAGTAGAAAACAGGTTTCATTACCTGTTTTGATGGGTTTCGAGTGATGTCGAGTTCGATATTTGATTCGGGTGTTCTTGGGTGGGGTTTTATGATTGAGAGGTTTTCTTGTGCAATTGAGGGTCAGAGTGTTTAGGAACTTCAAAATGAATCCGAACCCCTCAATTTGTAGCTTCGATTACACGGTTTCGGCCTAACCCGTTTGATTTTGAAACCGCGTCCGAATTTACCAAAATTGTGCGATTCGAGCTGTTATTTTGCGATGTTGATTGATTTATTAATTGATTAGCGCCGCGTACTATGATTAAGGGTGATTAATTGATTGAAATGCAGATTTAGGCAAGGTTTGATTGTGGTGTTTGACTCGGTTGGTTCGAGGTTCGATTTGGGAAAGGTTAACGAGCGGGATTTTCAAATTGGGTTGAGTATTGAGTTCGAAACATGGGGTCGAGCGGTTTGGGGGTTTAATTTGGGTCAATTGGTTCGAAATGGTGGCTTTTGAGCCTCGCCGGAGCTCGGCGGAGTCGCCGGAGCTCCTCGCGGGAAAACGGGGTAACAGGGGGGGGGTGGTTGGGAATTTGCATAAATGGCCCCTGTACTTTTAAATGTTTTTTTCATGCCATGAACTTTTATTTAAAGTTTACAAATGACAAAATGGCCCCCTGCACTTAATTCATTATGATTATTATTATTATTATTTATATTATTATTATATATTATTATATATTTTTTATTATTATATATTATTATTATATTATTGTTATTATTATTATTATTATTATTATTATTATCTATATTATTATTGTTAGTATTATTATATGTATAAAAAAAAACGATTTACTAAAGATGCTATAAAATGGCATAATAAAATGAACACAAAATACAGAATGTTACAGTCTCCCCAACTTAAAAGAATTTCGTCCCGAAATTAAGAATCAAAAAGGGTTACAAGAATAAGTAAGGGTAAGTCTTCTTCATATGTTCTTCACGCTCCCAAGTGAATTCCGCTCCTCGTTTGTTCTCCCATCGAACCTTTACAATTGGGGTCGTAGAGGTCCTAGTCTTCTTCATAATGCGATCCATGATTTCGACGGGTTTTTCAACGAAGTTGTGACTCGTCGATCTGAATGTCTTCCAATGGTACATGCAAATTATCGTCGGCCAGACACTTCCTCAGGTTCGAGACGTGGAAGACAGGGTGAATTCCACTAAGGTCGGAGGGTAGTTCTAGTTTGTAGGCCACTTTCCCAATCCTTTTCAGGATCTTGAAAGGCCCTACAAACCTTGGAGCTAACTTGCCTTTCCTTCCAAAGCGAACCACACCCTTCCACGGTGAGACCTTGAGAAGGACCATCTCCCCAACTTGGAATTCCAGTGGCTTGCGACGTTTATCAGCGTAGCTTTTCTGTCGACTCCTTGCCACTTCCAGGTTCTTGCGGATGATAGCGACTTTATCGGTCGTCTCTTGTATGAGCTCGGGACCGGTAATAAGATTCTCGCCAACGTCGGTCCAGCAGATTGGTGAACGACACTTACGACCGTAAAGTGCTTCGAACGGTGCCATTTGGATGCTTGAGTGGTAACTGTTGTTGTAGGAGAATTCTGCGAGCGGTAGGTGCGTATCCCAGTCGCCCCCAAAATCAAGGACACAGAGACGTAATAGGTCTTCCAGGGTTTGGATCGTCCGCTCGGTTTGGCCATCGGTTTGGGGATGGTAAGCCGTGCTTAAATCCAATTGTGTACCCAGCAGTTCTTGCATAGTAGACCAAAAGTGAGAAGTGAATCGAGCGTCTCGGTCGGATATAATGTGAAGAGGCACACCATGACGGCTTACGATCTCGTCGATGTAAATCCGGGCTAACCTGATGTTTTATATGTGTCGCGTATGGTATGAAATGTGCCGACTTAGTCAATCGGTCGACGATTACCCATATGCTATCGTGCCCGCGAGATGTCCGAGGTAACTTGGTTATGAAGTCCATGGATATATGTTCCCACTTCCACATGGGAATTTCGGGTTGTTCAAGTAATCCACTTGGACGTTGATGCTCCGCTTTAACCTTCGTGCATGTAAGGCACTTAGCAACATAGGTTGCTATGTCTCGTTTCATTCCGGGCCACCAATATTGACTCCGTAAGTCCATGTACATCTTATCGGAGCCCGGGTGAATAGAATAACGAGTCCGATGTGCTTCGTTCATGATAGAAGCCCGAAGTTATTGCGTTGGGGATCCAGATTCGGTTGCGAATACATTAGCCCATTGGTTCTTGTTTCTAATTGGGCTAAGAGATTTGGCTCGAGCTCTTCCTTCATACTCCCTTCGGTTTGCACCGCTTGCTGTGCTTCTCGAATACTCGCCTCGATGTCACAATCGATCCTTAAGTTCTGCAATAACACCGTAGCATTGTTGACATCGAGTCGGACTTCAGTATCAAACTCTCCCATGTATCGAACCATTGGCGTCGGTCGCGAATCTCTTGAACGGAAACATCTTTTGATGCGTCTTTCGACTCAATGCATCGGCTACGACATTTGCCTTGCCGGGATGGTAGCGGATATCACAATCGTAGTCGCTAATTAGTTCCACCCAACGACGTTGCCTCATATTGAGGTCCTTCTGATTGAAAACGTGTTGGAGGCTCTTGTGGTCCGTGTAGACTATACATTGTGTGCCGTATAGATAGTGTCTCCAGATTTTCAAAGCAAAGACCACCACCCCGAGCTCGAGATCATGCGTCGTATAATTTACCTCGTGAACCTTCAATTGTCTCGAGGCATATGCGATGACCTTTCCCCGTTGCATGAGGACACAACCAAGGCCTTGTTTCGACGCGTCGCAGTATACCGTGAAGTCGTCATTTCCATCCGGTAGCGTCAGAATAGGAGCATTGCACAACTTGTGCTTCAATGTCTCAAACGCTTCTTCTTGCTCGGCTTTCCACTCGAAAATTGTTCTTCTGAGTCAAGGACGTAATTGGCTTTGCGATTTTCGAGAAGTTGGCAATAAATCGCGGTAATACCGGCTAGACCAAGAAACGATCGAACTTCCGTCGGAGTTGTGGGAGCACTCCAATTCTTTACGGCTTCAACCTTCGCAGGGTCGACGTGAATTCCTTGACTATTCACAACGTGCCCTAAGAACTGTACTTCTTCAAGCCAAAACTCACATTTCGAGAATTTCGCGTACAGTTGTTCCTTCTTCAACAGTTCGAGGATTTGACGGAGATGAAGTTCTTGATCGGAGCGAGACTTGGAATAAAAGAATGTCGTCAATGAAAACGATGACGAACTTGTCTAGGTATGGCTTGCACACCCGATTCATAAGATCCATGAAGACCGCTGGAGCATTGGTTAAGCCGAAAGGCATAACCATGAACTCGTAATGCCCATACCGGGTGCGGAATGCAGTCTTTGGGATATCGTCGTCGTGGACTCGCAGTTGATGATAACCCGAACGCAAGTCGATTTTGAAAAGATTGCAGCTCCTTGAAGTTGGTCGAAAGATCGTCGATACGAGGAAGAGGATACCGGTTCTTGATGGTCAGCTTGTTGAGCTCCCGGTAATCGATACACATGCGGAAAGACCCATCTTTCTTCTTCACAAATAAGACAGGTGCACCCCAAGGAGAAGAACTAGGGCGGATAAACCCCTTCTCGGATAATTCCTGGAGTTGGCTAGAGAGTTCTTGCATTTCCGATGGTGCGAGTCGGTAAGGTGATTTAGCCGCGGGGCTTGCTCCCGGAATCAAGTCGATTTTAAATTCTACTTCGCGCACGGGAGGTAACCCGCTAAGATCATCGGGAAAGACCTCAGGGAATTCTCGTACAACTGGAACATCTTTGAGTTCCTTCTCCTTGGTTTTGGTGTTGACTACATAGGCCAAGAATGCCGGGTAACTCTTACTTAGGCATTTCTGAGCCTTAGTACATGACATAAGCTTGAGACCTTTGGAGGACCGTTCACCGAACACCTTCAATGTGTCCCCGGAGGGTAAGGGCATGCGAATGCACTTCTCGAAACAAATGATCTCGGCATGGTTCTTAGATAACCAATCCATGCCAATAATGACGTCGAAACTCCCGAGCTTCATAGGAATAAGGTCGAAGAAACTTATGGTCGTCGAGACACAATAGACAATCGCGGATAACCACGTCGACGGTGATGGGTTCTCCATCAGCAACTTCGACGGTGAGAGGTCTCTCTAGATTTGAGCGAGGTTTAGAAAGTGTCGGCTCGAACTCTAAGGAAACGAAACTTCTATCGGCGCCCGAATCAAATAATACGTATGCATAGGT
>JABSNV010000480.1:0-113764 GCA_024085815.1 Flaveria linearis
GGTTCAGTTCCATTTCAAATCGGTTTCGTTGGTTTTGATATCGGTTCGGGTTTGGTTATCAAACCAACCGAAACGTAATTGAATCAGGTGCAATTTGAGTATAAATATACAATGATTATGTAAGTGAGATTTCATTGGTAAAAGTTAAAAATATTATTGATTAGATAGAATATGAATTATTATAGATTACTATGTCTGTTAGAATCCAATTTGCTTTTGATAATCATAGTTGTTTTAACACATGAGATACTTAGAAATTGCCCGATATGATTGCGGCCACTTTAAATCATGTAATCATGTCGTTCATGATGAAACCAAATTCATGTGGAATCACATATATAAATATAGGGTGAAGTATTCTAAAAAATATGTTTAGGTAAAAAACCTATGAAGAAATATTGCATATTGCCATTCATTCAATTATATTTGTAAACGCTCGATAATGTAATTGTTTATATTCTTTTCTATTCGTTTACGTTAGTTTATTAATAATTTTTTAAATTTTTTTATTCTCTAATGCTTAGTTCACTACCTTCACATTTAAACCATGCACCTTAGTGGCTTAGTCGTATGAAACTCGTAGTTGCTAAAAACTTGGTCATTTCAAACTTATATATTTGAGACATTATTTTGGAATAATTAGGTATTTGATTATTATGTTTAACTTGTGTATTTGTTTTGAGAAAATTGTGTTTATCATTTTCATGTGTAACTGCTTAAGTTTATGTTTTATCTGTGATATTTGTCTAGTATTTGAGACTAAGGATGTTGATTTATATTTTTAAAATAAACAATTGTTTGTATTTGTTTAAATTAACAATCAAACATAATTGAACATGTTTTTTCTGGTTATGCGTTTGTGAATGAGTCCAATGCCAAATGACTGTACATGTACACGGCTTCGTTCGATTCGACTACAGTATTACACCAAGCTTGGTTCAAAACCATCAAGCGATCAACAAAATCATCAAGCTTCAACCATTCATATGAAATGTTTAACACGAATTTATTCATATAAAAACTCGTTTACCGCCCGTATATTAACATATGGCAGTCAACCATGTTTGGATCATTGTAGATACAACATAACCTTGAACGTGCCTTTTTCTTTTCTTTTCTCGTGGTCGTCACCAAAATTTATATTTCGCCTTTAACTTAAACGAGGCAACGAAACTCACGAGCAAGTCAATAAGCGAGCTATGAGCCAAGCTGACCTTGGCTCAGGCTTAACTCGTTTACAAATCGAGCCGAGGCGGCTCAACTCGTTTACAGATCGAGCAGTGGCAGCTCGGCTCGACTTGTTTACAAGTCACGAGCTTTTTAAACAGTTAATCACCTCTAGCCTAATCAAAACCGATAATGACAAATAATTACCTGAATTAAAATGGCTTTGAGCAAGTGTCATTAGTCTCACAGTTAAGAACAGATGTGGCCATTTAAAGAATTGATTGATTTTGAAGCACATGGACTATAATTGTCATTAGCCGTATAGTTTAGAACTTGATAATAATATTGTCGTAATCATAAAAAAATAGTAAATGTCAAGAATGGGATTCGAACCCATGCCCTTTCGGACCAGTACCTGAAACTGGCGCCTTAGACCAACTCGGCCATCTTGACATTGTTAATTTAAGTTATACATTTAGGTTCTTATTATTGTTATACTAAGTGGAAATACCAATTTTGTTTTTATAGAATAACAACTTTAACTTTTTAAGCATCTAAACTACTTATAATTTCTACACCACAAACTGTTTTTTACTTTATCGATTATCATTGAACCCAATTCAATAACGTAAACACCAATGGGTATTTGTTTTTTTAATGTATCATTTTGGTTAATTGATATGAAGTTCATGAATTGTGTTTTTATCGTGATTATAAAAACGAGATCACATAAATTAAATAAATCGAAAATATAAAAAGAAATCCTATTTTAAAATCGAATGTTGTTACCATTTTACTCAGAATCTTTGAAATCAAGAAAAAAGTGTGACTACTTTCAGCTGCAATTATCTTGTTTAACGTATGCGAACGCACACGCCTTCCTTAATCAAAAACCCTTTTTGATTCGGAACCTTATTTCACTAAAACTCTTGTTCAAATCAAGTCGAGCTTAAACAAGCTTCATCATAAATTAAAGCTTTCTTAATAAACGAGCCAAAGCCTGAAATTTGTATATCGAGCTAAGCTTGTCTCACGAAGCTAAACAAGCTTCTTATTTGTTTATATGTACTAAATATTATTTAACGTAATAAATATATCTTGTATAGTAAGAACAATTATATTTATATGTAGATACCTTTTTCTTAAATTATCTATAACGAGTTAGATACTTGGATTATATTCAGACTACACGATTTTAATTATGTCCAATATACGTTATGCGATTGATGGAAATAAATACATGAGTCGATCTTCCCATTTAATATTCAACATGGTTTTATATCGTTTTCTCATTTCAGTACATATGTGTTTATTTTTTGTTGTCTCAATACCCCTGTTTCAAAAAAAATGTCAAAACAACCCTTTCGTTCAAATCCATAGATTACATCAGTTACCACAGGGGTAAATTCGTCACTTCCATAGGAGTTAATTGTTTTTTCGTCTCTGATTTTATCACTTTTGTTATTTCAGTTTATGTGTTTATTTTTTACTGTCTTCATATTAGTGTTTTAAAAAAATTACCATTAGTCGATGTTAAACCAAATCTAGTGACAAATATAATTCACAAATCGCCATTAGTAATTCAATCATAAACCAAATAAAACACCAACAATGTCTACATACTTCTTAATCAATCCACTATATTTATATACAAACTCTCATTGATTATGCAATTAAACCCAATCTACTACTTAATCATCATAATAATTCCAAATACAAAAATTTCACATACATTAGAATACCTTGTTTTCATCTAATCCAAGCTAAATAATCCCATCTGGATTACAATAGTTCATCATACGGATTCTTCAAAGCCAAATCGACCCAACACAATTAACTCCTTGGTAAAAAGTATCACTTTTTATTATATTATTATACATGATATAAATTTCTTCATATATATTGAAAAATATGCGACCTCATATCTTGGGTTGAAAATTCCCAAAATGTTTTCGTTTAATATTTCCTTTCAAAATTTTCTTCTTAAAATGTTCTCTTTTAACAGAACGTCGGCGGCCAATGAATCCTAGATCAACTGCTTTAAGAGGAGACATTCTATGACTTTCAAAAGTGGAGGTCATGGGTTGGAGTCTCACTAAATGCAATATGCTTCAAGTGAGCCAAGGGTTTTACCACAGTGGGCCTTTGGGTGGTGGGTTTCCTTGGAATGGTGGGCGAGCCGGGTCACCAGCGCTGTCTGTGTTTGCGGGCGTGGATAGCCTTTCGCCAATAGGTTTACCCGGATGACCGGACTTAAAATTTATTCGTTGACCATTCAAACTTAAAAAAAAAAAAAAAACTGAACGTCGTGTTTGTCCACATAACCACCATCTTATAATTTGACACGTGGCCAACAGAGGAGCCGTATGCGTAAAAGAGGCGTTCGCCTCCATAGATTGCCGTCGGCTTCTTGCCAAATGAGATTTAATTTTGATAAGACTTTAATATTAGTATAACTAGCTATAGTAACCCGTGTGTTACACGGGTTGAATAAATAAAAAATTAATATAACAAAATTTATTAATTATAAAATAATATTTTAAGATATAATATCACTGAAATTATGTATTAGAAATGACTGTAAGTTATAAAATAGTGATATCAACTTTTTAAAACTTTATATTTTAAAAAAAATAAATGTTTTGTTCTAAAACAAACCGTATAAAGTTGTCATTTTTAAAAATTTTCTTATTATAACTCTTAAATTTAATTATTTTGGTTTTAAAAAAATAACTTTTAAAAATGCCAATTTTAAATATTTCGTATTTTTAAAAAAAGTCTTATGCTTTAAATAAATTTATTATTTTATAAAAAAAAATTTATTTAGAAATAACATTAATAAATAGATCTCTTTATTAATTTATTAAATCAAAAAAGTGTTAAATAGTATTATTAGTAATTAAGGTAATTATTTAATAAGAGAGAGAGACGGGAAAATTTTGGTGAGACCGTGAGAGTGGGGAAAATTTTGGTGAGAGTGATTGTGGTGTTGACACGTGTCATCCCATATACCCTTTTATTAGAGTAGGAAGATTAATTTTACTCATATTTTGTTTTTCTCTTATAACTTTTAAAATATAACGTTTTATAAAATTTCAAATATATCATCGGACGTGCTTATTTCTCTCTACGTACCGACTTAAATTTTATTCAAGACGGCTTCGGGTCAAATTTATATCGAACATTGGATATAAAATTTGACATGAATCGGGTTTAAATAAAAATTACATCGCAGGTAGAAGATAGATAATAAGCACGTGACACGTCGCAATAGTATATTTGAAATTTTATAAAACATTATATTTTAAAAGTTATAAGATAAAAACAAAATATGATCAAAATTAATTATATTGATATTAAATTAAAAAAGAGGCTAATCAAATGTGCAGAGATGGGTGAATAGGGGCGGCCGCCTCTTTTTTTTGAGTCGGACGATTTCATTTTGCGGGCGGACGACTCTATTTTACAGGCGTTGCCGTCTGTATTGAATGTGTGTTTGATTTTTAGTGGTCTCATGCGTCCGTGCATGTCTTTAAAGGTGTTGTCAACTTGTTCGGGGGCATTTTAAGATAATTTGTTGAAGATGATATTTTAAAAAAAGTACAAGGAAAAAATAACATTTTGAGCATTTTTCCTGTAAAAAATGTTAACATATTCTTTTGAGATTTCGTTTTACAAGTTAACGTATGTAATTTTGTATTGCAACTTATTACACGTTTTTTTTTCTTTATTAAACATTTAATGGATACACCCAAATTTTTAAAACATTAACCAAACTACCAATTCTAATATATTATTGATTATTCTTAAAACTATTAATATTATATGAAATTAAATTGATCACAAGACAACTTGGAGCAATTTAGTGCGGAATATACGGAGTTAGCATTCAATTGACCATAAAATGATAGAAACTGTTTCCCGAGAGGGTTTGTTACATCTCTACACGTGACATTTTTGCTACATGTGTTAATCGTGTCATGTCACGTAACACAACTAAACCCGTTTGATCAGCCCTAGACTTATATTGTCATTTGTCAAGCTATTTACGATATAATTAACACATTTATGAATTATAACGACTCATCAACCCATTGACATGTTTAAAACTTCAATACCACCCCTCTCAACCACTTTAACACGCTTATACAAACAGAATAAATAAGTTGTGTTCGAGATGCACGATCTTAACTATGCACATATTAAAGTAAATATTTTTAAGACAAATAGTTATACTGAGGATGTTCAAGTTATAAACAATTTAACCCAGATGGAAGGGGTGGGAACGCCGTGAGGCAATGACATGCCTTAGTGCTGCCCAACACCCCCGCGGCTGCCCCCTTTTCACGCCGCATGGCGTGCGTTTCTGGCACCCACTCGTCGTGTCTTCTCTTCAACAAATCCCTCGATCAACGGCTAGTAGTTCACGTGACTTGTGTGGCCACACCGTTGCCACCAAATTCATGTATGGAATGCAATGATGTGTAGTATAACATGACAAGATTTAATTCTTTAGTTTATGTTGTAGTGTATGTATAAACACCTTATTCTTAAAATGCGCCAATCACGCTAGCTTACACTTCGTCTTCTTCCTTGGGCTACCTATCTCACTGTTCACAGAAAATTCATATTTGTTCAAAAGTCAAAATCAATCACCTTCACTCCATCTCATACTCTCTACACTTAAACCTATTAACCATTTATAATCACTAAACTCCATCTATTCAATCAAATTAAGCCACATTCACTCGATTTTGCACTGTTAATCCATCCAATTTGAAGCTAATTACGAGCAATCGTTTAATCTGATCAACATTGATCAGAGATTTGTTCCACTTATCTGCTTCTTTAAACACCATTGATACACCTTTTTACCGATCAATGGATATCAGAAGCTATATGCTCCACAAATTTCATATATGCATAATAATAGGGTTAATTTGTGCATTCTTATGGTTATGCTTATTCTACTCCAACAATGGAGTTTTCGAAGGTAAAATCACCCGGAGCAACACTCTGCTACTCAATTCCAGTTTAAACGAATCCATAGATGTAATCAATCGTGAAATTGAAGCTTCAAATTCTGCAATTTCTCGATCTGAAAACCCTAGGGTTTTCCCGTTCATGAAGGCGATGAGAACCGTAAACAATACTAATGATCCATGCGGTGGAAGATACATATACATTCATGATCTTCCATCACGATTCAACGAAGATATGGTGAAGGAATGCGAACGTAATAATAAGTGGTTAGCTATGTGTAAATTCACCATGAACGGTGGTTTCGGACCTCCATTGAAGAACAGTGAAGATGTGTTTACAGATCATGGATGGTATGCAACGAATCACTTCAATCTTGAAGTCATCTTCTACAATCGAATCAAACAGTATGAATGCTTGACCAACGATTCATCAATGGCTGCTGCGATTTTCGTCCCTTTTTTCGCAGGGTTTGATTTCGCAAGATATATTTTAGGGTTTAATGTTTCGATTAGAGATGGTGGTTCAATTGAGCTTGTTGATTGGTTGCAGAACAGAGATGAATGGAAGTTCATGAATGGTGAAGATCATTTTGTTGTTGCAGGTAGACCCACATGGGATTTCAGAAGAAAGACAGATGAAGATGATGATTGGGGGAACAAGCTGTTGTTGTTACCCGCGACGAAGAACATGTCGTTTCTTCTAGTCGAGTCGAGCCCGTATGGTTCGAATGATTACGCGATACCGTATCCGACTTACTTCCATCCGGTTACGGATTCTGAGGTTTTCGACTGGCAGGACCGGATGAGGAAAACGGGGCGGAAATGGTTGTTTTGCTTCGCGGGTGCTCCACGCCCGGGTGACCCAAACTCGATCAGGAGTCTTTTGATCGATCAGTGCAAGAGTTCGCGTGTCGCGAAAGTTTTGGATTGTGGGAGTGACGAGAGTAAGTGTCATTCGCCTAGTAATGTGATGAAGATGTTTCAAAGCTCGGTTTTTTGCTTACAACCCGAAGGGGATTCGTATACGCGACGATCGGCTTTTGATTCGATCTTGGCGGGTTGTATCCCCGTGTTTTTTCATCCAGCTTCGTTTTACACCCAATACACTTGGCATCTCCCGGAAAACTATACAAAATATTCAGTTTTCATTCCTAACGATGATATCAGAAAGAATGTAAGTATAGAGCAACGACTTGCTCAGATTGACCCTAAAACGATCAATATGATGAGGGAGGAGGTCATAAATTTGATTCCGAGATTGATTTATGCTGATCCTCATTCGAAATTAGAGACTTTAGAAGATGCATTCGATGTATCGTTGAAAGCAATAATCCGCAAAGTAACTAAATTGAGACAAGATATGATCGATGGGCGGACAAATGATGATTAGGTTAAAGAATAGAGTTGGAAGTACGTGTTATTAGAACAAGGTGACGCTTATGTAGGCGTTCGTGAATGTGATTCGTTTTTTCCTAAACCCTGATCCCTAAATAACAAGCAAGAACATTAAAGTTTGACCAACTTTAATGAATGTATATATAATTGGTTGTTTGATCATTGTTTTCTTGAAGATGGAAGCAAATTTCTACTAGCTTTGGCCTGAAATATGTATCTATTAGGTTTCTATATGTTTGTTTTTGATACTTGATAGTCACCTATGGTGTTTTGATAAAATATTTTTGACTTCTCTTCATCACGTCAACACTTATAAATACGTGCAATACAATACAAATTCTTTTTCGTTAAAATGTAGAGATTTATTAAAAGAGCAAACGATACACAAACCCCTTGTATGCACAAGGTCTAGGGACGTCATGTTATTTTAGATCGGATATACGTGTCTTTACCCAAGATTACCGTCTTATTTCTACTTACGACTTGGTATGTATTAGAGAGAAAAGGATGGAATCCTTTTGAGAATTCTAGAATATAAATTTAACTATTTCAACCCATTCAACTACACAACTAACTTTATCAATGTATTACAACTTGCAACATGTTATGCTCTAATTTATGTTTCACTATAGTTGCGGTCTCTAGTGTTTCGTGAATAAATCAAACTCGTCAATTGTATAACCTTGTGTGATGCGTGATCCAAAATTTTTCGTCAGGGAATAAAAAACAAATCAGGCAAAACATATGTCGTATAAAATAAAGTTAAAGGGGGTTGCTCTGGTGGCGGACCCAGGCGGCACAATGGCGAGCAGGACTACCAGCCAGCCTCGCTCGATGGTGGCTGAGTGGCGGTGTAGCAGCTAGCGTATTTTGTTTTTGAAGTAGTTAGAGTTCGAGACTTTGGTTGTCCCATATATAAATTCATAATATAAATTATTTGCTTTCTAGTTTCCACCCTAAGAAGCAACCGCACATGAAAGAAACTGTGGTCGGTGTGTGAGGTCAGTACTCGAATCTCGATGGCACCCCGATATAAATGGATCTTTTTTGGTTCCTTCAACTCCAAATTATTCTTTAGCCCTTTGGTGCAAATCATTATTTTTTTTGGAAAGCATAACTCCATTAAAAGGCTAGCAAGTAACTAAGCATACAATTACAGCAAAGAAACATTAAACAACACAAAATTACATCAGCATTGCTACAGTAAACTATGAAACATTAATAACATCAGCTCAAAAACTAAAATTAACCCATTTGTCCCAATCAAGATACTCCATCTTAGCTCTGTTCTTTACCCAAAGGAACCCGCAGAGTTTTATATCTTCGATCAGCTTCTTCGTGGACGGATGGCGGTTACTAAAAATCACCTCGTTTCTCAGTCTCCAAATGCACCATATTGCGGTAATGATAATTGCATACAACACCTCCTGTTTGGTTTGAGAACGAGGAGCCTTGATCGATAGAAGGTCCTTAAAACTGAATGCGAAGATATGTGGTATTTTACACCAAGATGAGATAAATGTCCACACCATATTTGCAAAATAGCACGAAATGAAGAGATGCTCCATTGTTTCTAGATGCTGCTCGCAAAGAGGACATACATCAGAATCGATGTGGATGTTTCTTTTGATGAGAGCTTCGCGAGTTGGGATCCGCTCCATCTCCGACCTCCATACTAGAATATTTGCTTTGGCCGGTACCCACGAGCACCAATCATAGATGAAGGGGTTGACTACTTGATCATGCTTTGAAAGGAGAGACCGAACAGACTTTACCGAGAATTGCATGGAGGAATTACCGTGCCAGACCCACTTCCCGTCGATACATCCGATTAAGTGAGTGATGGCCACGTTCTAAACGGAAAGATATTTTTCGATTTTTGCAATATTTTTCCAAGATCCAGAGAGTTGATTGTTTGTAGGGATAAAGGAGGAACTCGATAGGTGATGATGAAGACATGATATAACTTGTTTCCAAAGAGGCGCTGCCTCGCATTTGAACTCCACCACCATTTTGTTAGTAGACTAATATTGAGATCCTTTAGGGATCCAATTCCAATCCCCCATCTTCCTTGTGTTGGCAAACCCTTTCCCATTTGACCCAATGGATTTTGTTTTTGTTTTCGGATCCTCCCCATAAGAATCTCCTCCTAATGGTGTCTAGCTTCTTGATGACTTTTTCTGGAGCTTTGAAAAGGGAGAAGTAGTAAACCGGAAGGCTATCTAAAACAGCCTTGATGAGGACAATCCTTCCAGCCATAGAGAGGGTTCTTGATTTCCATAGTGACAGACGAGCCCCGAACGTATCAATAACCGGCTGCCAACTTTTGACTAAATTCATATTCGCTCCTACAGCCAGACCGAGGTATTTGAAGGGCAGGGATCCCACCGAGCAATTTAGTAAAGATGCTGCCTGACTTACCGCATTCGGGGGAAGCATTAAGGCCCAAAATGTTACATTTTTTGCGTTAATTTCCAATCCCGAGACTAGGTGGAAGCATCTCAGGATTCGCCTCAAGTTAAAGATGTTATCTAACGACCAATCCCCCAAGATCATGACATCGTCTGCAAATAGAAAATGAGAAACCTTTGGACCGTTATTGGGTAGAGCTAGGCCCGAGAAAATCCCCACGGATTGAGCCTTATTCATGATCCAGTTGAAAGCCTCCACCCCAATTAAAAATAAAAAAGGGGATAACGGGTCCCCTTGTCTAACGCCCCTTGAACAATAGAATTCCGAAGATGGGGACCCGTTAATTAGAACAGAAGCCTTTGCAGAATGAAGAATACCCCGAATCCACATTCGCCACCGATTGGGAAATTTCATATTTTGGAGCATGGAATCTATAAACTGCCAGGAGATCGAATCGAAGGCTTTGTTTAGATCCAGTTTAAGAATAAGGCCCGGCTTCTTTGATCTTTTCAACCAAGCAATAATCTCGTTTACTACTAACGGTCCGTCAAGGATACTTATATTACTTTGGAATGCAGATTGGGCCTCGGAAATGATAGAAGGTTTGACAGGATCTCAGCCTCTCGTTTGATCAATCAGATTATGTTTGCAGCGGATTTAGCACATTAATTAGCGATTAATGCAAGAACATAAAAGATATTGCATGTAAAAGCACAAGCATAGAGAGAGAAAAGAGTTCTGCGAAATAATAAATGTTCTATTGCTTCTCACGTTTCGGCCATTAAAACAGTATGGTTCCCCATCCTTTTATAGGCGGCAAAAGGATGGGTTGATGTCCTTTTTCTGACATCAACTGAATATTAAAAATACAACTGACAAAACATAAAACTACTGAAGATGTCAACAGCTGACATCTTCTTACAAAAGTTTCCTAAGTACTGACAAAAGTAAAACTACTGAAATCCTACAACGACTGAAGAACAAGCTCTTCAGTCGTTTATAACTACTGATACTATAACAACTGAAGAACATGCTCTTCAGTTGTTGTACAACTACTGAAACAAAATAAACTACTGAAAAGGAAAAACCATCACAACAACTGAAGAAGATATCTTCAGCTGTTGTGACAAACTCTGAGTCTTCAGTACTTGGTCTTCAGACTTGGCTTCAGATGATATAACAACTGATGACTTCAATAGATATCATCAGTTGTTGTCTTCAGTCTTTGTCTTCAGACTTTGTGCTTCAGTAGAAGGTCTTCAGTTCTTCAGTTCTTCAGCTTTTGATTCTTCAGTACTTGTCTTCAGTACTTGAAGTCTTCAGTACTTGTAAGATCAGTACTTCAGACTTCAGTACTTGGTCTTCAGTACTTTGGAGTCTTCTTCAGCTGTTATTCTTCAGTTCTTTGATCTTCATTCTTTGTTCTTCAGACTTTGTCGGAACAGCTGATGGTTGGAGCTAAGACGCTCTCGAGTCTGACATTCAAGCAAGAGAACACAATAGCTGATGGGAGTCTTCAGTAGTTGTTGTGATGTCATGTGGGACTTAGAGGTTTTTCTGATCTTGGCTCATTGGTTCTTTTGGTCCAACAAACTCCCCCTGAACCAATGCAGCCAAAACCTCTAATTATTGGTTGTCCCACTTATTGGTGGCATAATGATTGGTCTATTTCCTTCTAGATCATATTAGAAGTTGACCCAGATAAGCACTGGCCTGAGAGGTAGTCTCTAGTGTTTGTTTGGCTAAGTATGGATGGGAGCTCTGTCTTGGGGAATTGGACACAGAGCTGTTGTCCCATCCATGAGATCTACCTCCTGTGTACAAGCCGGTAGGATTCTCGGGTGTAGGCTCGGACAAAGATCATTTGTTCTTCCTTGGTCATGCCCTCATCCCCACCATCGAACAATCCTTCACGGCCGTATGTCTCTGAGACATACTTGACCTGTTTCCCATTTTTGAGCTCAACTGTTGTGATTTGCTTGTAAGCAAATTCATCTGGATGTCTGCCTTCTAGCAACAAGTTGAGCTCATTTTTGCGGAAGTTCTCAAGCTTCTTATAAACTAAGCCTTTCCTAACCATCCTGTTTTCCAACATCATTTCAGGAGATAGCTTAGCTTTATAAGCTTTTTCGAACTCATCCACAATTTCCCAGGGTGTTACTACAAGAGCCAGAGTGATTACTTCATCTACAATCATCTTCATCTGGCTCTTGTACCTTACAGGAATATTGTTCTTTGTGATCCTGTGAGCCACCCTAGGATCAGGCCAAGTCCTCACTCTCTCTTTGTTATATTGGAAGGTTTGTTTGAGAGTGAAGAGTCTCAGAGCTTCTTTCTTCATATTCATGATAGAGGTAGAGGCAGCATATGCTTGGTCAATAGACTTAAGCATCTCAGCATCATGAAGCTGCTGTGCCTCTTCCTCTATCTTCACCCTCACAGTTTCCATCTGTGAGGTGGGGGTGATGGTTTGGGTTTTGGCCTTTGGTAGAGGAATGACTGCTGAAAGAGGCAGTCTATCCTCCTCATCCCCCTCTTCTTCTTCTTCTTCTTGCAGCCTCAACACCCTTCTCTTCTTCTTCAAGGGTGGATCATTGGTTGCGGGTTTTGGGGTGAAGGGGTTGGTTTAGTGGGTTGTGGTTGGGTTGTTGGTGTGGGAATGTTGGCAGGCACTGCTAGTAACCTAGAGATAAGGGCTGGTTTGGTCTGTTTTACTAGCAGTGTCCTGTTCCCAGCACCTGCTTCAGAAAGGGCCTCTGCGACCAGTCCCTTAGTGAAATCACCAGCCGAACAGATCTTGGTGGTTATTGCCAAGAGTCTGTCCCTGGTCCATGCTTTTACATCAAGGACTGGCCTGCCCAGATACTTCAAAATGAATCTACTCATAGCCTCGAGTTTCTTTTGATCCTCTTGGCTATAAGTAGACCATCGGTAGTTTATCTCCCTAGTTTCCATTTTCCTGATCTCCTGATCTAGCAGGGCAGTGTCCTTGTCAAAGCCTTGCTTGAACAGCTGAGCAATGGCAGAATCCATTGATTTGCTGTGTTCAGCATCAGCCTCCTTGACAAGGGCTGCTAGATCAGAGTCAGCCACCATCTTTCCCTCCTCTCCCTTTTTCTTATCAGTGAAACTGAAATCCTTTTGGATGTCAGCCACTTCTATTTGCTCAACCTCCCTCTCTTTCCTCTTCCCTTTCTCCCTCACCTTCCTAGTCTCCTCAACCAACTCCCTCTCAACCACCACCTCTTTCTCTGCCTCTACCTCCTCCTCACCCCTCTTCCTCTTGACTTGCACTGATGTCTCCCCCTTTTTGGGTGCATTGGTTGGGGTTTGACTATCAGCAAGTGCCTTAGAAATGGCAACCTCCACCATGGGTTGGATGTATGTGGGAAGCCTCTCATCAAGGGTTTGAATGACTAAGTCTTTAAGCATGGGTGTGATGAGAGGTAGGGATTTTTGGAGGATAGCATCCAGCTGCTCAGGGGGGTTCTGACCCTGAGAGCTAGTGCCAGAAGCAGGGGCTGGTGGCCGAGTTTGTGGGAGTGGCTCAGTGTTTATGAGACCTTCGGGTGAAGGTGCCATCTGTGGGGTAGTGGTGGCAGATGGACTTCTATCCTGAGTCATTTGAGCAAGCAGCTCTTTGAGTCTGCTTATCTCATCCTCTAGGATAGTGTTTTGAGCTACTACATCATAGAAGAAGCTCAGGTCATCATCAGCATGTGCTGAATCACCTGACCTCCTGACAATGTCAGGATGTACATGCCCTGAGTGTGGCTCAGTAATAGCATGTGCCCCTTGTTCATGGTACTGGGGACTTCTAGCCTCCGGATTGGATCCATCATCGGCAGTTGCCTCTGGTGAGGTCTTAGTGATGTTACCAGCTTCACCCTGCTCAGATGTTGATGCAGGGGAAGTGGCAGCCTCACCAGATTGTCCTGTCTCCCTAGCCACACTGGGAGATTGGACTGATTCTCTGTGCTGTGGGCTCCCACCGGCACTTGTATCCACCCCCTCTTCGGTTGGAGTCTCTCCAGTTGTAATAGGTTTCTGGGGAGAGGGTGGAGTGCTCAGATGGGTCAGCACTTTGGCGATAACCAATGTAGGGCTTTGTGGGGCGGTCTCATCAAGAGATGGGCTCGAAGCAGTGTGCACATGGGGAGGACTGTGCTCTTCAATGGCAGTCTTCTCAAGTGAGAAAGACCCCAGTAATGTGGTTGCCCAAAAATTGGTTGCATCAGGCTCCTGTTGAGAGGAAGCCTGTGCGGTTGTGGTGGGTGGACTCGTGGTACCTGCTGGGAGAATCGAACCAGCAGGCACATCCTGCCTTTGTGTTGCAGGGGCATCCTCAGGGGACTCATCTCTCTGAGTAGCCTTTTTGGGCTTCTTTTTGGCTTTTGGTTTGGTGGGGACTTTGGATTTGGAGGTGGAGGCTGTGGGTTCCAGCTGCGTGGGTTTTCGCAGCCGGCCAGCCTGTTTGAGTGTTTGGTCAGTGTTGTGCCTGGAGTATACCTCGGCTAGAACAGCCATGGCAGGGACCCCAGTCCCAACTAGTCCCTCAGCCTGAAGCTGGTTCTCTATTATGGCCATAATGAACCGAGGATACAAGATCCATCGGTTAGAAATTGGTTTTGTGGCCATATCCTTTATTTCCAAAAATAGTAAATCAGTTAAGTTTAACGGTTATTTTTCTTGGATAGAGAACAATACTTGTTGCCACCTTGTGGACATCTGGTCCCACGAAGAGGTTTTGGGAGCTAGACACACGTTCACCATGTGGAAGATCAGTCGTTGAGGGTCAGGGAAGTGTTTCTTCAACAAGGTGGAGGCGGAGAGGTTACCCTGGTAGTCATGGGATGTGAATGAGAGATCCAGGGTACCTTTGGGGTAGGAAGTTGGGTGAGTGGCATCCTCTAGCTCTAGGGTTTGGCGTAGGGTAGCTGGAGTGATAACCACGGGGTGGCTGTTGACGGAGGACCGGAGGGAGACCTCGCCATCCTGCTCTCCGGTTTGGACGGTTACATTTGTCCAAAACTCCGCCAAAGAGTCGGTGTATATAGTGGGGTTCAGGAGAAAAGCCGTTTTGTAGGGTGAGTCGTTCATAAGATCTACGGCTTGGTGGAACTTAGGCCATAATGGCGATTTTGTAAGATGGGCGACACAGTTGTGTCGAGGTTTCAGTTGCATGGTCGCCATTAATGGTGTATGGGAATTTCAGAGGTTTGGAAGGATTAGGTCAAGTGAGGAGTAAATGCTCTGAAAGTGGGGTATTTATAGGGAAGGTCAAAGGTTGAAAGAAAACTACTGAAGGTTTTGGTGTTAGTTATCAGTTGTTGTAACAACTGATGACGTGGTTTTAACCTTCAGTGGTTATAACATCTGAGGACTTGGTGTTGGTCTTCAGTAGTTGAAACTACTTAGACTTTGGTTTTGTTCTTCAGATGTTTTAAACGTCTGAAGAGTTACTGTCAGTCTTCAGTAGTTATGAACTACTGATGACCTAATATTCTTCTTCAGACTTTGTAACAACTGAAGACTTGGTGTTAGTCTTCAGTAGTTGTGAACTACTGATATCAGTAGTTATGAACTACTGAAGACATGGTATTGCTTCAGTTGTTGTAAAAAACTGAGGACTTGGTGTTAGCCATCAGTAGTTGTGAAACTACTGAAGACATGGTTTTGTCCAGTTGTTTGGGTATGAAACAGCAGTTGTTGTCATCAGCTGATGAGAAATTACTCATCAGCTGTTTCCATCAAATCAGTTGTTTCATACTAGCCTCCACACTCATCAGCTCTTTGGCTGACTTTCAGATGTTTCATTGACCCTTCAGCTCTTGTGAATATTTATGCCTTCAGCTTTTGTGATCAGATGTTCATAAGTGCTGATGACATTCTTCAGAGTTGGTGAACAAATTTTGTCTTCAGTACTTGTGTAAAATCACACATCAGTACTTGTGAACAAAATTTGTTCTTCAGTACTTATTTATTTGAAAATCATACATCAGTAGTTGTAATCCACCTCACTACTTCAGTTGTTTTCAATAAATAATGTACATCAGTACTTCTGAGTCATTTTAGTCTTCAGTAGTTGTGAAAGAGCTGAAGACTAAATTACTCATCAGTACTTGTATTTGACCTAATGCTCATCAGTAGTTGTGAAGTAAAAGCAGCAGCAAAGGTCAAATCAGTCAAGCTGCAGCATGCCAAGCCTTAGTGCCAAATTTTGGAATGTGGCACTATCTAAAGGCTTAGTAAAGATGTCTGCAAGCTCATCAGCACTAGGCACAAACTTAGGATCAATCAGACCTTTCTCATAGCAATCTCTAATAAAATGATGTCTGATCTCAATATGTTTGGTCCTAGAGTGCTGGACTGGATTCTTAACAATACAAAGAGCTGAAGCACTATCCATTAATAATGGAGTCTTAGTCTCAGTAATGCCATAATCTAGAAGTTGGTTCTGAAGCCAGAGTATTTGAGAGGTACAGCTTGCAGCAGCAATATACTCAGCTTCAGCAGTGGATGTAGCAATGGATGTTTGTTTCTTACTCTGCCAAGAAACTAAACAATTGCCTAGGAATTGGCAACCACCGGAAGTGGATTTTCTGGTGACTTTGCATCCTGCATAGTCACTATCAGAGAAAGCAACTAATTTGCAAGAATGCCCAGCTGAATACCAAAGACCTAGTGATTGGGTACCTTGCAGATATCTAAAGATCCTTTTGACTGCAATCAAATGGGATTCTTTAGGTGCAGCCTGAAATCTAGCACAAGCACATGTTGCAAACATGATGTCTGGTCTAGAGGCTGTAAGGTACATCAAGGACCCAATCATACATCTGTAAAGGGTTTCATCAACCGCTTTACCTTTCTGATCTACATCTAGTTGTGTGATGCTGCTCATGGGAGTAGAACAGGGCTTACAGGTTTGTAAATCAAACTTACTCAACAACTCTTTGGTATACTTGGACTGATGGATGAAGATTCCATCATCCTGTTGTTTGATTTGCAAACCCAGAAAGTACTGTAATTCTCCCATAGCACTCATTTCAAATCGTAGCTTCATAAGCTTTGTAAATTCATCACACAACTTTGGATCAGAGGATGCAAAGATGATGTCATCAACATAAATCTGAACAAGGAGCTTATGTTGTCCCACAGTCTTGATGAATAAGGTTTTATCAATGGTGCCTCTAGTGAACTTATTCTATAGAAGAAAGGTTGAGAGTGTCTCATACCAGGCTCTAGGTGCTTGCTTCAGCCCATAGAGAGCCTTATCAAGCTTGTACACCTAATCAGGATGTTTATTGTCCTCAAAGCCTGGTGGTTGACACACATAAACCTCTTCTTTTATTTTTCCATATAGGAAGGCACTTTTGACATCCATTTGATAAACCTTGAGACTGTGAAAGGCAACATAAGCTAAGAACAGTCTGATTGCTTCCAGTCTGGCCACAGGTGCAAAGGTCTCATCATAATCGATGCCTTCCTCCTGTGCAAACCCTTGGACAACCAGTCTGGCCTTGTTCTTGACAATTTGGCCCTTCTCATCTGTTTTGTTCCTGAATACCCACTTGGTGCCTATAGCACACTTATATTTGGGTAATGGAACAAGCTCCCACACTTGCTGTTTCTTGAATTGAAGAAGCTCAAGCTGCATAGCTTCCACCCATCCATTGTCTCTTAAAGCAATATGATAGTTCTTTGGCTCTTACTGACTGATGAAGAGAGCATAGAAGCAGAAGTTAGACAATTGATTTCTGGTTGAAACTCCAGCATGGATATCACCAATGATCTGTGATGTGGGGTGATTCTTGAGCTCTTGATAGACTATGATATCTGTGCAAGTGTTTGTAGACCCATCAGCAGCAACAGATGGTGATGGAGATTCCTGAAACCATGTAGAGGATGGCAGCTCAAACAAAGTAGAGCAAGCAGAAATCTCATCAGCATTTGTAGTGGATGGAGCTGCTGAGGCTACAGGAGCATCAGGTTCAGTGGACTTAGGCAGGTTGTCACTAAACCTGAAGAGGTGAGTACTGACTTCATCATCATCAGTACCACCAGGTGAAGATCTGTTGACAGGCTCAACAGATGGAGGTTGATAAGGAACATATTGCAGTATGTCCAGATCAAACAACTCCACAAGGTTTTGTGGAATCTTGTCCTTTGGAGATTCATTGAACTTAACATGCAGAGTTTCTTCAACCCCCTTTGTTCTACAGTTGAAGACTCTGTATGCCTTGCAAGTTGATGAATAACCAACAAAATACCCTGCATCCACCTTACTAGCAAACTTCTGGAGTGGGTTGCTAGTGTTGAGAATAAAACAAGGACACCCAAAGGCTCTAAAGAATGAAATAAGAGGGGCCAAATGATGAAGAACTTCATATGGAGTCTTCATCAACCTCTTATTCACTAAAGCTCTATTCTGTACATAGCAAGCTGTATTGACAGCTTCACCCAAAAGGTCAGTGGCAACCCTGAGTCAGCCAACATTGACCTTGCTGCTTCAATGAGGGTCCTGTTCTTTCTCTCCACCACTCCATTCTGCTCAGGAGTTCTAGGAATGCTAAACTGCCTTCTAATTCCCTTGGACAGGTAGAAGTCATCAAGTGTGTGGTTTCTGAACTCTGTTCCATTGTCACTCCTCACACACTTGACCTGTAGGGAATACTGCTTTTCTACATGTAACACAAAGTTCATTATTGTCTTTGCTGCTTCATCCTTGGAGTGCAAGAAGAAAGTCCATACAAACCTGGAATAATCATCCACAATTACCAGACAGTATTTCTTCTTTGCCATGCTCATTACTCTGACAGGACCAAAGAGATCCATGTGCAGAAGCTGTAAGCAGGCAGTGGACTTAGGTTCTTCTATTGAAGGGAATGGAACTTTGTGTTGTTTTCCTTTCACACAAGCAGTGCAGTCATCTTCACACTTGAACTCCTTCTGAGGCAATCCTCTTACTAAACCATGGCTTATGAGCTGATTCATGTTCTTAAAATTAACATGACCCAGCCTCCTATGCCATAGTGTAGACTCTTGAGGAGATGCCTTGGAGAATAGGCAAGGATGGCCTTTTAGATCCATCTTTTTGGAGAGATCTAAGGCATACACTCTTCCTGTCCTGTTGGCCTTCAGGAGAGTGTGTTCATCCAATGCCTTGTCAATCAAACTCAGAACTTTGGATGACAGAATCCGACAGTTCTGGCTTGTGAAAAGGGCAACATGGCCTTGGTCACACATTTGACTGACACTCAGGAGGTTGTACTTGAGATTCTCCACATGGTTAACATCATCAAACCTTATTTCCCCATTAGAAACAAAGCCTTTACCAATGATGTAACCCTTTGCATCATTGCCAAATGAAACAAATCCCTTCTTTCCTTGAGAGTAGTCATTAAGAAGGGAGCTGCTTCCTGTCATGTGCATGGATCCTCCACTGTCTACATATCAGATGCTTCTATGGCATGTTGAAGAACCCTGCAAACACAACCATGTGTTAGTTTGTCTTGGAGACCCAAACCTGCTTGGTTTTGGGTCTGTTCTCAGCTACAGGTGCACACTAACAGGTGTGTTGTGTGTCACAGCTTGAGGTGAAGAAGATGGTACAGAAGAGGAATCCTTTGGCTTGAACTTCCTTTTCTGTGGTTTCAACACAGGAGCATCTAAGTGGTTGACTCTTCCCACTAGGTGCTGAACCATCATCACCAATTGTGTCTGATTCTGTGATAAGGCCTTCAGCTCTTCAGACACATTGGAGTTTGCTAATGATGAGTTCCTATGTTGTACCATCTTTTTCTGAGCAACCTCAGCTGTTGCCTGAGTAATCCCTACCTTCTTTTTAGATTTAGCTTTGGGCTTAGGGATTTCAGGCTTGGATGTTGCTAGCACAAACTTAGTTTCAAACTCATTCTTCATTTTATTGATGTTTTCATCAATTTTCTCCTTCTGTTTGAGTTTGGAACCCCTTTTGTACCAGCAATCATCAGTAAGATGATTGAACAAATCACATATCTCACATGGCTTTTTCTTCATCTTATGTGATCATCAGCTGAAGAGGATTTAACTGCTGAAGACTTGTTCTTCAGCTGTTTGTCATCAGTACTAGCAGTTTTCTTCCTAGTGCCTGCTTTCCTGGTATCCTCTCTAGCTGTCTTCAAACCTTTCCTACTGTTAGTTTTCTTCTCTTTAGTGCTAACAGTATTTGAGGTTTGAACTTCAGATGTTGTCACTTGCTCTCCAGTACCTTCAGTACTTCTAGTGACAACACCTGAGTTGATCAGCCTTTTGGTTATGTGACAGACATCATTTGAACCATCAGCTGTTGTAGCATCAGCTGATTGGTTTTGGCAGGAGTAAATGCTGACATCCATCTCTGATGATGCTGATTCAGAGGATAGTAAGTCACATGATGAAAAGGATTGGTTATTGCTCTCCCCATCAGATTCAACTTCTACTCTTGAAGTGAAATCTGTGGGAGGAGCAGTGTGATTATAACCAATGCCAAACTTCACATTGGAAGCTGATTGCTTGCTAAGAAGCATTTCAAAACCCTTGCATGATTGCACCCATCGATCACACTCAACTTGGGTGGTTGCAAGAGTTTCCTTGAGGTCTTTGTTCTTTTCTAGAAGTACATCTTCCCTAGCTTTATCATCTTTGATTTGGCATTTAAGCTTGTAAATCTCATCATTTTTATCTTTTAGAACAACCTCAAAATCAGCTTTTCTTTTGGAAATTGTTTGCTCAAGCTCAAGATTTTTATCTATTAAAGCTACATTTGCTTCTCTAATAGAAGCAAATGCTGCTATGCATGATTCTGAACAAAGCTTGGCTTTTGCCTCAGTGGATACCTGAGATGAGGCATTGGATGATGACCCTTCAGCAGAATCAAGGGCCATCAGAGCAAGATTTCTAAAAGGTTGGTCACCACCATGTTGACCAGCACCTTGAAGTAGTTGATCCTGACCAGATAGCTCTTCTGGTAGACTACTTCAGTCAACAACAGTTGGGGTGAAAAAGCTTTGTTGTTGAGGTTGTGTGTGGTGATGAGATTGGGAAGAATGAGGCTCTGGAAGAGCATGAGGTGGTTGAGCCGGGGGTGCTTGAGTTTGACTAGGCTGAGGCATGTAGTAACAGGGGTAAGGATATGGCATATGACCCTGTGTCATAAAATAAGCAGGTGGTGCCTGTGCCTGAGATGGATAGCTAGAACTGGAGGAGGGTTGCCCTTTGTGCTGTGAGCTATTGCTGGGAAAAGTCACAAAGGGTGCAGATGAGTTAGATCCAGATGATCTACACTCTCTTGCAAAGTGTCCAAGCCTTTGGCACTTGTGACACCTCAACTTGCTCTTGTCAAAACCAACTTTGGTTTTGCCAGAGATTCCTGGGAATTTCCTACCAGTTCTCTTGTAGAAATTTTGAGAGCGGATATTTATCATTGCCATTTGGTTCAAAATATCCATCTCTTCCAGATCATCATCTGGAATGCCCTTCAAGTCCTCCATCAGAAAACACAAGTTGTCACCACCACCTCCTGAACTACTAACACCAACAAAAGCTTGTTCTAAGTTGGTAGAGAAATCAATATGCTCATCATAAGAACTTTCTGATGAAGCATATTCTGACTCATGACTTATCAAGGCAGCATTACCTTGGACAAAGTCATCAGCAAGTTTGCCAGAAGATGACAACTTCCTCTTTTGCTCTACCTCTCTCTCAAAAGTGAGCAATTTCCCATGAAGTTGGGTGAGAGATAGAGTGTCCAGGTCAGCACTGGAGCGTAGGACAATGGTATATGTGTCCCATCTCTCAGGCAATGACCTGAGGAACCTGTTGTTCATCTGGCTTTTGGAGTACTCTTGTTTAACCATCTTCAGCTCAGAGATCAAACAAGAGAACCGCTCAAACTGCTGGGTCAGAGTCTCACCCTTTCTATATGAGAATGTCTCATATTGTTGGGCGAGGATTTCCCTATTGTTTGCTAAGACCGAATCAGTTCCTCCAAATTGTTCCTTTAGAGCAACCCATAGGTCATGAGCAGACTCATGATGCAAGAGCCCTGAATATATCTCATTAGGAATAGCCATGGCTAGAATTCCATGGGCTCTAGCATCAATTTCGAACAGCTTTAGATCTTCGTCCGAATATTGTTCAGGTTTCTTCGCAACCTGTTCATTAGATTCCGGGACGCTCACCATAGGCTTGTATGGCCCATGCACCACTGACTTCCAACAACCAACACTGTTGACAGCCAAGTGGTGTAGCATACGTCTTTGCCATATGTTATACTCGTTCCTTACCAGCATCGGAGGCTTGGTTGCGGAACCAGTGTTGTGAGGATCATTAGTTGGTGTTGTCATCTCAGGTTTTAGTCAAAAACAAGTTTAAACACGACAAACGTAACTCAAAACCACCAAAAGACCTCAAGATTTTGGCCGGAAACAGCAGAAACTCACTCTCTATGGCTAACTCTTGCAAATTGCTAATTCGATCAAACAGAGAGATCAAAAGAGCAGTTTCAAATGATCAATAGTGAAATTGATCAATACTTAACCTGCTCTGATACCATTTGACAGGATCTCAGCCTCTCGTTTGATCAATCAGATTATGTTTGCAGCGGATTTAGCACATTAATTAGCGATTAATGCAAGAACATAAAAGATATTGCATGTAAAAGCACAAGCATAGAGAGAGAAAAGAGTTCTGCGAAATAATAAATGTTCTATTGCTTCGCACGTTTCGGCCATTAAAACAGTATGGTTCCCCATCCTTTTATAGGCTGCAAAAGGATGGGTTGATGTCCTTTTTCTGACATCAACTGAATATTAAAAATACAACTGACAAAACATAAAACTATTGAAGATGTCAACAGCTGACATCTTCTTACAAAAGTTTTCTAAGTACTGACAAAAGTAAAACTACTGAAATCCTACAACGACTGAAGAACAAGCTCTTCAGTCGTTTATAACTACTGATACTATAACAACTGAAGAACATGCTCTTCAGTTGTTGTACAACTACTGAAACAAAATAAACTACTGAAAAGGAAAAACCATCACAACAACTGAAGAAGATATCTTCAGCTGTTGTGACAAACTCTGAGTCTTCAGTACTTGGTCTTCAGACTTGGCTTCAGATAATATAACAACTGATGACTTCAGTAGATATCATCAGTTGTTGTCTTCAGTCTTTGTCTTCAGACTTTGTGCTTCAGTAGAAGGTCTTCAGTTCTTCAGCTTTTGATTCTTCAGTACTTGTCTTCAGTACTTGAAGTCTTCAGTACTTGTAAGATCAGTACTTCAGACTTCAGTACTTGGTCTTTAGTACTTTGGAGTCTTCTTCAGCTGTTATTCTTCAGTTCTTTGATCTTCATACTTTGTTCTTCAGACTTTGTCGGAACAGCTGATGGTTGGAGCTAAGATGCTCTCGAGTCTGACATTCAAGCAAGAGAACACAATAGCTGATGGGAGTCTTCAGCAGTTGTTGTGATGTCATGTGGGACTTAGAGGTTTTCCTGATCTTGGCTCATTGGTTCTTTTGGTCCAACAAGGGAGGACCAATTTAAGTCTGTTGGCCAAGGATTTTGAAATAATCTTGGAGATGCAACCCACCAATGAAATCGGACGATAGTCATTTAAGGAAGTTGGATCTTGAGACTTGGGAATATGGATGATAAAAGATGATGAGCAAGAGTCCGAGATGCGGCCATTCTTGTAGAAGCAGTTAACCATGGACATAATGTCCATACGCAAGAGATCCCAAAATCTCTGAATAAACGCGAAGTTAAACCCGTTAGGGCCCGGAGCTTTATCTTTCCCACAGTCCCAAACCGTCGCCTTAACTTCGTCCGAGGAGAAAGGTCTAATAAGGAATTCACCATCGGTTATGAAAATCCCAGGAATGTCATCGCAATGCAACCTGGGCCTGGATGTCATAACCTCTTTAAATCTTTTTGAAAAAAAGATCTTAGCCTCCTCTTTAATTTCTTTCGGATTAGAGTTCCATTTCCATTTAGGAGCAGACCATTTATTCTGTTTGAGTTTATTCTTGAGTTGATCATTCCATGAAAGAAAGCCGTGTTTTCATCACCCTCGACAGCCCATCTGGCCCGAGATTTCTGTTTTAGATCCAACCATCTCTTATTTTCAATTTCCAGCAATTGCTTTCTGGCTTCCGTTATGTCGGTGCTTTCGGATTCTGATAGACCGAACAATTCGGCAGTTTGGTCCAGAGATTTGATCTTGGAAGAAAGCATATCAATCTCTGAATTTTCAGCCTGTTGCCGATCCCAATTCCATTTCTTTAGGGCAGCTTTGACGTTTTTTAATTTACTAGCCAGAGCTACATCCGGTCGGGAAGAATATACCGGAATCGTAAAGGCTTTTGAGACAATATCCTCTATACCTGCACATGTAATTTTGATTTTATTTAGTTGTTACCCTTAAGTTAAAGATACTCTTAAGTTAAAGATACTCTTAAGTTAAAGATACTCTTTATTTAAGTGATTGATTGTTCAAATCCTTTAAACATCATTAATAATAAAATGGAAAACTTATATACACACATTATTGATATCCAGATCACTAACTTTAGTTACCTGTGTATTATACGGGGGGTGGAGTGTTAATTATTAAAATAACACATAAACATAAATAAAACTAAATATATTACACGGGTTAAAAAAATAAAATTGATTAGTTGTTGATTGTTATTTATATTATACTAAATTTAGTAAACCCGTGTATTATACGAGTTAAAAAATAAAATATTAATTATGATGAATGTTTATGAAGTATAAAATGATATTTTAAAATAAGATATGATTAAAATTACGTATGAGTAATAATTATAAGTAATAATTTTAATTTTTATTTCCAAAAAAGTTTAACCGTTTTGTCCAAACAAACAGTATTAAAAATATCATTTTTAAAAGTTTCTTATTATAACTCCTAATTTTAATTATTTTTAGTTTATAAAGAAGTTTACTTTTTAAAAACATCAATTTTAAGATAATTCATATTTTTAAAAATATTTGATGTTTTAGAAAAACTCTTATTTTATAAAAAAATTAATTTATAAAAATAACATTAATAAAAAGATATCTTTTCTTAATTTATTAAAAAATATTTTTAATCTTAAAAATAATTAAAATTATTTAATCTTTAATTTATGTAACTATTTAAAAGGAGAGAGAGACGGAAAAAACAAACTTAGGAGGCCTAGAAATATGACAAGTGTCCCCCAAATTACTTTTTAATATTATATATAGATATATAGATATAGATAAGTAAAGTTCGATGTGTAAATGTTAACAGTGTATTTCATAAGTGTTGATTACGAATGAGATATGGACAATACAATTAAGCGTGTTTGTTTAGATAAGTTTCACAACAAGTAATAATCTTAAGAAGGTTTTTACTAGACACCCTGATAATACAATGTGTGACGTATCATTTATAGAATGACTACATGTATGGTTTTTTAGTGATGTGTTTAAGTTTAAGTTTAACTTTTTCACATAAAAGATGAAAGTGATTATCTTCTTTTCTTTTCTAACAGTCTAAATACAAGGCTTTATGGCGGATTATGAGGAGCATTTATTTGACCACAACTCAAGTTATTAACTTACGGAATAATTTCCGGAGCAGATCGCGTCATATTTCGACACGTGGCACAACACAACAGGCTGCCGACGCATATCTCACTATCACAGAACAAGTCATAATATAATACACCCTGTGCATACAATACACCTATCACGCTAACCTACGCTTCATCTTCTTCATTCGAATACCCTAATATTCACAGTACACCATATCACCTCCATTTCTTCAGTTCAATGTCCCACTGTTAATCGACCAATTTCACTTCTTTTGTGTGCAATTGAATGATTGATTTCACGTACAATTACCATGAACTGTATTCCGATAACTTGAATTAAAACAATTGATCGTTCACAGATCATCAATCAATGGAGAAAGCGAGCTATTCGTTTCAACAGACTCGTGTTTATGCAGTGGGATTAGTCTGTGGTTTCCTCTGGATTTGCTTACTGTACTTCTATTTTCAGGGGTTGAAGGTGCATCTTTCTGGAGCACGAATCTGCAAATCAACCCCAATTCGAATCAATCTAGGGTTTCCGAACCCCAATCCGATGTTAATCACGCACCAGAGTATGCTCAATCGGTTGTTTCTCTATCTGAAACAGTGAAAAACGATACCTTCGATAACCCTAGGGTTTTCCCCTTCATGAAGGCGATGAGAACTGTAGACAATACGAGTGATCCATGTGGTGGAAGATACATATACATTCATGATCTTCCTTCACGATTCAATCAAGATATGTTGAAAGAATGTGGGAGCATTAACAAGTGGTTCGATATGTGCGAATTCACCACGAATTTCGGGCTCGGACCGCCATTGAACAACACTGAAGGTGTGTTTTCTGATGAAGGATGGTATGCGACTAATCAGTTTACAGTTGACGTCATCTTCTACAATCGGATGAAACAGTATGAATGCTTGACCAATGATTCATCAATGGCTGCAGCTGTTTCGTCCCGTTTTACGCAGGATTCGATGCTGCGAGATACCTTTGGGGGTATAATGTCTCTGTGAGAGATGCTGCATCTCTTGATCTTGTTGATTGGTTGCAGAAGAGAGATGAATGGAAGATGATGAATGGTAAAGATCATTTTCTTGTTGGAGGAAGAATCACTTGGGATTTCAGACGATTAACCGATGAAGAAACCGATTGGGGGAACAAGTTCTTGTTCCTACCCGCTGCAAGAAACATGTCGGTTCTCCTCATCGAGTCGAGCCCGTGGAACTCGAACGATTACGCAATTCCATACCCGACTTACTTTCATCCGTCTAAAGATTCGGAGATTTCCGATTGGCAGGATCGGATGATGAGATCGGAGAGGAAACATCTTTTTTGTTTTGCGGGTGCTCCACGACCCGATAACCCTAAGTCAATTCGGGGTCTTTTGATCGATCAATGCAGGAATTCGAGTGTCGGGAAGCTTCTGGAATGCGGGGCCGATGAGAGCAAGTGTCATTCGCCGAGTAATGTGATGAGGATGTTTCAAAGTTCGTTTTTTTGCTTACAACCGCAGGGTGATTCGTATACGCGAAGATCGGCTTTTGATTCGATCTTGGCGGGTTGTATACCTGTGTTCTTTCATCCGGGTTCGTTTTACACGCAATACACTTGGCATTTACCAAAAGATTATACAAGATACTCAGTTTTCATCCCGGAGGATGATATTCGTAGGAATGTAAGTTTAGAACAACGTCTTGGTCAAATTGATCGTGACACGATCAATAAGATTAGGGAAGAGGTTATAAACTTGATCCCGAGGTTAATCTATGCGGATCCCCGATCCAAACTCGAGACTACAAAAGATGCATTTGATGTATCTGTGGATGCGATTATCCGAAAGGTGACAAAATTGAGACAAGATATGATCGACGGGCGAACGGATAATGATTTTATTGAAGAACTTAGTTGGAAATACGCGTTATTATATGAAGGCGAGTATTTGGGCGTTCACGAATGGGACCCGTTTTTCGCTAAACAAAAACCCGACGATAGCAAAACGAATTCCAGTGGGTTTTCAGGAAACACGACAAGGAATTCTTAGATGATCGAGAGAAAAAGAGAATTTATTCGACGAAAGTTACAGTTTTATATACGTCTAAATTACGAAAAATGTAATTTTATTTAATTTTATTTATTTTTAGATAGTAGTAAAAGGTAAACAAAACAGATTTGCAAAGGGTAGTAGAGAATCTTGATCATTTGGATTCACATCCTATTCTGTAAAAATATATGAGTAGAGTTTTTAAATTATATGGTATGGTTTTGGGTGGTTGTGAGTGGAGGAGAGAGAAAATGTTACTGTTCATCTGTAAATTTAAAGATTCACTGTTTAACTCTTATAAATTTTTAATATTTTTAAAAGTGGTTGTGAGTAAAAGATAATAATAAAGGTATTGAAAAATATTAATTAATTGAAAGGAGAGAGAAAAATTAGTTGTTTTTAATGTAAGTATAAGAATAAAAATAAATAATGGGATATGAATGCTGGATCCTAAACAATTGGGATAAAAGGTGGAGTATGAAAGTGTATCCAACTTAGATTTACTATTGTACTTTAATATAGTATATAGTCATGAACATGTAAAGAGGAGTACAATAATGGCAATGATTTTAATTTTGTGGTTGCTCCTATTAAGGAAAGCAAAGGCTTTGTGCACTTTTTATTTGTAGGTAGATAAAGCATGCGGTCAGGTCGGGCGAGATGAAACGGGCTTGTGTCAAAACGGTATGGATTAATATTAGTTAGGGTTGAAATGAAAATAACATAATGTAGTATATAACTTGAAGGTGTTTTGAGCATCATATCCACATGTACAATTCATATAACACATGATATAACATATTGACTATAAGCTCTATTACACGTGTATGCACAACGAGAAATTTTTTATGTAAAAGTATTTAAGCAAAGAGCAACAAGATCGTATAAACACACATGTTTATTAGTTTAAGTGATATTCATTAAACGATTATATAACCATACATAAATACTATATTTACATACATGACCAGGGCCGGCTTAATATTTTTGGAGGCCCGGTTCCAACCCTCCTTGTTAAAACGGGTCCAACCCGGGTATACCTCCCATCAGGTACTACCCGTACCCGGGTCCGGTCCACAGGATCGGGTCCGGGTCAGGTCCACCAGGATCGGGTCCGAACCCGGTTTTTATTCCCACCTCGAACTTTAAGTGGGCCGTTGGATTATCTATGGGAGTTCAAACAAAAGCCCATTTTTTAAGACCAATTAAGCTTTGACTCTCTAGAAGTCAAACAAATTAATCGTCGGCGGCTGAATGACCTCGTCCCTTTGTCACATTCCGTGAGCCAATTCTCTGTTCAAAAGTCAAAATCATTGACTTCAATTTCACCTCCATTGACAACGACACTCTCAATTCACAAGTCTCTCATCAGAACTTGACACCCCCCCCCCCCTCCATTTGGTCTCCGGAGACCCAATCAAATTCACACCCAAATTACAATCACAAGTCATGATCTTCCCATGAAACTTCCAACCGATTGTAATTTGCAATTCAAACCCACAGAGCTGAATTAGAATTAGAATATATAGTCTTAAATAATCGATTTGTATTCAAGGGAGGTGTTATTTGATGTGGGTTTCACACTATTTTCTCAACTTCTTCAGTTTCGTGAATCAAGTTTCAAACTTTGAATTAAGGGTTTAAATCAAGAATCACTTACGGAAAGTTCAACCAATCGCAATCCAATTTAATCGAGGGTGTTGAATTTGAATGCAACTTGTCCCCAATAATTCAATTGTATTTATGGGAGTTGTGATTTGATGTTTAATTCATCTAATTCATCAATTTGGAATAATCATAGTTTTTTGCTCTGAAGTCTTTTGGTTCTGTTGATCTTCAAATGGGGGGTTTAGTAATTGGAGACGAAGGTGGGATCGCTCAGAGTTTATGGAAGAAATCAACAAACGAATCGATATTTGCGATTTATACTCCTTATATACTTTCATTAGCATCTGGGAAATTGGATTCTGGTTCTTTTCTTCATTGCATCTTTCAAGATCTTCAGTTTCTGCAAGCTTCAGCTGAGGCGTAAGTTGGTAGTTTATTCATGTATAGAAATTGTTCATTTGTTTTTTAATCTTATGATTGTTCTTGATGTGGGTATCTGATTGCTTTGAAATTTGTGGATTTTAGGTTTGAGATGGCTGAAGAATGCTCAGATGATGATGAAGACAAGGCTGTAATTCGAAAGATTCGAAAGAGGGTGTTGAAGAAGATGACAATGTTTCGATCGATTGTTCAAGTAAGCTCTCAAATTCCCATCTTTATACTACAGAAAGATGATTAAATTGTAGTATTGATTTGCATAATTGCATCTAATTTGAGTTTTTTATCAAAACTGTGAGTTTGATTAGTACTTGATCATACAGGAATGGGGATTTGAACTTCCAGCAGGGAACATATCAGATCGTGCAATGACCAAATACACAGATTTTTTGCTCGATACAGCTTCGGGAAAATCAGTAAGAGAAAAGTTTCGTGGGAAGTTTGCGACGCCGTTTGAGAAAACTAAGCTTTCTGCATATGCACTTGCTGCCATGGCACCATCCATGAGGATTCATTTATTTCTGAGTAAGGAGATACAGGCAGTTCTTGAACCTGATGAGAACATTCATCTGTACAAAAGTGGATTGATAGTCTTGCTTCTCAAAAGTTCGAGGTTCGTTTTTGATAACAATGGTTATTTAAAGGCAGCTGGATGTGTGGGCCGAGTGGGTTGGGTAACAAGTCAAAACAAGTTCAAGCTAAAATGCTCGAATTTTTAGTATAGGTTGGATTGGGTTGACCCGTAAAAACGTTTTGTGCAGTTTTTTAAAAGTTTGAATGTATAATCATATGAGTTAATTATGATTAAAAGAACTATATTGCCACGGCAATAATCCGAATGTTTGAACAAAAGGAAGTAGGGAGTTGTATAAAAACTATAGACTTTCAGCGTCTTTCAACATATTCGACCCATTTGACTTTTAGCTAACTTTTCCGTTGACCCGTTTGATAAAAACCAGTAAAACACAACCCAAATCGAACACTTTTTTTCATTTTTTAAAAAGTGTTTGTTACACACTAATCCAAATATTTGAATAAGACCTATTAGGAAATGCATAAACTTCGTTTCTAAATTTTGGTATAAATAATTAGTAAGATTTTAATAATTCAAAAACTATATTGCTACAATACTAATCCAAATATTCGAATAAGACCAATTAGGAAGTTCTTTGAACTAAAGTAGACTTTGGGTGTCTTTCAACATGTCATTTGACTCGCTCCCTTTTAGCTGCTTTTTATCTGACCCGTTTGAGGGAGATAACATAATTCAACCCATCCATAAGTAAATGGATCGAAATTGCCACCTGTACTCCCCTGTCGTTAATCAATCAAGACATCTTGTATCTTATGTTGTATTTCCTCCAATTTTAGGATTCTGCATCCCAAATTGAAGAACTTTTAGATAAGTTGACCGTATCTTTGACTGGTGAAGAACTTCAATTTGTAGAAACAATCTATCACAAAGCAATGAAGCTTCAAGTAGATTTTTTCTCAGCTCAACCAATCACCCAAAACACTGTTGTTCCCTTGTATCGGGCTCATGGAAATGATGAACACAATGTTTTGATATGTAGTGGTTTTGACATGACATGTAGTGCTGTTGATTCAGGTGCACTTCTTGCTGATGTGGCAATCATAAAATCATCACAAACAGTAAAGTCTAATGGATATGAATCCAGTGGTGATGGAACTTTTTTGGTTGATCTTCGGAATATTTGGAGCGGTCTTCATAGTCAGTATGTTGAAGAATATGAACTGTGTATTGACAACATCATGCTTAGCGAAAAAGGTATACATTCTTTTTTTGCACAAAACTGACTCAACATATAATTTGTGATTAGAACTAATTATTGTCAAAACTGATTTTCAAAGGGCTTATTAAAATGACCTGATCATTCATTCTAATAACCTAATTAGAAAGATTTGTACTTGAATATCTCTTTTGGTCATGTAATGTGTTACCTTTTTAAATAATCAAAATTTGGCAGAACACTTAAAAACCTCTCCTACAACATGTCTTGTTAGTTGTTACAACTGATCATCTGACTCTAGTTATCTGTAGTCTCATAATCGCTTTTGAAACATACATAGTGTGAGTTTATAGTTCCATATTTTTCATGTAATCTAAATAATATATGCAAAGTATGTTCTACTTTCAGTTGGTATCTAAAATATTGTAAGATCCTATAATTTGTTTATATTTTTTATTGAGCAGTCACAAAATTCGACTTTGAAAGCCTGTGTAAAGCCCTTGGGCAGTTATCGGATCTTGAAAAGGCGGGAAATTTAAGGGTGGATAACTCTGGTGTATTGAAAGGATTGCATATGGATGACATCAAATGGGCTGCTGAACACTTGGTTTTTCAAGATGGCTGTCTAGAATTCTTTAAAGAAATTGAAAAACATGAAAATGTTGCAATTGATGCTCATATACTTTCATACTGTTGGTCTGGGGATCTCATTAGGTCTGCCTTTAACTCAGGTGTGTGTTTCTTTTATATATGTTTTCTGAAAAGAATGATATGCTGTTGTTTGGTTCTCATTAAAGGTGGTGATTTTGATCTGTTTAGCTAAAGATTGATCGGTTTGGGTTATGTTTAATACCGGACATATTAAATGGATAAACTTTAAAACATAGCTGAAATGAAGCGGATCGTGAAGTATTGAGTAGCTTGAAATTTAACCAAAGTTTATTCAAATTGGTAAATTTGAGAATTTAGCTATAAATGGAGTTTGCTTGAACACAAAGTTTATTCAGTTGCTCTCAGCCTAGTAAACGCTTTATTAAAGAATAGATTACTACTAAAAGTAGAGGTGACAAGATTGGGGGTTGGGTAATAAGTCGAAATGGGTTCTGATTGCAATGGGTTTTTTTTGTACGGGTCAAAAACTATCGAATCAGGTTAACCCGTAACGCTTGTTTGTCCATTTTTAGGTTTTCTTATGAAACAAGATTCTTCAAAGAATCTTAATATTTAGATGGTATGGTTTAAATTAGACTTTGAGCGACTATCAATCTGTTTAATTGATTCTCCGTGTGGCTAAATGTTTAATTCAACCCGTTGAGTATAAAACACATCCCAGATCGACCCATTCATGATTGATTGGGTCAAAAGTTCCGTTTCTTTTAAATAGTTGTAATCAAATTTAAACGGTAAAAAGTGTTGGAACTCATCCAACTCATATTATGAATCAATCATTTTGACATGGTACCAGCCCATCCATTTCACCATTTCTATTGATATTGATAGGGACTTAAGATCCATGACATTGTGTACACTTTCTTCATTATTTGATTCAATTCTATTTGATTGAACAGGAGATTCAAAATTTCCCAATGTCCATTCAAATGAGTTACTCTTCACCGAATCTATATCAACCGGAGAAATCTTGAAAAAAGTTCAATCTCCCATCGAAAAGCTTCAAACTTTCAACCATATCTGCAAGAACTCCAACACCAATGGCCCAAACTTATCAGTTTACATTGGTGGTTCTGTTGAAGATTTGCTTTGCCTCTTGAAAGCAGATATCGGGATCGTTATTTCTCCAAGTACTAACATAAAAAACTTGGAGGTTTATTCGGTTTTACATTTGTCCCATTATTTTCTGGTTTAGTGAAGAAACAAAGAGAGCTAATCGAAGGCGGTTCTCCTTGTTGGAAGGGTCTTTCTGGTACACTTTACACAGTTTCTAGTTGGGCTGAGATTCATGCTTTCATTTTGGGTGTATAAGTGAGATCTCCAAACAAAAATATTAAATAAATAACAAATATAAAGAAAGAAGTGTATATTTCTAATTGAGAGTGACAGTGAGTGGTAATCATAGGGGTTTATACTTTATAGCCAGATTATTAGTAATGGCTAGGCTTGAGCCTTGTATACTTTACGAGGGCCGCCGCCCTCGTTGTACTCTTGGGTTAGTTATTACGGTTTTGGGTTTGGGGTTTTATGTGTGATTTTAACAATGACGTTTGAATATATAAATATAGTTCTATTGCAATGTACAATGGATCCATTTTTATGCACATGTTTGTTTTTTTATTTGTTGTTATCGTATATAATTTACCATTTTACAGGTTTTGATAGCATTTGTGTTGATCTTGAACATTTCTGGTATACTTCTCTGTCTTGAGCATTTTATTTCTCCAATACCTTGTGGTTTTTGTCATTAGGGAGGATAAGTTCAACCTCCATATGTAAAAGTTGACTGATGTAGCCACAACATCAATATACAAGAAATATAAACATGGAAGAATCCAACCAAAACTACACTAAAATCTCATAAACCCTATAATTCATTTCATAGTAGATTCCATAATTACAATATCATAGAACTCAACTTATCAGTAACATGTGCATTGTGTATGCTTAATAATGTTCTTGCACCAACCAGATGCTTGCTTATACAAAAGTTGCCAGACAAAACCGGGTCTCACCCAAAACCCTGATGTGACGAAAAATGTAGGATTCACACGAACCCACAAAACCAAACGCATCGATCAAACCATCACCCTTTAAACCAACAAGAACTTGGCTATCGAGCTCATCCAACCAGAAAACGAAGTTTATATGTATTTTTGACAGATCAATTCTGTCTCTCGTTGCATTCTTGAAATCTTGGTGCTGAGATGTGATTGCATCAAGAAGTTAGCGGGTTCCTGGATAAGAAAAGTAGGTTTGGGTTATGTATTATCTCTAACAGGTCAAATGGATAAAAAAATGTTTTTGGGCTAAATAGACCAGAGTCAAACGGGTCAGAAGTCATTGAAAATGTATTTTTAATGTAAAAATCTCCTATATCAATTTATTGAAAATGATTATCATTGAAATACTAACTTTTTTCTAATAAACTCGGATAACTTATGGAATTTTAAAATATTGAAGAAATGTTTCAATGAAGCAGGACCCTTTTGACCCGTAGAACAAATGACCAATTTCGACATGATACCCAACTCGTCTGACTTGCCCATTTTGCAATCACTAGTATAACATAAGTAGTTACTCACCAAGCTCGTTGGAATCGGAATTTTTCATGATCCTAAGCCTCTTGACAGAAGTAAGAAACATCCTGAAATCAGATAAGTGGATAAATGTTAAATTGGTCAAACAAATCACTTTAACGGTTAAAATTTAAAGAAATGGAAGTTAAGAAATCATACTCCCAGGGAACATCTCCAACAAGCATACAATCTCCATCTTTATCTTCATACGTGAGCACATAATCAGACATTCCATCTAATAATCTTGAAGGTTTAACAGCTTCTGTGCTCGAACCTAAACACATATCAACAAAAAAAATATATTCGTCAATCTGCTAGGCAAAGTAAAGTTTGCATGATCAAAATTTGTCATTGAATTGAGTCAAGATTTAAGAGCCAAATCAATTTAAACTGATCAAGAAACAAACTTTTGGAAAATCCCTAATAATAATTTTAAATGATAACTAGTGATGAAGGTGACATTTTTAAAACAGTTATTTATTAATAGGTCGATTTGGGTTTTTATTATTCAAAATGAGCAAAATATAGAAGTATAGGTAAAACAAAACAGGTTAAATGGGACAGGCTCGCATAAATTTTTATACATACAACCCTCCTGAATCACTTTACCCTAACATTTAGTACTGTAATCATATACTTTTCTTAACAATATAAGCGCGCTAATTAATTGAATATATAAAAACTGGACAAATGATTTACGGGTCACCTTGACCTGACCCTATTTACTTGTTTCAACCTAAACCCTTAGTGAACCGTTACCAACCTATCCCAACTCCAAGTATTAAGTTCATTGATGACAGTATAGAGGTATTATAAATGAGTACAATGAAAACAAATGAAGTTTGTCAAATGTAAAACCAAAATTAAAAAGACTTACATCTACTGAAGAACATTTCTTCCAAGGTTTGAGCCAACATCTCATAGGATGTGTGAGCATTGAGATCAACTTTTCTTCCAATTAGAGTTCCATCCATGTTGACTTTCACTGAGCGGTATTTCTTGTTGGAAATCTCATTTCTTTCATCAGAGTAATCCTTGATCCCAACCGTTCTGTTCTTGCTTTTGTTTTGTTCAGGTTTTGAGATAAAGTTTTCGGTTGGTGACTTGACTTGGTTAGCCAAACTAGGCATCCGGTGAGCTTTACTTACAGGAGGCCATCCAACAACGCTTTAATCACAAATTTAAAACTTCAGATTAGTTTCATTAGGAAAAAGACTAAAATTAGTGATCAATTAAGAGATCAATTGCAGACATATAAAGGTTCAATTTTTCATCATGAAGGTTGAAAAAAAAAGATTTAATAAAGGAATATAATTTTTCAAGATTAATGGACAGCAAGGGGGTGTTTGGATGTGCGCTTCTACTATGATAAAGAGATCAGTTGCAGACATATAAAGGTTCAATTTTTCATCATACAAATTGTATAAAAAAAGGTTCGATTATGAAACATATTTCTTCAAGATTAATGGATAACGAGGGGTGTTTGGATGTGTTCTTGCATTATGATTATTTGACTTGAATAATCACAATCAGATCATTCAATTATTCAATTCAAATGCTTTTTAAGATAATTGGTAAAGTTAAATTTACTCTCTTCTTTACACACCCCTAAAGAAAGGGTGGTTCGTGGTGTCTTCAAGATCCACACACACACATACACACACACACACACTAAATTTAGCATTCTATAGAACATGCAAGATCAGGTTGAACACAACATAGAAAACAAACACAAAAATGCAATGTTGTTCTTATTCTGTTATTCACAAAGGGGAATCAGAATTGAGCATAAGAACCCATATTAATTAAATATATGTGGACAACAATAGAAGAATATAGTAAATTCCTGCACTTCAAACCTCTAACACAAATTCAAGCATCCTGTTAAAATTATATATGTCAATTTTATTATATTTCTTTTTTATTTGTTTCTAATATGTTTTTGTTTTGTGTTTGTGGGCTTATGCTGCTGGGCTCGCATACTGCTGCTGTTTGTGGGCTTATGCTGCTGTTTGTGGGCTTATGCTGCTGCTGTTTGTGGGCTTGCTGCTGAGTTCGCTTGCATATATGGAGCTGGAGTTTGTTTCTTCGATATCATTCGACAAATATCTTCTCTCGTACGCTCTCTCTCTCTCACACGCTCTCATATTAGGGTTTTCTCAAATCTCTGAAGATCTTGATCATCTGGGTTATCTGGTTGATAATTCAAGCTCTGTATTTGTGTTCATTCATTCTGATTCACCATTATTGTGAATCTCGGTTTGTACGACTGTTGATTTCTAGTCTGAGTATTATTCGAGAGTTTGTTGTGGTTATTGTATGATCTGATACCATTTTTGACATGGTATCAGAGCTCTGAAGGTTGAGCTCTTGATTCTGGTGATTTCGACGCTTAAATCGTCGACTGTGGCTAGGGTTTCTGTCATCTCTGAAACCCGTGGTTCGTCACTGCTTCCGCATCTGGTTCCTGATACGCGACGGTTCATTGTTCCCTGATTTCATCGCAACCCTAGTTGGAGGCAAGATCGGGCTCTCAAGCATCGCTGGTGATTCTTGCAACCCTAGAAGGTTGCGTGGTGAGGTCATCGCCTCGCTGATCTGCTTTTGTTGGTATTCTGTCAGTAACTACAACCCTCGAAGGTTGTTAGTTACTTGACCTGCTTTGGAGTACCCTTTATTTTGGGTAGCTTGCGCTGTGAGAACATCTCTTCCCTGTTTTCTTATTATCTCTCTCTGTCTAGTTCTTTAAGCACGTTTGGCTGGGTTAGGGGTACCAGCATCTGGTTGTTTCAGGGGGCTTAACTCCCTGTGTTGTGTGATATTATCTGTTTCTGTGTGCATCACTTGCGTGTCTTGCGGTGTGCTGCATCTCACACACTTGGTTAATCCTTGATCTGCCACTATAGTGGTGTGAAAACCTGGCTCTGACCTTGTTGTGTTTCTGTGCGTGTGTGACGTGTGCTGCATTCTTTTCTTGTTGGTTCTATGGCTGAGAGTTCATCCCTATCTGTCACTGATAATTTTGTCAGCAAACTGGACTCTAGTAATCCATTGTATCTTCACCCGAGTGAGTCCAGTTGTCTGACCATAATTACTATAAAACTAAAAGGAACCGAGAACTACACCATCTGGGCCAATTCTATGAAACTTGGTCTTCAAGCCAAAAATAAATTAGGATTTATAGATGGAACATGTAAAAGACCCAAGGATGATGAAGTTCTCAGTTCTCAATGGGATCGCTGTAATTCTGTTGTGCTAACCTGGATTCTTAATTCTATATGTGAAGAACTCTATGTTGGTCAAGTCTATTCCAAACTTGCATCCGAAGTTTGGACAGACTTGAAAGAAACATACGACAAAGTTGATGGGTCAGTTGTGTTCAATCTGTTTCAAAAAATTAACTCTGTCTCTCAAAATGGTTTATCTGTTGCTGAATATTATCATAAGCTAAACACTATGTGGAAACAATTTGATGCAATGGTGCAACTACCCACTTGTAGTTGTTCTGCCTCTAAAGAGTTTAATGACTTTAATCAAATGATAAAATTAATGCAATTTCTGATGGGATTGGATGATATTTACCAACCTGTCAGAACAAACTTATTAACCAGAGAACCTCTACCCACTATTAAAACTGCTTTCTCAATTATCTCTAGGGAAGAGTCACATAGAACATCTAGCAATAGTTCTAAAACTCAAAATGTTGGATTTGCATCCAAACTAAATCAATCTAATGATAATAAAAGAAGGAGTGGTAGAGGTCCAAACCCAAACCTGAAATGCAGCCATTGTAACAAAATTGGACACACTGTGGAAAGATGTTTTGAGATTGTGGGTTACCCACAAGGAAATAAACCAAGAAATAATCCTGTTTCAAAAAATCCGTCGTCTCACAACTCAAAAATGGAAAAAACTGACCCCAACTCCAGTAGTATGTCTTCTCCAAATTCTGTGTCTTTAACCCCTGAGCAGGTTACTCAGCTGTTGGGTCTTCTGAACATTTCATCAAATGACAAATCTCAAACACCTAATTTTGGAGGTAATAAAATCAACGTATGCAACACTAGTTTCAATAATCTCAATTGTTTCTCATCCAACATATGGAATGGATGGATTATTGATTCAGGGGCAAATCAACACATGGTAATTTCAGAAAACAAACTAACTAACCTTGTAGATGTTTCAAATCTGAATATTACAGTAAAGCACCCAAATGGTACAAATGCATTAGTCACAAAAATTGGAAACCTTAAACTAAGTGAGGGCATTACTCTTTCTGATGTGCTTGTAGTCCCTGAATACAATGTTAATTTGATCTCTGTTCATAAACTTGTAAAGTACAACAATGTATGTGTCATGTTTGATGAGTCAAAATGCTATATTCAGGATTTGCTCACCAAGAAACTCCTGGTGACTGGTAATCAAGTTGATGGCCTTTATTTGTGTGATAACTCCCCCAATCCTGATAAGGTGTGTCTCAACAGTTCCCTTTCTATCACCCTATGGCATTCTAGATTGGGTCACCCATCTGACCATGTCTTAAAAATACTTAATCTACCCTTTAAACTTAAGGACAATCAACTGGAACCCTGTGAAGTTTGTCATAAGGCTAAACAACACAGAGAACCATTTCCTCTAAGTGAACATAAAACCAAGCATGTGGGAGAATTAATTCATCTAGATGTTTGGGGTCCTTATAAAATTCAAAGTAGAGAAGGGTATAAGTTCTTTCTAACCATAGTAGATGATTTTTCAAGAACTGTTTGGGTCTACTTATTAAAACATAAACATGAGACTGTTCTCAACTTTGAAAACTTCTATAATATGATAAAGACTCAATTTGGGCATTCTATAAAGGCTATAAGAACAGACAATGGTGCTGAATTCACAAATCAATATATGTCTAAACTAATTCACCAACATGGCATAATTCATCAAACCACTTGTACTTATACCCCTCAACAAAATGGAATTGTCGAGAGAAAACATAGACATCTATTAAATGTGGCCAGAACTCTATTATTTGAAGCTGGAATTCCTATTCGTTTTTGGTCTGATTGCATTCTAACGGCTGCCTACTTAATTAACAGGACTCCCTCATCCATCTTAAATGGTAAGTCCCCATATGAGATCATGTTTGGCTTTGCTCCCTCCATTAACCACCTTAGAGTATTTGGTTGTCTTTGCTTTTGCACTATCTTAAATAATCACAATAAATTTGGAAATAATGCTGAAAAATGTGTTTTTTTGGGATATTCTCCATTTAAAAAGGGGTATAAAGTATGGAGTCTTGATTCTCAAACAATTTTCTTCTCTAGAGATGTAAAATTTTATGAGTCCATTTTTCCTTTTAAAATTAATTCCACTTCTGATATTAGTAATGTTGAGTCTTCTTCAAATCAGTTTAATTTCTTTGAAGTGTTTGAGCAAAATCAACCTGATATTCCCACTCATAATGGGGAGATTCCCAATGATGAAGGGGGAGATTTGATAGACACACAAAAATCGAATCAAACTCAGCAAACTGAATCACAGGATTCAGAAGGTGTGCAAGGAACTCAGCAGCCTCCCAACCCAATAATGGGTGCAAGAGAAAGTGAGGCTGAGTCTATGCAACCTCATCCTGGTGAACGCAGTATGGCTGAGCTAAATTCTGAAAAAAGTGTGAATGATAATAACATCTCTCCTGAGGGAATCAATGATCCATCTGTAGGACCTAGAAGATCTGTTAGGAATAGGTCCATGCCAAAAAATCTTGATGACTTTATAATTGAGGGAAAAGTAAAATTTGGAATGGAGCATGTTGTTAATTACTCTAAGTTGTCAGCTGAAAATAAATGTTTTGTCACTGCTTTAAACAAGTCTAGGGAACCTAAGCACTACCATGAAGCCAAACATGATATTAATTGGGTCAACGCAATGAATGAGGAAATGAATGCCTTAAACCGTAATCACACATGGGATCTGGTTGAATTACCCCCTAACAGAAAACCTATTGGCTGTCGATGGTTATATAAAATTAAATATAAGTCATCAGGAGAAATAGAAAGGTATAAGGCTCGGTTAGTAGCCAAAGGTTATAGTCAAAAGGAAGGGATTGACTTCGATGAAACCTTTGCTCCAGTTGTAAAAATGGTTACGGTGCGTTGTGTCATTACTTTAGCTGTTCAAAATAATTGGACCTTGTTTCAATTGGACATCAATAATGCGTTTCTATATGGTGACCTTAATGAAGATGTTTACATGCAATTACCTGATGGGTATTTTTCGGAAAATGAATCTAGAGTGTGTAAACTAAACAAAGCGTTATACGGTCTAAAACAAGCTCCTAGAATGTGGAATGAAAAACTTGTTGGTGTGCTTTTAGACATTGGTTTTGTTCAAAGCAGATGTGATTATTCTCTATTTGTCAAATCTGAGAAATCTACCTTTATTGCTCTTCTTGTATATGTTGATGATATAATTGTCACTGGAAATAATGTTCAGGAAATTAATTGTGTTAAAAATCTTTTGAAATCAAAATTTTTGATTAAAGATCTTGGAGAACTCAAATATTTCCTGGGTATTGAAGTTGTTAAAAATAATAATGGTATTTGCTTGTCTCAACGCAAATACTGTATGGAATTATTGACTGAATATGGGCTAAGTGGCTGTAAGCCTGTTTTAACCCCTCTTGAACCTCACTATGTGCTTATGAATATGTGTTCTAAGGATGATTCTAAACTTAAAAATATTACTGCATATCAGAAAATTGTTGGTAAACTAATTTATCTGTCTCATACAAGACCTGATATATGTTATGCAGTTCAGTTTTTGAGTCAATATATGCACTGTCCTTCAAATACTCATTTTCAGATTGCTTTACGTGTTCTGCGGTATCTTAAATCTGCCCCTGGAAAGGGTATTCTAATTAGCAAGAGTGACAGGCTTAACCTGTCAGTCTTTGCTGATTCTGATTGGGGAAAATGTCTCATATCTCGAAAGTCTGTTACGGGTTTCTGTATTTTCATGGGTAACAATGTGGTAGCCTGGAAGAGTAAGAAGCAGAATACTGTTTCTCGCTCTTCTGCTGAAGCTGAATATCGGGCTATGTGTGCTGCAACGTGTGAAGCCATTTGGCTTGTTAATCTGATGTCTGAGCTAAATGTTCAGCTTTCTCTGCCTATCCCTTTGTGGTGTGATAACAATGCAGCCATTTCGATAGCTGCTAACCCGGTGTTTCATGATCGCACTAAACATTTCGAGCTGGATTTATACTTTTTGCGTGAAAAAATTGCAAACGGGTTTATTAAAACTATGTCTACTAAATCTGCTGATCAATGTGCGGATATTTTTACAAAAGGCTTAATGGTAAAACAGCATAGCATTTTAATTGACCATCTTCATATGTTTGATCCTTTTGGAAAATAAAATTGAGGGGGGGTGTTAAAATTATATATGTCAATTTTATTATATTTCTTTTTTATTTGTTTCTAATATGTTTTTGTTTTGTGTTTGTGGGCTTATGCTGCTGGGCTCGCATACTGCTGCTGTTTGTGGGCTTATGCTGCTGTTTGTGGGCTTATGCTGCTGCTGTTTGTGGGCTTGCTGCTGAGTTCGCTTGCATATATGGAGCTGGAGTTTGTTTCTTCGATATCATTCGACAAATATCTTCTCTCGTACGCTCTCTCTCTCTCACACGCTCTCATATTAGGGTTTTCTCAAATCTCTGAAGATCTTGATCATCTGGGTTATCTGGTTGATAATTCAAGCTCTGTATTTGTGTTCATTCATTCTGATTCACCATTATTGTGAATCTCGGTTTGTACGACTGTTGATTTCTAGTCTGAGTATTATTCGAGAGTTTGTTGTGGTTATTGTATGATCTGATACCATTTTTGACACATCCAATATCTATGAATCAACAAAATTAACCCAAAAATCTCCAAAATTGTATAAATAATCAAGAACACAAGAAACTATATAAAGGGTTTTTGTGGGTTCTGTTAAATAACATTGAAAAACATAAAATTAGTGAAAAAATTGCATACCTTGTGCCATTAGGAGGAGAAACAGAATCAGTAGCAGTTCTTTTGGTACCAGAAGTAGAAGAATTTGGGATATTAACAGAGGAAGATGAAGAGCAAGAATTAGGTTTAGAAACCAAAGAAGTAGGAAAATCTTTTGCTGTCAAGATTCTAGCATACTGACTCCAACCACCAGCTGCCACCACCATCTTTGACTTCAAACCACCACCAAAACCACCACCACCACTACCAATACTCAACCCAAGTCCCAATTCCAAACCATCTAAACCTTCATCAACAACAGGATATGATGAAGTAACCTCAGTAGACACAACCATAGTATTCTTATTATCTTCCTTTGACCCTGTCAAAACAGACCTAACAGTGGTTGACCCACCGGAGGGCACTCCACCATCACCACCAGCCGGAGTATGATCTAATAAACCAAGGGTAACATCCATTTTTTGAAAAAGATTGAATCTTTACAAAGAAAGATTGAAACTTTGTTGGAGAAAGAGAGAAAACAGAGGATGTAAGTTTGGTGCAATAAGAATACATTTGGTGTTGGTGGTGGTGGTGACAAGTGGTGGTGGTGACCGGTGGTGGTGGTGGTGGTGGAATGTGGGACCCAAATGTCGGCTTTTTGCTTCTCACAATTCATCATCGATTTCTCCTAACTTTGTCCACACACCAACATTTGTATCAAACACTCTGTCCCCACCAATAAAAAGAACTTCTAGACTACCTATGATTATGTCTGTTTCCTAATGTTGTGAAAAGTACAACTGTTTATGCACGGTGGTATGATTTGGGTACAACACATTAAGCTGGCTTTTGGTTCTTGTATTTATTTTTGTGAAAGTTTGCTTTCCAAAAAGCAAAAGTTTCTCTGTTTTTATTTTATTTTTGTTAGTGGTTTTGGGTTTAATTGTTTTGGTTGAAGGTATAGAATCCTATGCACATATAAAGAAAACAAAACAAGAATCTTGTATCACTTTTTTGGGTGAATACAAAGTTAAAAGTTGGAGATTTTGTAGGAGAAAATCAAGGAAAATTATTACTTTTTAGAGCGGGTTACACGTTCGGTAAGCGTATGTGTTATGGTGGCATGGATGAGAAGCGTAGATGTCATTTCAACCTGTGAGGGCATGGAACACCGCCTCCTAGGTGCATTAACGGTATGTGGGGCTCCATCGTCAACAGCCTCACGAGTGTAACGCAAGATTTGTTCATTTTTAATTTTTTTATTTTAACTCGTCGACTGCGACATTACACCTCACAATCTCTTGCATTTTTTGAGTCTCACATTCATAATAACACATCATTATACGCTGTTAGCGAGTGTGATTGTGATCAATGATCACACCCCTTGCTTTGAACCTAGTCAACATATTGTCACACTCACTAAGGCATAACATATAGCATAAGTATGTGAATACCAAGATAAAAATAAGATAAATATATTGTTATGGTTATGAGATACGCAAAATCATTTCACGAAAGTGTTTTATTTCACGTATCATCATAACTACTTGAAATGAACAATTTGATAAGCTTTCTAAGAAAATAATATAGATGCATAAGAAATTTGCATATAAACAAGAAAAGGTAAAATTTAGACGGATTAATACATTTCAAGACATCTTTTTATTATATGTGAGTATAAAGTGAAAGCCGAAAAATATTACATATTTCATGGTGATAGAGGTACAAAATCATGACATTGAAAAAAGGGCGTACCTGGTGCTGTAAAGAGCTCCCGTGTTTTCGCAAAGTCCAGGGAGGGTCCGTCCCATTTAAGGGAAGATGTACGCGGTCTTTCCCCCACATTTTGTGGGGAGACCGTTTCCACGGATCGAACCTGAGACCTTCGGTCCCTTAGGAACAGCTTTTACCGCTGCGCCAAGGCCCGCCCTCAAAATCATGACATTGACACTAATGCAAAAATATACCAGAAAAACAATTTTTTTTTACTTTTTAGTTATTATAAGCTAATAACAACATACTGTTGGTTAAATTATCCTCTTAAAGTTTTAATGTAGCCTCTGAAATCATTAAATCGGTGGTATTTTTTAGTCTTTTAGCATAAAAAATAATATTACTGATGTGATAAGTTATAATGGATGTAACATGTAAAAATAAAAACGTGTACGTTAACTCAATCCCAAGTAAACTTATGTTAACACGTTTCAAGAAATCTCTAAAGAGTCGTAAGTTTTCAAAATCATAATTATGCTAAGCATGCAAAGTGGACGGTGATTGATGTATGTTTATTCAACAAAAACATGCAATTTATCAACTTTAAATGTGAAAGTCATGATTTAAAATTTTAATTCTTGTTTAAGAAATCTAAAAGTTCATATCGTTTCATGAAAGTAAAACAAAGATCTAGATAAAGTAATTTCTTTTGAACTAGAAAAGATAAAAATACGCGACAAACATTAAGATATTGGTCAAGTTGACAAACACTCTTATGTTTATTTTACGTAATATCAGTATATCAAGGTTCGTGACACAAGTAATTATCTCAAATGTCTCGTGATGCATTTGCCTTCCATTTACATAGGCAACTATCTTTGATGTTAGTCTACATTTGTAAGTCAAACATTTTAGATTGGTCTCTTTGATGCATTTGTGCTTTTAGTTTCTTAAGCCTTTGAATCTTCATGGTTGTTGTACTTTGATATAACTTCTTGCTAGTATATTTTTCCTAATAAAATATCACCATCTCAAAACAAAAAGATAGGTTTAAGGGGTTATTATGACATTTCTTGAATCTAAAGGGGGGAATGGAAATAGAAGCAATAAACTTTCTTTTGTTTAAACGGCGGTAATTTTATAAAAAACTAGCAAGATGCTAGAAATACATATAGTAGAGAAGATATTCAGAAATAAAAAATACACGATATAGACCACTCGAGGATCAACGAGCTTTCTCCTATTTTTTAACCAATTAGATGAATACAATTTGATGTATTTCGTCATTTCCTTCGAACCCTGATACAAACTATTGATTTTTTTTTTTTTTTTTTTTGCTATTTTCAACTAACCCACGTGGCTATAACAATTATGTAGTGAAACAAGTTTCTGCCTCAAGAAAAACAACACTGAGTTTGTTAATTGTAAAAGGTTCGTGACTTTGAGTAGTTATTTTGCATCAAGATGAAATGTTGTGTTAATATTTATGAGTTGCGTTATTTTTTTTAACAACAAACTTATTCTACTTCTATTATTAAATTACTTCATATTATATAATTATTTAGGTTTGAACCTAAAACTTTGTCTTTGAAAGATTCATAAATGGTATAAGAATACATACAATATGGCAAAATCTCGGTAAAAGTTTAAAGTTTGATGAACAAAATATCGTTGAAGGAAAGAGAAATTGACGAAAATTTGAATAGAGAATGACGAAGAATACAAACGACAAGCCGACAAGATGTGGGGTCCAACAAAGGCTCCTCATGGCTCTATGTCTATGACTTCATAATTCATTTTGATTTTTCAACTTTCTCATTATAAAAAGTGAATATATACAAAAATAATATTAAGAATATTTTCAGTATTAACCTTTTCTATAAATTAATAATGTATTTTAGGCCACCTTCGTTTGTCTAATCAAAGTCATTAAACTTGTGTGTGTTTTTTAAGAGATATAAATAATGTAGTATTACATTTAAGAATTATAAAAATTGTGTAGCCGTAAGCACAAAAATTAGTATTTTATATAAAAATAATGAGCATAAGAATTTTAAAACGGCCATGATCTTGTAGCCAATGACATCTGTGTTTAACCCCACAAAACTAATGTAAGTTTAAATTCTTACATATACAAGGATAAATAGCATAATTACGTTAAAAAGATTGTTTTTTAAAAATGAAATTTCAAAATGGTGTAAACTAATATACGTATGAAATGTACCACTTAAAATCTTAATTGTTAAATATGCCTTGTTATTATGTACAATGGGGTTTACTAGCATGGTGTGGCCGGGATATTGCAATCTAGCTTTTACTATAAAAAACTAAATGTTAAAGTTGCGTTGACGACTCTTAATAACTTATAAATAGGAAAAAATTGTTGTGGGATAGCCTCGAATATGTTAAAAAGTTTGAAAATGAATCAACTTAAATAAAACTTGCACCAAGAACGAAGCTTAAAACAAACATAAACCAAACCATTCTGCTTTTGGATTTGCATTTGATTACTATGTGCTAGATGGTTACACGTGCGGTGCGGCATGTTGTAATTTAGGCTTTTACTAAAAGGTAAGTATTGAAGTGGCCTTAACAACTCTGGGTGACTTATAAAATAGATAAAAAGTGTTGGGGGATACTCGAATATGTGCGTTCTCATACTCTCAAATAAAAGTTTGATAAAACAAACCAACTTTAGATAGAATCTATATCAGATACAAATTACAATACAAGAAAATTTATAAAAGAAAAATGAAATTGTATTAAAAAATAATATTAAAAAATCAATTATATTAGAGCCAGATCGATTTTGAATTTAATTTGAATCAAAACTTGATAAAAATAAACACGTTGCAATGTTATTTCTGAATTTCATAAAATACTATATTATGAAAACTACAAAAGAAAACTAAACCTTTTTAAAATATATTGTTAAAATATTGAAAATTCAAACATGTTTTACAAACTTATACATTACCATTCACCAATATTACTAATTAATAATACATATAATAGTTGTGACTCAACTTACCAACCACATAAACGCTAGTGTAGTTAGGTAAAAGGATATATACTACTATTTGGATGATTTGAAATGAACGGAACAATCGTGTTTTTGAGGATAAGCCGCGGAGACCCGTCAAAGTCTTAGAAACTATCAAATTTATCTCGTTTTTTTGGATACGGCATAGGGCTAGATTAAAAAATATGGATTGGAAGTTATGGTGTATTTATCCCTTGGACTTGATGTAATTCGTTTGTTGACCCGGGGGTCCTTATTTTGAGGACCGCCTTGTGGCGTTTTTCTAATGAAGTTTACCTTACAAAAAACAAAAAAAAAGGGTAAAAGTAAATATAATAATATATTTAACGGTTATCTCATCCGATCTCGTGTTTTATTTGAAACCTGAACCCTATAAAAAACAATCACGAATCTTAAACCCATAAAATATCTTTAAAAATATTTAACCTACAATAAGTTAAATTAAGAATGTATTTTTGTCAAAAATAAAAAGGCCCAAATCAATCATCGAACCTAAAAATCACGTTAGTTTCACAAAGCCCAAAAGGATTATCTCAAGCGATAAAACATTACCGCTTTTGTGTGCTCGCCTCTGCAATAAGCTTTCATCCAACGGAACGTTTGTTTTTATTCAAATCGACTACAAAGCAAGCTTTGTTTTTACATTTGGTTTTATTTGTGTTTCTGTAGGACTTAAAATCTTTAAACTTTTTTTATGACTACACATGGCTTTTCTTTAAGACTTTATTATTGCTTTTTCATTTTGTGTGTTAATAATTATGCATCATTTTTAAAAAAAAATTAGTTTGTATAATAATATTAATAATGATATTTTATATTATTTATACGGCCCGACGTGACCTGACCCGCAAATGCCAACAAATTCTCACAATGAGATGGTTTTGTATATGGTTAAGTAAGATATGCATTACTAATATTAAAAATTTTAAATACAACCTAGTATTACTTAAGTATCTGAAAAAATACATTCCTGTTTTAGATTGATTTATCAAAATTTTTATATTTTTTTTCTCTCTGGTGTTAGATAAAACATAACCCAAATAGACATGTCACGTGTAAGGCACCACTAAGGGCACTCGGAGCCATCCTGATACCCAGATTTTCCTCGTTTTTGAGGAAAACGAAGGTGTGGTATTCTCAGGTTTCCCCAGGTCAAAAACCATGAAAACCTCTTCACTTCTTCTTTGTAAAATTGGGAAAACAATAAAAAAAATATCCCAATTCGAGGACCCTTTTTTCACCGGTTCTGGAGGCATGGTATTCCCATTTTTTATTTTTCCCCGGATGCCACCTCAACTCCCGGGTAACCACTATCCAGCTTGGCTTCGCTATCGCTCATGACTTGTATTGTAGTCGGCCCGGAATGCCTCTGTACTCTTTCTAATGCTAATGTCTTATTCCTTCATAGTGCCCTAAGTGGATCATAGAAAATGGACTATGTCGGGAGAAAAACCAACATAACGGAAACGTTCTTCAAGAAACTAAACTTGAATTTTGGTGGAGTTGAAGCCACGTCATCGTGGTCAAAGTCAAATCTGCACTTTCTAACATGAGGCCCATCAAGCAGACAAAAGCCCAGAAAATCTTACCGATTATCACCACCAGTCATTAGATACGACTCTAAATCCCCTTTCTCATTATATGCACCCACGCCCCACTTGACCATTCTTCCAGACCAAAACCAAGAGAAAAAAGTTAACAAATAGACCATACCAAATATAGTTGGTCCCGGTTCAGTTTGGCTCAGACGGGAAAATTTTGAGAATTGTCCGGACCAAACATATTTTTTGGTATTTCGAATTGGTCCGGACACTAGAACAAATTGAGTATCGTCTGAACCAAACCTGTTTTTTAAGTACTTCAGTTTGGTCCCGACACTAGAACAAATTTGAGTAACGTCAGGAATAAACCTATTTTTAAGCACTTCAGTTTGGTCGTGACACCAGAACAAATTTAAGTATCGCCCGGACCAAACCTGTTTTTTAAGTACTTAGTAACAAGTCAAAGCTTTTTAGTAAATGCACATGAAGGTAGTTTAAGGTACAAAGGGTAAACCTTAAGCCTAGACGCAAGGCGTATAAAAGGCACTGGCTTTTTTTAAGTAAGGCGCACATTATAAACAAGCCATTTTAGGGGTTTAGGCTTGTTTAGACATGTTCCAGACAAATTTTTGACTTTTCAGACCATTTTTAGATGATAATTCAGACCAGTTTTGGCCTAGGCCTCGCCTAGGCAAGCGCCTTTTGTGTGCCTGACTACATACCATGAATGTAAGCCTGAACCGCGTGTACTAGAAAGAATAATATTTAACAAATGGATATTTATGTTATGCAAAAAAAATTAACACAAAACATTATATGGAATTTGGAAACTGTCCACTTTATTCAGATGCCAACAAATATTTTTGTCACTGGTTATAAATTGTGTTAGAACAATATCACAAAGCAGACAACAACAACTGACATATTTCAGACTCATCGATTATATGTAAATGAAGAATTCAGAAGCAAAAGCTTTATTGAGAGATGCACCTGAATAAAAACTTGAAAATGACTAAGTGGCTTGAGGTTGTTTGTTTTCAGGAGCATTTGGTTCTTCGCTTCTGGTGCAACCTGTGAGGCATGGTTGGCATGCTGGTGGAGACAAGTTGTCCGATATGCGAATTCTGAATGTTCTATTTTTTTCTTCGTTTTCAGGAACATGTAGAAGAGCTTCCATAATTAAGATTTCCCAGTCACGTGGTCGGAAAAATGATAGCAGGCTCTCTTCTGTTTAGACATCATCATCATATGTAAGGTTGCAAATTATCAGAATTTTAGAGATGTATGCTATTCTTTTACAATGTAGTGCTGCAAAGTTGGGTCGGATGGGTGTATACTAACTGTGGCAATTTCAACCCATTTACATAAGGTTATTTGGGTTGTGTTCTTATCACTAACAAGGCAATCGTGAAAAATAAAAGAATAGCTAAAAAGGAAACAGGTTGAAAGTCGATAGAAGTGTATTCTCAATGCACAAAATCTCCAAAATCTTTTTATTAGTTGAATTAGTTTATTACTGAATACATTTAATTTTTGTAATCCTAATTGAGATATTAATTGTAATCCAGAAGATAAACAATGTTTCAAACCCAACCATCCCAAAACTTTACCTGCTATTGATCCAAATGTGTTTGACCCCAGACCAACCCAGCTTGTCAACTCTATGTTTTGCATCTAACATGTGATGGGTTGGGTATGATCCGAACGCCTACTGTCACTATGTGTGGGTTTCCTTGATCGTTATATATGATATATATAGATGACTGATGAGATACGTAGATATGTACTTCTTAATGTGTATTGTGTATGGATGGCATATGATTTTCGTGTGTATCATTGTTCACTGAATGTTTCCTGTCACCTGATATATGAATACTCACTATGTGCTAAATGTTTGTTTATGGTCATTGTCTGCTTGTTGTCTGTATTGTGGTACATGATTTGCTTGTTATGACCTTACAATATGGCAATTATACATTATATCGTTGATTTGCCTTCTTTGTTTGCGTTAAAGCCGAAGGTCTCTCTAGAAGTAGCCTCTCTATCCATTGTGGTAGAGGTAAGGTTTGCCTACATCCCATGGCTTGGCTATTGATGAGATTTACTGGCCTTGGTTATGGTTATGGTATGTGATGGGCTGGGTTTGATTGTTATAATTCAGCTTAGCAATGTCTAGAAACGGGTCGAGCTGCTTTATACATCATATACAAGTTTTTTTTCCTCTAAAAATGAATTATGATACGTATGAAGATTGTTGACATGGCAAAGATAAATATAGAAAATTTGTAAATACAATTCTAAATATTTTCAGACAGAATGTAATTTTTTAGTGAATCCAGAAGATAAACAATGTTTCAGTCCCCCGTACAACAAAACAACCCCTTTTGACTATAACCCATTTTAGCATGTTATCCAACCCGTCTGACCCCATCCATATTGCCACCTCTAACATTTATTGTGGACCGATATCATATATCTCTTGAAAAACATCCCCATCTGTTACAATTGCTTTCTTCGGTGGGGGTGTAAGAATACAAACCAATTTTAGACTAGTAAATTTATGGGAACAACATGATTAAAAACTCGTTGGGGGGTACAATAATCCACTCATGAAAAATAAGTATATAATATGATGATTTCTTACCTCCATTGCGAACAGCCCGTAATTGAAAAATTCCAGTGCCATGGGGCCCATAAACTGGAAAGGTGCAAGAAACAGAGTGCCTTTTGTGAGTCACTGCAAGTGATGCATTATACCAAGGACCTCTGGAAATCGGCTCCCCGATTGCATCTATTACAGCCTGGTTCTTGCTGGCTTTCTCCATGGCTTTACTGAACAAGATTTATAAAAAAAAAAGGAACAGAAAGTGGATTTTGTGAATCAAGTAGCTATAAAAGTCTTCTCTCCAAATTATAGCTTTTAAAAATTGTGAAAGCACAACAACCACCCGTCATCCCTCAAAACACCATCAAATAACCATAGATGAATGATACAAACAAACACACAACAATGAAATAAAATACTTAATCAAAAGCAACTAAAACAAGCAAATTAAATGTAATACTACGCGTATCAGAAATCACACAAACTTATGAAGTAATGCACAGGCAAAATTCTTGACGTTCTATGAGGATAATCAACCTAATGGAAGCATATTCTTTGGATGGAACGCATTTTAATCCCTGAAGTCAATAATAAGTCATTTACAAAATTCTTCTATAGACTATAAACGATAAAAATGTTAAATGCACAAGCTATATTCGTACAATAATAACCTAATCATCTAAATAAAGCGATTGGTGTTGTTTGCACTAAAATCATAAAGATACGTTTGAAAACTTTCAACCCGTTTGACCGGTTTCCACTCTAGCATTTTACTATTTACTCATTTTCCCTGATAGAGATTTTTAAGAAATTTCAGTTAATTCTGTTGTGAGGACTGAATCATGCATCACCTACTTAACTCTGCCCTAACCTCATTCACTTAATCATACGGCTCAGTAGAACTAGTCCCAAATATCTTTTCCTTGTGAGATGAGCATCATCCGTTTCACAGTTAATTCGTTGCTAGTAGTAGAATAACACTGTTTCATTCATAAAGTTCAATTAAGTCATATTCTTCAGTGGAAAAAACAACGTGGCAAAGCCAATTTTACATGCTTTACCAGCTACAAAAATACGCTTTCCACGACACCCTAATTGTACTTTAGAATAATTATTCTTCATATCCTACGCAATACATCTACCAGATCCCATCTAACAGCTCTCACGAAACTAGCAATATCCCCTTTCAATATGTTAGGCTGACTTTTGATTATGATGTTGAATATCCCAACACAAAACTGACATAGATTCCTTACAATTCTACACCATTACTTTTGGTACATGTTAACAAGTAAAAAGATAATAACCAAGAGTGATTACCTGCTACAGCTATGATAAATCAAAAGGTCATCAAGTGCACTCAAAGCAACGCCACCGGTGACACAAATCAGGCCGCCGGTGACAATTCTCCGGCCCCATGATTTGGGCTTCGCTTCCTCTGCCGCTATGGTGGCCGGACTACTGCTGCCGTTGATTTAACAACAAATCAAATCACCAAATTAATAAAGTTTGAGATCAGATTGTTTCACATGAATCGCAGTTAAACGTTGATTATTCATCAGATTGATACCTGGGGAGAGAAGGAATGCGCCTGAGAAACGAAATAAACCTCCTTCCGATCATCCCCTTTCTGTTTGTGCAAAACCCTAATACCACAAACGGTCAATTTCAGGGTTTTGGATATAGGAGAATTAGGGGGTGTTTTTAGAATGTAATTTGATTATTGTAACAAACACAAGTTTTTACCCGTCCGACGTTGCATAGAAATCAAGTGATCAATTATAGAATACAAACGACCCGACTTGTTTTAAATCTAAATTCATATTAAAACGTAAAGCAACTCGAATTTATAGCATTGAATTAGAAACGTATCATATTTGAGCTCGGTCTTTTTTCAAATAACAATCATGTCGAGATGTAAACCAACTCAAAACGTAAATAAAAAAGCAAGTGCAGTGATGTTGTATGCAGTGTAATAAAGTATAAATAACAATAGTTGTGCCTCGTTTCCGAACTAACTTTACGTCAAAACATGAGCAAGTTGGTTTTTAATGTCGAATGAAAACATATTATGACATGACGCTTTTCCAAACAAAATTTATGACGAAACGCAGACCAACTTAAAACGTACATAAAAATAAGCATGGGAACGTTTTTATATTTGACCTGACACACATCTGAACAAGGTTAACGTCAAAACGTTGACGAACGTCGAAACGTAGACCATCTCAAAGCATATATACGGAAAAAAGCACGAAACACTTTACTTTTGCCCGATTCGTTCTCGAACTAAATTTACATCAAAACGTAAACGGACTCGAATTTACACCAACACGTATATTAAAGTACGAAAGTAATAAAATAGTTTTTTAAGTAAAATTGTATATGGATAAACCCGGGACTTTAGAAACATGAAGGGATCAAAGTGTCATTTACAAAATTTGTAAAAAAGTTTTAGTAGGTGAAAGTGTATAGGTCAAAAGTTGAGGGGGGTGAAAAGGTCAATGGAAACCCTACCGACCTTTGATTTTAAGCAGAGGTGTACAATGGGCCAAATCTGGACCAGACCAGCTTAAACCGGCCCAAACCGAGGACCGGAATGTATGAAATTTAAGGATCGAGAACCGGACCATACAAAGATGGGTTGGTCCGGTCCGGTTTTGTTCCTAACAAGTCGGTTCTACAAATTGGGTCGGCCCGGCCCGAAATAAAATTACGTTGCGAAAAATATTAAACATTTATTAATAAAAATGGCATTAAGATTGGTTCTCAATTGGTGCTCATAATCTACTTCAATATAGTATATCGAATTCAATGCATATCTCTCATGAGTCATGATAATATAGTTTAATCTAGTATATGAAAAACTAACTTATAGAGGTTTTTGATAAAAAAATTGTATCGATAGTTATCATTTTCCTAGAAGTATAAGGATTTATAAGAGAAGATAAGCATATTGATTTTAGTAACAATGATAAGAAGAGAACTAAACAACAACAAAGAGAATAATGTGAACAATAATAACTTTTTGAAGAAATCAATTACCTTCATTCGTTATTTTCATCCCACAACCCACATACTTATGTATAAGTATTTAAGGTTTTTCTTATATATAATTAATTGGTCTTTTCAGTTAATAAGGGTTTTCATCGGGCCCGTACCTGCCCAGACCAAGGATTGAGATAACTTAAAACTTAGAACCAAGAACCTGACCACATGTATGTATAATGGGTTGGGTCGGTTCGATCTTTGTTTTTTTGGTCCGTTTCTCGGGTCGGCCGGTTTTGTGACCACATGCATGTATAATGTTTTTCTTATATACAATCAAAGTATCAATACTCTTAACACCTTTAATTATTTTAATATAATTTTATAAAGATAACTCCACAATATAAAACATTATCATATTCAAGACATCATATGAAACCATTACAAACTTTTCCCCTTCTCTTATCCCTTTCTTTTATAACTCTCTTTTTAAAGCGAAAACGAAAACTCATGAGAGCATTTCAATATCGTGTTAACTAGTAAAATCATTTAAGACATAATTTGCGTTGGACGAGTGGCTTTCAAATGAGATTTAAAGACAAAAACCAGTGATAGCTTATTAAAAACCACCGGTGGCTAGTAGTAGTGGTTGTGGTGTTAGTGGTGACCGGTGGTGGTGGTGGCCATGGTGGTTGGTAGTGGTGAGTGGTGGTGGATATGGTGGGTAAGTGGTGGTGGATGGTGGTGGATGGTGATAGTGATTAATGATGGAAGAATAAATGTAATAAAAAAGAGAGTGGATGATGAAACGAATGTGATATGTTTAGAGAGGATGAAATTACCTATATAATGATCCATATCATTTGCTTCATCAACCAAACATTTACCCTTAATGATTCATTTCATTACGACTTTACTTATTGCATACCAAACGTTACATAAATCTTATAATAAACAAGAGATGTAAATAAAGGAGTGTATTAGAGGGTTTGTGCGTTAACCGTTAAAAAAAATTGAAAGGATAAATTCATTAAATATATAAATATATAAATCAATAATAAACAAAAATAATAAGCAATGTACAAAAAGAGGGAAAAAAAGAGAGAAGCATGTGTCATTTGTCTGTCTTTACATCCGCCACCCAGAAAGCTCCAAAAACAGTTCACCATTGTTTTCTCCTTTTCAATAACCTACATTATTAAACAAAACATTTTCTTTACACTTAATTTGTATTAATATATAGAAAAAATACAGTGCTGAAATAATAGCATCGTCTTAAATAAATAAAGTTTGTACTAAGTACGGGGCATTACTGCATTAGTATTAAAAAAAACACCGATAAAAATTACTATCTGATAAATCAAACTAAAATTCACAATGTTTAACCATCTCAAAATCTTGGAAGTTCATATTTTCATAAAAGCTATTTCAATGAAGTGAGCAAAAAACATGCTTTAAGTTCAATCCTTATTATTAAAATCATTAACTTGATTAAACTAATTAAAAAATATATATCTAGTAATACTAGTATAGTTTATTAATTGATGGAAGCATGTTTGTTTTAGGTGGTGGTGTGTGTGCATCAGCATTTAAGTAATACGTTTGTTTAGCCTACGAGCCAAATCAAGTTGAACGTATGAAACATATCTTCTTTCTTTGTTTTTTTTTTATTAAATAAGCTTTAATGATAGCTGGATTTTATAAAGTTGAACGTATGAAACGTGTCTTCTTATTTTCGTATGAACGTGTAAATTTTCAGCATGTAGTGTAAATTTTTTAATATTTATGAAGCTCGCCCACTGTAAAATAGTTTACTCTCCCCTCCGTCTCTCTATCTTATAATGTGGTTCAAGCTCCGTCACTGGTTGAAACCAACTAGATCGCTCAAATCAAAGCAAGACAGTCGGTTTGGCACCCAAACTGTTCTACAATTTAACGATTTGGACAGTTTGAAACTTGTAACCAACCGTCTAACCTTCATTAGTTATACACTTTCCATTTTTAAGATATACAATTATGTATAAACTAACAATTTAGATAACAAAAACCAATTTATTAGTTTCAAACCTTCGAATCATCAAAACCGAACCATTAAACTCCTTAAACTGCTTAGTCTACCGATGGCGATCACTCAACCTAACCGATTTAGTTTCGCATCCCCTAAAACCTTAACTAGCTATACGTCTATACGTTTCGAAACTTACATCAAAACCGACTAAACCAAACCATAACCGCGATAAATTTTCTAACATCCTTTTTAATCCTCCATATGTAACGAGTATGCAGACAATAAAGAAGCTTACCATAAGAACCATAAGAATGCTTCTCCTTCTTCTTCTTGAAAGCTGATTTCAACACCAGCAAGAATGCAATCCCCAAAAACAACCCCGCTAATCCCCCGATGATAATCGCCACCGTCTTCTGCGTGTTACGCCGCCCATCTCCGCCACCAGTCTCCGTCGCCTCTATCCCACCACCACCACCGCCGCCGCCGCCTGTTCCTGTATCAACAAACCCACTTCAATTATCAGCATTCAAGTGATTATTATTTATTAATCCATTTCATCGTTAATTGAATGTTAATCACATCAAAATCAGCAAACTTAATTACCTGATCCAGTGATTCCATTGGGATAATACGTGTAGCTAATGTAACACTGCTGGAGGTAAATCTGGCCGGAGATCGAACTCCCACACACACTCCGCCCATTCGCCGCCGCAGATCTCACACAGTTCACACACTCACCACCGCTCAAACCACCTTCACACTGCCCCAACACATACACCGATTGATACTCACCGGAGTAAAACCCTTTTCCACTCACAACCCCCTTTTCAACCTCCAACAACGCAGACTCCAACCTCGAGTCGAAACCCGACCCGCTCGCCCGACCCGACCCGCACTGCTTAAACAGCAGCTCCGTCGCCGGCGCCGGCGGGAACCCCACCACTTCATACCGCAAATAGCACCCGATTAGCTGAACCCTAGCGGCGATCGTATCGCCACCGCACACTCGTTCAATCGTCTCAGGGGCTTTCTTCACGCAGGTGTTGCAATCGGCATTTGATAGATCCCCACGGCACTGGTAAACTCCGGTGACGGAGGTGGGTAACTGGTCGTTTCCGGCGGTGGTGCGGTAGAAATTGGTGGTGGATGATTGGGATACGAGGGTTTGGTACAGAGATTTGAGGTTTTGTGATGAGATTCCAGAAGGGTCTTGAAACTTCTGATTTGCGCACCCTTTGTAGACGAAGGTTGTGAGGTCTGCAGATGAGGAAATTGAAGTGCAGATCGAGAGAATGAGGAAGAAGATGTGGTGTTTTGATGGAGTCATATCAGGGTTTGTGGATATTGATTGATTTTGAGAAATTGGGGAAGAACAACAGACAAATTGTTGTGGTGGAGGTGATTGAGGTGTTTTAATTGATTGTTGTTGTTGTTGTGGTGAGTCATGGGTGTACTTGTGTTCATGTTCACATTCAAATTGGGTTTACAATGGCGCTTGTGGTTTGATTGTGCATATAATTATATATTGTAAATGTGATATGTTACATTAGGTTGTACTAGGTTGCACTAGGTTGCACTAGGTTGCACTAGGTTGCACTAGGTTGTGTGGTTCAACTAGGAAATATAAGTGATAACGCTAAGGATGTAAATAATATATAAGGTTTTAAACATTGGTTGTTATTCGGTGAATTGTGTGAGTTTTTTCGTCTTATCTAGACGTATTTCAATGGAATATTTTTTTGTTGCTCTAAAGATACCCTTCATGGTTTGGGTGGCAAGATTTGATAGATTATCAATGAGGGTGCACTTGCAAAAAGAAATGGCACCGTTTAAAGTGTAATTTACTCATTATGTGATGATGACATGAGTTTGATGATCAACTGTTTTATCTCATGTGAAGAGGTGAAGGACGTGTGAGGTAGGATCAATCAATAGACCAAATGCCAGTAGTCAAACATGACATTGTTTCTGAATTTTTGGTCTCTTTTTATGTAATTAGTGGTATCAATATACAAAACTAATTTATGTTATAATTTAAGTAAGTACATGTTGCGATCTGTTTCTCTTCTAAGCGTGAGGTTCGGATTTTCTCTCTTCCTCTCTCTCTAAGCTCTCTCTCTCTAGTGTACCGTTAACCATCACCATCACCGGTCACCGCCACCGCCGGCCACCGGAAACTCGCCGGAGCCCTAGCAGGCTGACTCACCGGTAACTCGAAGTCTAACAACTGGTCTAACAACTCCGTTCGTCGATCGATCGATCCGTTCGTCGGGGGGGTGATTCAACTCGAGGTCTAACAACTCGAAGTCGATCGATCGATCAGTAGGGGGTGATTCAACTCGAAGTCTTCCTTCTCCGTTCGTCGTCGATCGAAGTCATCCTCGCCGCCGTTGATCTTCGTTCGTCCGGTAGGGGGTGATTCAACTGGTCTAACATCTCCTGAGCAAACAACAGCCGATTTGGGTTTCAAAACCCTCGATACGAAGGTGATTCTCGGGTTTTGCTCCGCGTTTAGATCTGCCCCAACAGCTCCTTCGCGAATCTAGGGCAACAACCCTAGATCTTACTGCTGGGAGTCCTCTTCTGCCTTGGATTAGCAACCCTAAGTGAAGGTTGCTAAATCTAGGGCACATTTTCTGAAGTACCGCACAGCTGGTGAGATTGTTCCTTCTCCCTCTCTTTTACTTTCTAGTTTAGGCTGATATTGGCTGGGTTAGGAGTACCAGCAGCTGTTGAGATAACTGTGTTGCTGATCTGTTTGTGTGATCTGTTTTTTGGTGCCCTGTACTGATTTACTGGCTTACTGGTTTGTGTGTTGAGATAACTGGTTTGTGTGTTGCTGATCTGTTTGTGTGATCTGTTTGTGTGTGATCTGGTTTGTGTGATCACTTGTTTGATAAAATTCTTGTCTAATTGATTACTGGTTATAACTTGCTGATTAGTTGTTTAATTGTTAGTGTTTTGATATTAATTGCTGAGTAAGTTGTATATTGTTGGTTGAGGGGGTGTGTTGAGCATTCGTGGGCTGTTGTCCTCATTTCTGGTCAATCTTAGAACTGTTCTTACTTCTCTACATAGGTTTCATTGGCTTATTCGAATCTATACTCAGGATAGTGTGTCATTGTGTGAAGTGGTGATCATTGTTGCTATTTTTTTGATTAAGTTCTACTCCATCGTGTACTGTTGAATGCGTGTAACGGATTGTTTTTGATTGTGCTTTACTTCTGCTATAATTCTTTTTTAGGGGTGTTCTAAGGGACTCTGTCAGGTAATTATAGACAGCAGGTGTCATCATGCTGTCCCGAGATCATGTTCGGTGACGAGAGGTGCGAATACAAGGAAAAAGGATTTTAGATTAAGAGTGGCATCGTGGAATGTAGGAACACTAACTAGCAAGTTACTAGAGTTAATTGATGTGCTAAGGAAACGTAGGGTCCAGATAGCGTGTCTTCAGGAGACTAGATGGCGGGGTGAGAGAGCAACAGAGTGCAATAGTTATAAACTATGGTATTCAGGGTCTGACGGAACGAAAAATGGAGTAGGGTTTCTAGTTGCTAAGGAACTCCAAGACAATGTAGTGGAGGTAAGAAGATACGATGATAGAATTATGCTGTTAAGAATAGTAATAGGGGATGAAGTAGTGGCAGTAGTTAGTGCGTATGCACCACATGTTGGACTAGGAGAAACAGAAAGAAAAAAGTTCTGGGAGAGTTTAGATCACGTTATGGGTGACATACCTAGAGACGAAAAAATATGCATAGGAGGAGACTTTAACGGGCATATCGGTAAGGAGAATGACCACTTCCAGTTGGTGCATGGAGGCTTCGGGTATGGCCTTAGGAATGAAGGCGGTAAGGAGCTTCTTGACTTCGCAGTAGCGCATGACTTAGGAATCATAAATTCGTTTTTTAAGAAAAGGGAATCGCATCTAATCACGTTTAGCAGCGGCGGAAGACACACGCAGATAGACTATTTGTTGACGAGGAGAGAAGATCGTAGCTCGTGGAAGGACTGTAAGACAATCCCAGGAGAGACAGTTGTGACACAACATCATATGTTAGTGGCGGATATACGCGTGAAGAGACCAATTGTCCAACAAAACAAGAGAATTAGACATACGATCAAATGGAGCCAGCTCAAGGACGAAAACATTACCATCTTTAGAGATAAGGTCATACCAATGAACCATCCTAGACCACAGGAAGACGCAAATCAAAAGTGGGAGGCCATGGCAAATACGCTTATCCAAGCAGCTAAAGAAACGCTTGGAGTTACAACAAAGAGGACAAGTGACCATAAGGAATCTTGGTGGTGGAACAAAAATGTACAGGAGAAGATACGAATAAAACAACAAAGTTTCAGAGAGCTTATACGATGTAACAATGAGGAAGAACGCCCAGAGCTAAAAGATAAATATAAGGAGGCTAAGAGAGAGGCAAAGAAATCGGTGTCAGAGGCAAAGAACGCGGCGTATGAGATGATGTATAAACGACTAGAGACGAAAGAAGGAGAGCATCACATGTTTAAGTTAGCCAAGGCAAGAGACAGCAGAAGACAAGACCTTAGAATTGTGAAGTTTATAAAGGCTGCGGATGGAAAAGTTTTGGTGAACGACAATGACATCAAAGGGAGATGGAAAACTTACTTCGATAACCTTTACAACATAAACAACACAAATAAACAAGCTGAGATAGATAATACAACCCAAACAACACAACAAAACAATTGCTACTGTAGAAGCATCACAGTAGACGAAGTTGCGAGAGCTATGAAGAAAATGGGAAGGGCTAAAGCGGTGGGGCCAGACAACATACCGATTGAAGTGTGGAAATGCCTGGGAGATGAGGGGCTCAAATGGCTAACAGATTTATTCAACACTATCTTTACGACAGGAAAGATGCCGGACCAGTGGAGAACCAGTGTTATAGTCCCCATATATAAGAAAAAAGGAGATGTACAAAGTTGCGAAAATTACAGGGGGATAAAGCTATTGAGTCACACGATGAAATTATGGGAAAGAGTTATTGACACAAGAATTAGACGAGAAACTCAGATAGCGTCAAACCAATTTGGATTTATGCCAGGACGCTCTACGACAGAAGCGATACACGCCATAAGGAGGATAATGGAGAAATACAGAGAAAAGAAAAAGGACCTTCATATGGTATTCATCGACCTAGAAAAGGCTTATGACAGCATTCCGCGTCAACTAATTTGGGAAAGTCTACGACTCAGAAGGGTACCGGAGAGGTATATCCAAATAATCAAGGATATGTATGAGGGGGCAAAAACGTGTGTGCGAGCCCCGATCGGAGACACAGGCTCATTCACAGTGGAAGTGGGACTCCACCAAGGATCGGCACTGAGCCCATTTCTCTTCACAGTAGTGTTGGATGAGATGACCAAGTCTATACAGCAGCCAGTTCCATGGTGCATGCTCTTTGCGGATGATATTGTCTTAATATCGGAATCTAAAAGGATGCTTAACGACAGACTAGAACAGTGGAGAGCAGCACTAGAGCGCAAAGGTTTAAGGATAAGTCGCTCAAAGACAGAATACATGCATTGTAACTTTAGTGGCGAGGCGGAAGATGACACCCAAATCAGTATCCAGGGTATGGCGGTCCCACAAACGTCTAGGTTCAAATACCTGGGCTCGTACCTGCAGGAGGACGGAGAGATACACAGCGATGTAGCGCACCGTATTCAAGCAGGATGGTGCAAGTGGAGAGCAGCAGCAGGGATCCTATGTGATAAGAGGTTTCCAACAAAACTAAAGGGAAAGCTATATCGTGTGGCAGTACGTCCAGCTATGCTATATGGAACAGACTGCTGGGCCATAAAGAAATCGCACGAGAAACAAATAGAGGTAGCGGAAATGCGAATGCTGAGGTGGATGTGCGGTCACACGAGACTGGATCGAATAAGAAACGAAGTGTTTCGACAGAAGCTAGAAGTGGCCTGTATCGCAGATAAAATACGAGAGGGAAGATTAAGATGGTTTGGGCATGTCAAGAGGAGACCAATGGCGGCACCAGTTAGAGCAGTAGAGAACATCACCTTAGAGGGTAGGAGGAGTAGAGGAAGACCTAAATTGACTTGGGATGAGGTAATTAGACGAGATATGATACACTTGCACCTCTCTGAGCACATGATCGAGGATAGGACTGAGTGGAGGCGTAGAATTAAAATTAAGGACTTCTAGTTCGAACTATAGGCAGGAAGGGTGTTCGAAGTCTGGTTGCGGGGCCTGATGTCTAAGTAGCCCATATCTGGCCTTTAACAGTGATTCTGCATGCACCTAGGATATTTGTATGCTATGTGTTGTTTGGTTTATTGTGTACTGTAGGCTATGTGTTGTATGATCTATTGTATGATGTCTTGCTAGCGATATGGCTTTTTTGGTATTCTGTATGCTATGTGTTGGACGATTTAGTGTTTCTTGTCTTGATATTTGTATGCCTTTTGCTAGCGAGTCGGGGGTCTCTTTGGAAGCGGTCTCTCTACCTAACAAGATAGAGGAAAGACTCGCCTACACCTACCCTCCCCAGACCCTGCTCTCGAGTGGGATACACTGGGTTTGTTTGTTTGTTTGTTTTGTTTGTTTGTTTGTTTGTTATAATTTAAGTAACATTTCGGGCTATTTGGTAAATAAGGAATAATGCAAACTTCAACGTAGAAAGTAAAGACACGAATATGATTATGGGTGATACAATGGCAGCTTTTCATTGGATCATATGTACGGGGAAACTATTGCAGTAACGTTACTAGACCAAGAATTTGGTGTAATTTTCATGCTTCTCAATATATTTCATGATGTTTTCTAATTCTTTATGTTTGCAATACACATGCCTCATTTTTTTCTTCCCTTGATGGGGTTTTGAGGCCATATTAATAAATTTCTACTGCAGATAAAATAGTGATTTTTATTATTCATATAAGTTTTGTTTTAAGACTTGATCATTTTGCAATTCAGTTTGACCTAACCCAAACAACGTAAGCTATTAAGGGTGAAAATTGTTTAGATCGTGATTAAGGCTGTTTAAATTTTGGATTATAATTGGCAAAAAATGTAATAAGATATCTTAATGACACAACTTGCGTAAACTTAATTTGTTGATATTGAGTTCTAGTACGTTTAAGCGTAATCTTGAAACATCAAGAGTTATCTGGAATTCTCAAAAAACTGTCGTGAAATTATAGTCTATGCAACGCAATAAAGAACAATGTAAATACTTGAATAATTCTATAAAAATATCATCTGGCATCGCGCTTATATTAGAGACTACTCGACACATCGTCATCTTCGAAAAGATCTAATTGAACATCAATGGTTATTTTATTTTTAACAAAAAAAAAAACAGTGTGGCACCTTATTGTATTGTGTCTTTCATTAGTGGGTGTGGTTTTAATACTATGATGTTGTAACAATGGATTTTGATGGTTTTTTGGGGTTAATGTTTGAAATCCAGATTATGAGTGTTATTCTGTTTGGGGTTCCATAACTAGACACTCAAAAATTTATAAGAGTTTATTATAAACTAACATCATGGATGGTTAAACTTCTATTAAAAATTAAAAAGTAACTTTAGACGTATATTATAATAAGACAAAATAGTTGTTAGCTAAGATTTAGATGAAAAAAATAAAAAGTATAATAAAAGGAACATAGAGAGAAAGATAATGAATTTGTTGTTAGCTAAGATTTAGATGAAAAAAATAAAAGTATAATAAAAGGAACATAGAGAGAAAGATAATGAATTTGGTATGGGAGGTTTTAGAAATGATAAAAAAAATGAGTTTTGAATGTTTTATAACGATAATAATATATGCTTTCATTATATTTGTTAGTTCATTCACTTTAAACTTTCATGAAGGACCTCAAATGATTACAAACAAATTGTTGGCAAAAAAATAAAATAAAAAAGAAAAAGAAAATATAATTCATTACAATCACTCACATGAAAACCATCACGCCCTGGGAATGTTGTTCTTGGCATTGTTCTTGGCGGGATAGGCCTAGGTGGCACTAGGGAGAAACGTCTCACTACAAAAAACATCACATACATTTCTTGTAATCTTTAGTATATTAAAGGATAAGAAAATATCATGTTTTACACAGTTTTCATGCACGACACAACAACGTCACATCTGTTTTCTTCCATCTCCCCAAACCTCCCTCGTTTACAAAGTGACATCCCATTTTTCCAATTTCCTAATAAATTTCCTACATGCATGTGTGTGCATTACAGTACATGTCACATGCATTCAAGTTTAACCGACGAGTATAAATGAATATCCGTTAGGTTTAGGTTGTTCCGGAGGCGATGCCCCCACCTAGGGTCAGGTTTTCACCACCTTTTCTCGAGAGCCGAGACCCACCCCCGGCCCTCACTCGTCACTCGTTTCGATTGTTTTCTACTTGGGCTGGTCTTGTAAATCATACGAATCTAATTATCCAGCCCAATTATCATCTTATACAGCCCAAACCTACCATGCCCTAAAACAACTTATCACATTCATATAAAACCCTAATTCTCAAATCTCTCCGCCTCCACACACATCAACCATGTCGAAACGAGGTTCGATCACAATCCATCAATCTTCATCATTCATCTTCATCTTCATCTGATTTCAAATTATTGCATCTTTGATTGAAATCATCATTTCAATTGGTTGTTTGTTGTTCTTCAGGTCGCGGTGGTTCCGCCGGAAACAAGTTCCGGATGTCGCTGGGTCTGCCGGTGGCCGCCACCGTGAACTGTGCTGACAACACTGGTGCAAAGAACCTTTACATCATCTCCGTGAAGGGAATCAAGGGTCGGCTTAACCGGCTTCCGTCGGCTTGCGTCGGGGATATGGTTATGGCTACCGTTAAGAAGGGGAAGCCGGATCTCAGGAAGAAGGTTATGCCGGCTGTTATTGTTCGCCAGCGCAAGCCGTGGCGCCGAAAGGATGGTGTCTTTATGTATTTCGAAGGTAAAACTCGTTAAAGTTGTAGTTTGTGATTAATAATCGTTTGATTGCAGTTTGAATTGCTTTTGAAGATCATTTTTTTGTAGCTGGTGTATGATTCTTGCTCATTTGTACAATTTAGCTGCTGTTTGATCGTTTTTGTCAATAGAATTACTGATATTGAAATGGGTTTCTTTTTAGCCATGAATAATAGTTTTGAGTGTTTAAGAATTTTTTACTACATAATAGGGTTGTGTTACCTTCTGAGGGTTATTAGTTATCTCATTTATCTGTTATTTTATGCCCAGTTTTGACTTTAAAGAGTTTAAAATTACAACTTTATGACTTCAAATCGAAAATTAGCCAAAAATGTGGTTTTTGGTGAATCTGCAATGCTAATGGTGAATGGTATAGATTTTGAAATTCCAAGTTTGAAGTCATTAAGTGTTTTACGGGAGTGGTTTATTGGATGTAGTACTAATAATTCGCAGCTTTTTTGATCAACAATGTGATCTTTATGTTGGCCAAATTTTGAATTTTTGTAATAAATTTCTTATTTGACTATGTGGGCATTCTTGTTTAAGGGTTTGTTATGCGTTTTTAGCTTTTTTATGGTCTAATAGTGATAGTTTTTTTATTTAACATTGGCAGATTGGTTTTATGTTTGACTCTTTATGTTGTATCTTTAAAGTATGAAACTATCTTAAAATTGAAAGTGTTTATCAACAAATTCTTCACTTTTATGTCTGTTTCATCTAATCATGCTCCAGATTGTATTATGTCAAGGACTTTTGTTGGTATGGTAGAAGTCTACCATATCATTGTAGCTTTACATACAGGACAATAAAACTATGTTTAAATTCGTTATTTTTTCTCTTGCAGATAATGCTGGAGTCATTGTCAATCCTAAGGGAGAAATGAAAGGTACATGTTATTATCAGCTGCATATATCTGCCAATTTGGGTTATAATTTATCTCTAGTTCATCGAATGATCGAATCAAAATATTTAGCTAAAAAGGAATTATATCAATGAAATAGAAGTAACTTCAAGTGCATATTTAAAGCTGTGAAACTTGGTTCAAAAAATAGCGCCTGAGCTTGGTTTTAAAAAGCGTTAGGCGCTCCGAGGTGTTTTTGTCTGAAAAACCGAGGAGCTTAAGTCTGAAAAGCCGAGGCGCCATGCGTGAGGCATGAGGCGAGAGCCTCACGTGATGCCTCACGTATGCGAGGCGTTGTTCTACGTACAACAAAATAAGCCATATGTACAACCAAAAGTTGCATTTATCTAAACTATTTTACATATTGGCTTTTTTTACCATGTAAATCATCATAATCTCATCATCCCTTTGGTTATTTCTACATATCATTCTTTTACAGACCTTAATCTTGACCAATGTTAACCAAATTTGATCTAGATGTGCATAAGGCGCTGCCTCAAAGCCCCGAGGCGTTTTCTTGATTGCCTCTAGAGCCTCAAGCTTTAAACGCGCCTCAGGTGCTATTTTTAAAACCAAGCGCCTTCAAAAAATCGTGTCCGCGCCTTGCGGTGGCGCTTTATGCACATTTAGGTCAATAATGGTCACTTTTGAGGACTTTAGGAGGGTATACTTAGAAACAACCAAATGGATGAAGATATTGTGAATGATTTACATGATAACAAAGGCAATTATTTATAAATGACAAGACTGGTGCAACTTTTGTTGTATTCAAGGCTTGCTTAATTGTAGAGCAACATCTCACACACATGGGTTTCATTCTTCATGCTTTGCGTCTTGAGTTTCAAGACCTAAATGGCTTGGAGCGCCCACGCTTTTAAAAGTAAGCTTACAATTTTTGTAGCTGCTTATATGAAAAAGGATTAGATTAATATTGTATTAGTTGAGATTTTAAAGTTAATTATGTTTTGTATAGTTGAGATTTTAAAGTTAATTACGCTTTTAAAAGTTAATTTTTGTAGCGCCTTGTCCCTTTCAGCAACCACCTTCTGTTAATGGTAAATCTGGTACTAGGAATCCTGCTGATAATTGGATAAAGGTAATGCTTTACTTAAAGTTATAATGTTTTGCATTTCACGAGAGATTAGAACAGTGGAGAGCAACACTAGAACGCAGGGGTTTAAGGATAAGTCGCTCTAAGACAGAATATATGCATTGTAACTTTAGTGGTGAGGCTGAAGAGGACAACCAAATCAGTATCCCCCTGGCGGTCCCCCGGACGTCTAGGTTCAAATACCTTGGCTCGTACGTACAGGAAGATGGAGAGATACACAGCGATGTAGCACACCGTGTACAATCAGGATGGTGCAAGTGGAGAGCAGCATCAGGGATTTTGTGTGATAAGAGGTTCCCAGCAAAACTAAAGGGAAAACTATACAGAGTGGCAGTACGTCCAGATATGTTATACGGCACAGACTGTTGGGCCATAAAGAAATCGCATGAGAGACAAATAGAGGTCGCAGAAATGAGAATGCTGAGGTGGATGTGTGGACACACAAGATTGGATCGGATAAGAAACGACGTCTTTTGCCAGAGGCTAGAGGTGGCTTGTATCACAGAAAAAATAAGAGAGGGAAGATTAAGATGGTTTGGGCACGTGAAGAGGAGAACGATGGCAGCACCTGTCCGAGCAGTAGAGAACATCAGCTTAGAGGGTAGGAGAGTAGAGGTAGACCTAGGTTGACTTGGGACGAGGTTATTAGGAGGGATATGATAGACTTGCATCTTTCTGAGCACATGATCGAGGATAGGAGTGAGTGGAGGCGTAGAATTAAAATTAAGGACTTTTAGTGGCTTTTGTGGGAGGGAAGGGTATACGGTGACATATGGCCGGACCCCACACGTTAGGTGTAGTTTTCATCATCTACCCTTTTTGGGTGTTACATGCCGTTTTTTTATGAGCATTATCTAATTCTTCATGTGATATCTACCTTTGTGTTGTACGCTTTGTATTATGATTGTTATTGTTATTACCTTTGTTAACGAGTCGGGGGTCTCTTCGGAAGCGGTCTCTCTATCTTTCAAGATAGAGGAAAGACTTGCCACCATCTACCCCTCCCAGACCCTGCTCTTCAGCGGGATACACTGGGTATGTTTGTTTGTTTGTTTGTTATAGTTGAGATTTTAAAGTTAATTATGTTCTGTATACTTTATCGATATGCAGGATCTGCAATAACCGGACCTATTGGAAAGGAATGTGCTGATTTGTGGCCTAGAATTGCAAGTGCTGCCAATGCAATTGTTTAAGAGATTTGGAGTTTGAAGTCTTGTGTTTTGGTACTGGTGTAGCTTTTCCCTTTGTTTTGACTGCATATTTGATGTTTGGTGCTTTTGAGAATTTTGGTAGAAATTAATTCCAGTGGTTACTCATTTTATTTGTCATTGAAGTTACATTTCTATTTGTGCTTTCATATAAATTATAGTTAGATGAAAATTAAAAAAATAGCTCTTCATCACATTCTCAATCCAAATGATTCTAATGATACTGAAAAGATCATAAATGTGTTTGATGAAATGCCTAGTGCATATTCGGTTTGATTTTGCTGGTTGCAAGGGTTTTAGATCAGATGAGTGACAATAGATTATTTTTGTTATTTGTTATTAGAAAACTTATATGGACATTTTAAAAACCAGATGAAGCTAGAGTCAAACTGAACTGAATTGGCACCAAACTATTTGTAAACCTAGTTTGGTATGCTTTTCGGTTTAGTGGTTTGGGATGTTCAAATGAGTCTTGAAACGGGTAAATAAACTTTATAATTTCTGATCATTTGTGGTTTTGATGGTTTCATGTACATCATTAGAACTTGTTATCATTATAATAGCTCTTTACGTTTAATGGGTGGAACTAATATAAATGGAATGTAATACACTAATTGTGGGTGTTAATTAGGGCTGTTTAAAACGCTCGACGCTCGTTTGACGTTCATTTCGTATTTGCTTGAAAAATGTTCGTTTGAATTTCTGCTCGGTTGTAAATGAGTCTATCGTCTTGGATCGGTTTGTAAACTAGCCAAGTATGAGCAAAGGTCCGCTCGACTCGTTTCGGATCGAATTATTTTTTATATTTTTATATATATAGTATATACATAGTACCCTAGTAGATTTGACCTACTATATAGAAATATACAGTAATATTTATACTTATTAGATCAATCAACCTAAAAAAAATAAACACTAAGCACTAACGTGAAATTTTAAGTCGTTATGAATAAAATTTTTTACCCCATTCTTGTTCTTAGTTGATCATCTCCCGCTCTCATGTATCGTTCTCTGCAATATACTCACCGCCTCATCGGGTACTATCTTAGTTTAATCGCCAGCCACAATGTATTGTTATTCATGAAAATGTTATGTTATGAAATGTGGCTGTGTTTTTGAATCATTAAAACCTAACACCCAACATCGTCATTGTCTCACATTGCAATATACATCGGATGACACGCTAAATAGTTGAGTTTTTTACAAATTGTTCATTGTTCGTTTGCGCTCGCTCGATGCTCGATCGAAAATTTAACGCTCGAAAATGCTCGTTCGAATTTCCGCTCGATTGTAAATGAGCCGCCCGGCTCGGTTCGATTTAAAAACAAGCCAAACACGAGCAAAGGTCCGCTCGGTTCGGCTCGACTCATGAACAACCCTGGTGTTAATAAAGTAATTAAGATGTATGTGTGGTCTTAGTGAAATAAGTTGTATGATTAGTTAGCTTTATCAAACAATTATGATCAATCACAAACACAAATATTAGAACACTATCAATTTGGCTTATTTGTGAACATGAAGATGACTATAGATAATAAAATCGAAAGCATACAAGAAAAGAGAGAGTGTAATGCTTACGTATTTCATATTTCCATCAATGCTCTTAATGAAAATCGATAGAGAATTTTTGTTAGCTTAAGATTGTTGAGCAATAATGAGAACCAGGGATTAAACCGCGGATGCGGCACATTTGTGAACTTCATTACATGTGTTCAACAATAATATTAGAGCATTCACAACTCATTTCTTATTTTCATCCAGATAATTACACTAAAATCACTATTTTTTCTCTTTCATTTTCAATTGAATAATACTTGTTATACGTTTATCATTACTTTTTTTCGTTCATTCACTCACAACCACTTAAAATATATTAAAAAAATTATAGGAGTTTGAACAATGTTTCCCAAAAATATAGATTGAACATTAACTTTTTTCTATCTTTCACTCACAACCACTTATAAGCATACCATATAAAAGCATTCACAGTATGTCACACCCCCAAATTCCGGGTCTGGAATCTATTACGGAGGGGTGAACAAACAGGATCGAACACAGTAGTCACACATGAGATGCAAATATCTATATGATAGATTTTAGATAATCCTTACAATAATTGTTCAGAGTAATATTATGCGTAGCGGAAATAATATAGATTGTTTCATGACAACATGTCTTAATCATATTTCAGATAATAATCAATAGGTATCTTGAACTCTTATATGATCCTACGTGCATGTCCATAAGCTCCTAGTAGATACCTGAGAATACATGTAAATCAAGTGTCAACACAGGGTTGGTGGGTTCATAGGTAAGTAAAACATAATAATAAATCATCAATTATCCTCAACTAGGATTTACTGTAAAAGTGTGAGTTTAATTTACTCACCGGTATATGAATAGCCTGTCAGAACCCTTTTTATTAAGGTGAACCCGTTATCCCACATACCCACTATGTACAAGCCCAACAAGTCCTTCACATAGGATTTGTCCATGTACCATAGTTTAATATCCTTTTCATGTGTATATTATATTATCATAATAATTTCAAATCAGAGGGAGCAAATCCTCCTTTACATTTATCCTCATATGGGTTGTATGTGGAACTATAATGCAAACTATATAAAGTGCACATCTGCCTTCTCACTACAGAAACAGTCATCTCAAATGACAACAAGATCTTTGTGCATCTGATATGGATCACATGTCCATACCTTTGTGGGGTAAGTCACTCCCCGATAGTACTATCCAAAAGATCCCTGCTTATTTATAGTCCAGTATACAGAGAAGGATTTTCATAATAACCATATGTAATCATAAATGTGATCAAATTATTATTTAACATAATACACAAAAATAATTTGTAATTTCAATTACAACATGTATTCCAGCCCCAAAATATTTAAATGATTAAAAAGGGGAATAGTTATGAACTCACCTCAGTCCTTGTGTGGTGTTGACAACCTAGTAAATTCCTGCTAAGGAATTATATTTCACGTCAGCAAACAAATACAAATCCAAAACCTAAATAAGTTAGATCTTGAACCTGGTGTTCAGTTGATCTAGGGTTCAGTTTTCTGGGATTTGTTATAAACATTAAATCATTTAATTATTTTTGTTAATAATTAATGATTTATATAACATTTAATTAGTTTAGTAATGATTTTAACATATCATTATATTCTAAATAATCTTAGACGTCAAATATGAATTTATATTTAACTTTGTACGATTTTATAAATAGACACAAATTATCTAGACATTATATTTATATAATAATGTTATTATAACTGAACATAGATTATGTATAAATAATGAATAATAACATATTATTACATTATAACATATTTACAGGATAAAACATAATATAATTTATCTAATTATTAATTATGTTCAATAATTAATAATCATAACATAATAGATTATGTTCAATAATTAATATAAATCATCTAATTATTAATTATGTTATCCATATTTATATTATGTATAAACATTATTTATGTGTAATAATCTATGTTATTATTTTATTTAAAAATCTATTTATGATTTTCAGTAAATCATGTATTATTTAGTATGATTTTTATGATTTAATTTATAAAATCATGTTTTATCCGTAATTACAGATAATATAACGTCTAATAATAAATTAATAGTTTACATTATTATTTAGAGTCTATTTTTATAAAAATGGCTATTTGTAACATTTATGATCAATATTTTATAACATTTGTAATAATTAAATAAATAAATAAATAAGGTTTTTATAGAAATAATTTTCCAGAAATAATTATATAATTCTAAAATGAACAATGTTTATAAAAATTATTTTTAAAATTTTTAATAATTTTTCTGTATTTTTAAAATGCTAAAAAGAGCTTAAAAAATAAATGTTGGTGGCCGGATTCGAACCCGTGACCACAAACATACACCCCCACACCCGAACCACTGAACCAAAGGCACAAGGCCGCATTAGGATCTGGTTTCAATTAGTTTTAACAACAAACTTAAATGAATCCCCAAATCGATGAACCCTAATTCGATTGGTATCAAATTGATCCACCAATCGGTTATGATAATGAAATTAACCATAGGGTTTTTAATCCCTGCATAAAAACGAGTTTATTGAGGTATTCAATTACCTGTTTCGTTATTTAGATTGTCAAGAACAACCGAAGAACAGGTCGGCCCAATGTGGAATTCAAACGATGATCGAACGTTGATGATAATGAAATTAACTTCACAGGAAGTCTCCAATAACTCTAATGATCAAAAGCCCTCTATTGTTGTCGTGCAATAGAACTCAGAAGGTGAAATCGAATAAGTTGCAGGTCCGCGGATGAGAGTGTTTTGAATGTGATATTTTGTTGTGTTTGAAACGAATTTGATCTCGATGATAGTTTATAAATAATCATACGACTGTTAGTGCGCAATCAATTCGATAATTTTTATTGTTTAGTGCATTTTGGTAGTGGTGATCGGCCGAAATAATTCGGTTTAGTGGTAATCGCACCTAATCGACTCGATTATTCAATTTCAAGTGGGGTACGAGTTCGATTATCGTTCTAGAAACGTTTGGGACTGATTTTTGGGGTTAAAATCGAGTTTATAATGGCGTTTGGAATCGCCGGAGGGCCGCCGGCGACCGGCCGGTGTGTCGCCGGAAAATCGCGAGAGGGGAGAGAGAAAGCAGTTTAAAATTTAATATTTACACAATGGCCCCCTGCAATTTCGATTGTTATTATTTTATGTCATAAAGTTTCAAATTCAAGTTTCAAAATTTGCAAAACTGCCCCTGGACTTATTAAATCCAATTTAATAAATTTTTATAAATTATTATTATTAATAACAATATTATTGTTATCATTATCATTGTTATTATTATTTTTATTTTTAACAATATTATTATTGTTATTGTTATTATTATTATTGTTATTTATATTTTTATTAATAATATTATTATTAAATACTAATAAAAATATAAAAACAAATCACACAATATACGATTTGCATATATATAAATCATGAAATTTTCCGAGTTGTCACACAGTAGGTGCCTCATTTTGATGTGAGTGTGTCTTATATTATGGAGGATGATTATAAGTGAAGTAAAGAGAGAATTTATGGGGATCGTACTGTGATTCTCCATATTTGGAGAAACGCGATGCAACTCCATAAATTTTTTAATATTAGGTAGAAAAGAGTATTTTGCCTAGCACGTTGTAACATAAACAAAACATAGCATCGAAGCGAAAGAATCGTTCCAGGAAAAAAAATGTCAACTACATAAGAGAGACACGTGAAATTGTGATGGTTCGGTATAGGTGGAAAAGAGTAAACAATACCTAACGTTGAAACGACAAAAGCGCTCAAGAGAAAAACAATTTAGAAAGAAAAAATAATAAAAGAAAAAAGTTACAAAGAAACCGAGAACCCAAAAGTGTCACTCCTGAGTTCGAACCCAAATTGACTAGTTTGAACATAACTTGTATCAAAGTTTGGTTTGAAAAACAAAATCAAAACTGACATTTTAGTTATATTGACTTCACGATTACTGAAACACCACACTCACCAAGATATATTGACTTCACGATTACTGAAACAACACACTCACCAAGATATATTGACTTCACGATTTTAGTTCCCTCAGAGATTCACAGTGGATTATTTATCTTTATCTATATAATTACCTTAATCTGCTCTCTCTCTCTCTCTCTCTAGAACTCTCTCAAAGTTACCGTTTGAAAAGAATCTCCGCCGCCGGCACCTCACCGGCGCCTCCTCCGCCACCGGCACCTCACCGGCGCCTCCTCCCCCGTCACCTACTCCCCTACTCCCTCTCCCCCTTCTCCGCCTCCTCCGCTCACCAACCTTCTCCGCCGTCACCTACCCCCCCCCCCCTTCTCCGCCGTCACCACCAAACCATCCCCCCCCACCTTGCCCGACCTGTTACCCGACAGCCACCCCACTACCGGACCATCTCCTCACCGTAACCCATCACCGGACCATCCCCTCACCCGACAGCCCACCGCCGTCACCTGCCGACACCTCACCGCCGTCAACTGCCGATATCTCACCTGCCGACAACTGCCGTCACCTGCTTGGTCGCACTTTCCAGCAGTCACCTGCCGACATCTCACCGCCGTCACCTGCCGACACCACCACCACCTCGGTCAGTCACAGTCACTAACCGCCGGCGAACCCTAACTTGGGAAACCCCCACTGTCAGATCTTTCTATCCTTTTATATCTTCTGTTTATTTATAGAATAACTTTGTAGTCTGCTCGGCGAACCCTAACTTGGGAAACCCCCACTGTGAGATCTTTCTATCCTTTTATACCTCCTGTTTAGTTATAGAATAACTTTGTAGTCTGCTCTAAAATATATAATTATATTTCTTTCGTTTAGATTGTTTGGCTGGGTTAGGAGTACCAGCATCCTGGTTTAAATAGGGAGAGCCATCCCCTATCCTTGTGCCTGTTACAGTGTCTTGTGACTTGATATATCTCTGCTACTGGTTTCGATTGTGTGTTACCTGTGTTTTGTTGATCTTGCGTGACTGACTATTTTGTTTATACTTTATTAGTGTTGCAACCTCTTTTTAAAGTGTTTCGTGTAACGCTGAGTGAGTGAGGTATAATAGATAACAGGAAACATTATGCTGCCCCTAGATCATGTTCGGTGACGAGAGATGCAAATACAGGGAAAAAGGGTTATAGGTTACGACTGGTATCGTGGAATGTAGGAACACTTACTGGTAAGTTATTAGAGTTAATAGATGTGTTAAGGAGACGTAGGGTCCAGATAGCATGCCTCCAGGAGACTAGATGGCGGGGTGGGAGGGCAAAGGAGTGTAATGGGTATAAACTTTGGTATTCAGGGTCAGATGGGACAAAAAACGGAGTAGGTTTTCTAGTTGCCAAAGAACTTCAGGATAATGTAGTGGAGGTTAGAAGATACGACGATAGACTTATGTTGTTAAGGATAATAATAGGGACGAAGTAGTGGCTGTAGTTAGTGCGTATGCACCACAAGTTGGATTAGGGGAAACAGAAAGAAAGAAGTTCTGGGAGAGTTTAGACCACGTTTTGAGAGACATACCGCGACAAGAAAAATATGCATAGGAGGAGATTTTAATGGGCATATCGGTAAGGACAACGACCATTTCCCGTTGGTGCATGGAGGCTTTGGGTATGGTCTGAGGAATGACGTCGGTAGGGAACTTCTTGACTTTGCATTTGCGCATGAGTTAAGCATCATAAATTCGTTCTTCAAGAAACCAGAGTCGCATCTAATTACGTTTAGCAGCGGCGGGAGACACACACAGATAGATTATTTGTTGATGAGGGGAGAAGATCGTAGCTCGTGGAAGGACTGCAAGACAATACCGGGACAGACAGTACTCACTCAACACCACATGTTGGTGGCTGATCTACGAATGAAGAAAGCAATTGTCCAACCAACTAAGAGAAGTAGACCTACGATCAGATGGGGACAACTCAAAGACGAAAAGATTACCATCTTTAGAGAGAAAATCATACCAATGAACCTGAGCGGGCCACAGGAAGACGCCAACCAAAAGTGGGAGGCGATGGCAAATACAATCATTCAAGCAGCTAAAGAAACGCTTGGGACCACAACAAATAGGACACTCGGTCATAAGGAATCCTGGTGGTGGAACGAAAATGTACAGGAGAAGATAAGAATTAAACAACAAAGTTTTAGAGAGCTTTTACGCTGTATTAAGGAGGAAGAACGGGTAGAGCTAAAAGATAAATACAAAGAGGCTAAACGAGAGGCGAAAAAGGCTGTGTCAGAGGCAAAGAACACAGCATACGAGAGGATGTATAAGCGGCTAGAGACGAAAGAGGGTGAACATGAAATGTTTAAGATTGCCAAGGCAAGGGAACGTAGAAGACATGACTTGACAATGGTGAAGTTTATAAAGGACGCGGATGGTAAGGTCTTGGTGAGGGAGAAAGACATCAAGGGGAGATGGAAAACCTACTTCGATAACCTTTTCAACATGACGAACAGTAACCAACAAACGGAGATCGATGAAACAACTCAAACGACGCAACAAAACAAGTGTTATTGTAGAAGCATCACAGTCGATGAAGTTAGGAGAGCTTTGAGGAAAATGGGAAGGGCTAAGGCGGTGGGGCCAGACAACATTCCGATTGAAGTGTGGAGTTGCCTTGGAGATGAGGGCCTACAATGGCTAATGGACTTATTCAACATTATCTTTAAGACAGGAAAGATGCCAGACCAGTGGAGAAGCAGTGTCATAGTACCCATATATAAGAAAAAAGGAGATGTCCAATGTTGCGCAAATTACAGGGGAATAAAGCTATTGAGTCACACGATGAAACTATGGGAAAAATTGTGGACACGAGAATTAGACGAGAAACTCAGATAGCGGTAAACCAATTCGGATTTATGCCAGGACGCTCTACAACGGAAGCTATACACGTCATAAGGAGGATAATGGAGAAATATAGAGAAAAGAAAAGAGACCTACATATGGTATTTATTGACCTAGAAAAAGCCTATGACAGTGTGCCGCGGAAACTCATCTGGGAAAGTCTACGACTTAGAAGGGTACCAGAGAGGTATATCAAAATAATACAGGATATGTATGACGGGGCAAAAACGTGTGTACGAGCACCTGTCGGAGACACAGACTTCTTCCCGGTGGAAGTGGGACTACACCAAGGATCGGCATTGAGCCCATTCCTCTTCACAGTAGTGTTGGACGAGATGACCAAGTCTATACAAGACCCAGTCCCATGGTGTATGCTGTTTGCGGATGATATTGTCTTAATATCAGAATCTAAGACGGTGCTTAACGAGAGATTAGAACAGTGGAGAGCAGCACTAGAACGCAGGGGCCTAACGATAAGCCGCTCAAAGACAGAATGCATGCATTGTAACTTTAGTGGTGAGGCCGAAGAGGACACCCAAATCAGTATACAGGGCATGGCGGTCCCCCGGACGTGTAGGTTCAAATACCTTGGCTCGTATATACAGGAAGACGGAGAGATACACAGCGATGTAGCCCACCGTGTGCAATCAGGATGGTGCAAGTGGAGAGCAGCATCAGGGATCCTGTGTGATAAGAGGTTCCCACCAAAACTAAAGGGAAAACTATACAGAATGGCAGTACGCCCAGCTATGCTATACGGCACAGACTGTTGGGCTATAAAGAAATTGCAAGAAAGACAAATAGAGGTCGCAGAAATGCGAATGCTGAGGTGGATGTGTGGACACACAAGATTAGATAGGATCAGAAACGACGTCTTTCGTCAGAGGATACAGGTGGCATGTATCACAGATAAAATACGAGAGGGAAGATTAAGATGGTTTGGGCACGTCAAGAGGAGAACGATGGCAGCACCTGTTAGAGCAGTAGAGAACATCAGCGTAGAGGGTAGGAGGAGTAGAGGTAGACCTAGGTTGACTTGGGATGAAATTATTAGGCGAGATATGATAGACTTGCACCTCTCTGAGCACATGATCGAGGATAGGAGTGAGTGGAGGCGTAGAATAAAAATTAAGGACTTTTAGTGGGATTTGTGGCGGAACCTCCCTCGTCAGGTGTACATGTTTGGGTGTTACATGTCGCTTTCATTTGATGCGCGCACTATATAACTTTGCATGTGATGCGATAGTTACTTATGTGTTGAATGATATGTATTATGATTATGATGATTATGATTATTATGATTGTTATGGTTACCGTCTTTGCTAACGAGCCGGGGGTCTCTTCGGAAGCGGTCTCTCTATCTCTCAGGATAGAGGAACGACTTGCCACCACATACCCCTCCCAGACCCTGCTACTCAGCGGGATACACTGGGTATGTTTGTTTGTTTGTTTGTTTATCTATATAATTACCTTAAAAATCACTGTATTTCCTCTCTTCTTTTCAATTACATAATAATTTTTATACCCTTATCATTAATTTTTTTTCTCTCTTCCACTCACAACCACTTTCAAAAATATTAAAAAATTTATAGGGATCGAACAATAATTCTTCAAATATACCAATCAACAATAATATTTTATCTCTTTTTCACTCATAACTACTCAAAACTATTTCATATAATATACCAAACACATTTACATATTTTTAAGTATTCCACCGTGGATGTTACAGTTTCCTTTACACACAGGCCATTTAGCACAATTGTTAGCCCAACAAAGAGATAAGTTCGGCCCAAAGTTTACTTGTTAAGCTAGAGATGGGCTTTTGTTCACAGCCCAAATACTTGGAAATTAAAACCCTTCAATCCTTGAATCAAATTAATTATTATCCCATTTATACTTTTCTGGTGCTCTGAGCTGATTATTTTACTTAGCTCCTTTTATAAAAGCCCCAAAATTAAAAGCATGTGGTTTTCTTTATTATGAATCTTAAAATTTGTTTCATTCTCAAACGTAGTTTGATTTAAATTAATACAGTTTATCAATTTGAATGCATAAACATTGTTTGGAATTTAACTTGTTAACCATTAGTGTCTCTTTAGTACTAATATCAAAATATAAGTCCAACCATACAAGTTTTAATTTTGTAGCAACGTTAAACAAGTAAGGTAACTTAGATGCAAAACATAAATGTACCGTCTTGGTTAATATAAATGACAAAGGGCTAGCGGCGCAAAACATAAATGTATCGACTTAGTCTTACTATTCAAAATGGATTACGGCACAGTTTGTTATCCGTTTGTCTTCTATTTCGATATATAAAAAAGGTCTGTTGTCGATAAAAAAAATGAAGAAGATATAATCGGTTTGAAGTTTAATAAATTAGTTAGAAAATAAACAAAACATCAATTAAAACTTTCTCGTGGTTTTATTTTCTTAATGTGGCTCAAAACAATACTTTATTTGCTGATTTTTGAGATTCGGTAATTAATGCATACATAAACACACAACTACAATTGTACAGAAAATAAAGATCACGTGATTAGGCCAATAAATATGATTTGGGTATCATTTAAATAAAGCAAGTGGCAATGTGAGGTAACGTAATATTATTTCTAAGAGAATCTTTATATATTTTATATAATAATTACTATATTGAATTACGCAAACAAAGTGACATATGATAAGATTATAAAACTTAGTTATCTTAATATGTCAATAAGTGAGATTAACAAGGTAAAGTTATAGGATAATGACAAATATGATTCTTATCCGCATCCATATCCACATATCCACACGTCTTTATTTTTTTTTTAAACATTATCTGCTGATACTATTAACTTCTATTTTTATCAGTCATCTTTTTTCTTTTGAATCCATCACTTTAAGAAACCTGGACTATGATTCTTTTATCGTAAAAATGAATCTTATGATTACAAAAACTATAACTTTTGTTTTTTTTTCCTGAACCAACAATTTTCGTGTTTACGTGGGATTGACCATTTGACCTGCAAACATGAGCAGTTTAGCAACTCCATCCTCCATAGGTATTTCCACTCAAGTACCTTTAACTAAGCTTTTATTCATCTACGACTATAGCTCCCAATACCCGTTGGTGATATTTGAGACGAAACATTCCTTATGACCTAGTATCTCTCCAACAGAAGTATGTGAAGTTTGTATAGGATGAGTAGATGACACACATGTTATCTAAAATGTGTATGATTTTATTGTTAAATCACAGTTAACTAACTTTATTGTTTATAAAGATTAACCCAAAATAATAACAAAGGTTGGTTTGAAAATGAGTGGTTACAAGTTGCCTAATTATTGGTTATACACAAGTTGTGATGACATGAATAGAAAGTGATGGGGCCTATGTTTTGGTCGATATGCCAATGTTCATCATAAGTCGTCATTACAATGTCACTTTCATTTATTTAGTCATAAATATCATGCCAGAAAAGGTTTAAACAAGTTGCCTAAAAAGAGAAGAACAAGATTCCCACTTTCGTTTATTAATAATTAACATTAACATTAGCATGTTGTCAAATACGATAATGTTCACTCCTATTCCTATTTTGTTATTTATAAAACAGGATTAATGAAAAATGTGTTTTATCATAGGACATGCATTAAACATTTATCACAAATACGTCATAGTATATTGTGTTTAATAATATACAAAGTTATACATGGATGCACAAACTAATTAATGTACAAAACGTAATTTATACTTTTGATATCGTGATGTAACTACACTTAATATAATATATTAGTTAAGAATTATATCAATTATATTTTCATCGTAGATAACTTAAAACTAAAATTTGAATAGGCTTTCTTTTGCTGTTATACTTATTCTACTCTTTTCTAAATAATTGATTAAGTAAGAGTTTTTATTATTTCATATGATAATAGAGCTTAGTGTTCTTATGTTCATATTTTCTCTCATTTCTGCCCCTCACTATCACTACGACCATCGGATTTTATTGCATCTGTGTTGTAATATTATCCCCTTATTTTCTCCATTTTATTCTGTCAAACTCTTAGCTCATGTTGGTTTATCTCTTATGGCTATCGGCTAGCATTGAGCGGCAAGAGTCTTGGCTCATGTTGCCAAAGTTGTAGATTGTGCCTCCATATTTTGACTATTGTCTATTGTGGTTCTTGCTGTTGATATGATCATATATTCACAATCATCGCGTATCATCAGATAATTTTGTTACTCCTTGTGTATTCGAGTTTATTATTATTATTATTATTATTATTATTATTATTATTATTATTATTATTATTATGATTATTATTATTATTATTATTATTAATTTATAAACATATTTATTGTTTTTCTCTTCAGTTTTAATGTTCGATTTCCTCCCGCAGCATAGATAATACAGTAGATTGGATTTAGTGTAATAATATTTTTAAATTTAAAAATCAGAATTTAATTAGGTTTTTTTTGTAATTATTCATATATATAGTTTACTCATCTAAATAGTTAATCAATATAGCCAAATAAAACATCCAAAAATATTGGTTTGAAAGCTTGTTAAAAACTCTTCACAAAACATGTTATAAGCCCACGTATGCATATGATGAAACCACCATAGGACTAAGATAAGCAAAAACTGTATTTTATGTAATATATGATGAAATCATCATTACTTTATGACAACCCGAAGAAACACACAAATCCAACACACAATTTTACGATGTGTAACTTTGATCTAAAAAGGGTTATAAATTACATTCGTCACATCCTTTTAAATTTTAATCGTAGTTTACAGAGTAAATGGTCATTTACCTTTTCATAAACTGCAGTTTATTTCTTTTCAGGCTTTTATACGATTTATGAATGAAGAAATCCTATAAAAAAGATGATTAACTTATAATCAGTTTATAATTATTTATTAGTTCATAATTTTAATCGTTAAATGTCATTTATAAAAGTAAAAAGTTAGAAAAAACCGATAATCAATCGTCATAGCCATTATTTCTTTTTGTCTTTTCTTATCATTGATTAGAATAAAACTATACTTATTAATTTAATAAAATATATTTATCTAATTCAACTTTATTATTAAAATATTATTAACTACTAAAGTAACGCCCACAACTTGGTGGGAGTGACGTCCATGACATGAATATGATGGAATATATGGTACCATTGTACCAGAAACAAAACATATAGGATTCCGCATCTGTAAGATTATTAAATAATAAATATATAATTAAACTAATAAACCGCTTTATATTATATAAGTATTAGTTCAGGTGTAAAATATCCATTAAAAGAAAAGAAAAAAAAACACTGTCTCCATCCACAGGAGGGGCCACTATTATAACTGATTTTTACCTTGTTGTTTGTCTTTCTTGTCTTTTATGAATTTAAACTCTCTATTAATCCTCTCATAGTTTTTTTTAGTGACAAATGTACGACTCTGCTTTGAAGAATAAGTGTTATTTTAATCGGGCCCATCTATCTGTTTCTCAGTCGGGATCGTATTCCCAACTCCCTCAGGAGAAAACCCATTGCTGAGAAAATCCACTGGCTCAACTCTGAACATTTTACTTAGAGTGAGACTTGAACTCATGACTCCCGCTTATTTACATTTTATGGATACCTTACCTTAACCAGTTGTACTAAAAATAATTGGTTAATCCTCTCACAGATGATTATGTTATTCACACAGGCTTCTACCTTTCCGGCTCTCCCTATCTCCTCAATGATCACAGCCTTTCTCCTCAAAACCATAAAAACTAACGACTCAAAAACCATAAAAACTAACGACTCAAAAACCATAAAACTAAAGAATATATTTTACAATTACATATTTAATGGCAGAAATAGAAAAATTACAACCACCTATTGAGATGTTTGGACACATAATTGGAAAAGATCGCAATAATTTAAAGATTTTTAGAGATTGAGAATTAAATTCATACATATATTTTATGATATTCACAAATTCTATATTGTTTAATTGTGTTTTAAGAAATCACGGTATTTTTTTTTATTTTATTAACATGAAACAATTTTATTTGAATTTATAATAATTATATTTATAACACATCCAAAGTTTATAAAATCACCCTAATAATACTTAACTGTCTTTAAAAAGACGCACAAATGATAAAATAACTAATCTACCAATAAAAGAAACTGTTCTTATTTTATTGAAGTTACAACTTATAATAAACTCAATTGCTTGATTTATGATCCAAATAAAAAAAAGAATCATTGTATGATGAAAATAGAATAACCATCTGTTTTTTGTTGTTGTGTATTTACAATTATATACTAAACATGTTATAGATTAAGTCTTGTAAAACACAAGCGTGATAAATTTAAAAATATAGTCAATATAAAGTATATAGTGTGTTTTTTCTGAATGACAGCATATTGAGACCAACGACAGGTCTCTTCATAACTAGGGACGATCAATACCTCATACGGAATTACAACCGTCCATTAATAGTTTGACGCTCAAGAGTGACGTCAACCATCCCATGAGTAAACCGACTATCTTTTAAAACCCGCTAACATGTTAACCAGAAGAAACTCGCCAGCAACAAATTCAAATCAAATTGTATACAACTAAAATTTTGTACTTTAAACTGCCTTTCAAAATATTTATCTTTTTTAATTTTTTATTCCTGTTGATCAATGATATTTTTTGTTGTGTGCTAACCTCATAGGCTCATAATTTCCACAACTTGATGTTTCAATATATTGAAAGACCCCAAATTGTCTCCTCCACGCGCTTACACCTTCCTCCACCAATCGTCAACCGATAACACACCGTCGGCCGGTGGGTCCGGCGGGTCCGGCGTCATCCTCAGCCCCACAACCTCTCACGTCACACCCACGCGCCACCGCGTGCGAGTACACCTTCCGAAATATCCATCGAGTAGCTGCATACACAAATCAAAGGCCAAGAGGTCGCCCAATCATCACCGTTCAATTCAACGTCTTGTATAGACGCCGGTGACGAAGCTAATACGACAGACGTATTTGCGTTTAACAGAACTCATTAACGTCAGATTTGCTTCGTATCAAATATGTTAAAAAACGTTAGGTGGTGTTGGTGAAATCGGAGTTATTTTGGCTTTCAGATTGCTGGAATCTGTGGTGGTTGTTTGAGCCGGTAAGGTTAATGATTATGTTTGTTTGATGAAACTCTAAAGAATAGTTTAATTTGTGCTCACTGCGTGTGAGAAGTTTTGTGACTTTGATTGCATTATCGTGATGGATTAGGTTTTGAGGATGTGAAGGTTTTAGGTTTGAATGTTAGTGGTTTGAAGTTTGATTGTGAGGTATCGTATGTATGGTTGATGTTAGATTAGGATAACTTGTGTAATCGTGTTACATTTGACTTTCTGCAAATGGAAGCTCTGTTGTTAGATTGAATATCTGCAAGTGATTTATGTGAAGTTTGTGCTTCTGTTGTTTGTTATGTTTGTTGTTAAGTGGTGGTTGTAGAAAGGGTGAAAAGGATTGGAGATTCACTGAGATTTGGAACAGTTTTGCTAGTGATTTGGTTTTTGGCTTACGTAATCGTTGGTGAAACTGGAGTTTTTTTGGCTTTTAGATTGCCGGAATCTGTGGTTGTTTTTTGAGGTAAGGTTTTGAGGATATGAAGGTTTTAGGTTTGAATGTTAATGGTTCAGAATTTCATTGTTAGGTATCGTATGGTTGGTGTTTGATTTGGATTTAGGATAGCTTGTGTTACATTTGACTTTGTGTACATTACAGTGATGGAAACTGTCAAAAATGGTATCAGATGATACATACAAACAGCAAAAAACTCTCGAACAATGTTACGAGTAAGAATGAACAATCGTACAAGCACCGATTCACAATAATGGTGAATCAGAGTAAAGAATACGAATACAGACTCAGATTATCAAAAAGATAACCTGAAAACAATCAGATCTACTGAGAATAAGAAACCCTAAAATGAGAGAGAAGATGTGTGTGTAGAAGACAAAATGGTTGAAAATATCTGATGTATCAACAACACAACACAACTCTCAAATATTCTAGAATACCCGGCTGAAGGCCTCGAACAGCAGCCCATCCAAAAGCCCATCTCGAACAGCAGCCCAGCAAACATCAAGCCCAGCAGCATAACAAACCAACTCTCAAACAAAATAAAAAACACATCAATTAGAATAGCTAGCAACAATAAAATTGAAAAATAATACAACTTTATAATTTCAACACCCCCCCTCAATTTTATTGCCCAAACGGGTCAAACATACGAAGCTGATTAAGCAAAGCATTATGTTGCTTAACCAATAACCCCTTTGTAAAAATATCAGCACATTGATCAATAGATTTAGTAGGAACAGTTTTAATAAAACCACCTGCAATTTTTTCTCTTAAAAATATAAATCAAGTTCAAAATGTTTTGTTCGATCATGAAAGACCGGGTTAGCTGCTATAGACATAGCAGCCTCATTATCACAAAATAAGGGAATGGGCAGAGCAAGCTGAACATTTAATTCAGACATCAGATTGACAATCCATATAGCTTCACATGTAGCTGCACACATGGCACGATATTCAGCTTCAGCTGAAGAACGCGAAACAGTATTTTGTTTCTTACTTTTCCAAGATACCACATTAGTACCCATATGAATACAAAAACCAGTAACAGACTTTCGAGACAATAGACATTTGCCCCAATCAGAATCAGAAAAAATTGACAGATTCAAACTATCACATTTTTTGATCAAAATACCCTTTCCAGGGGCAGACTTGAGATATCGCAAAACACGTAAAGCAATTTTGAAATGTGTGTCAGAAGGACTATGCATGTATTGACTTAGAAAATGCACAGCATAGCAGATATCTGGACGAGTATGAGCCAAATAAATCAACTTACCAACAAGTTTCTGGTAAGCAGTAATGTTTTTCAGCTTAGACTCATCTTTAGAGCACATATTCATAAGCACATAGTGAGGTTCAAGTGGAGTGGAAACAGGTTTACATCCACTTAAACCATATTCAGCAAGTAACTCCATACAATATTTTCGTTGGGACAAACAAACACCATCCTTATCTTTAATAACTTCAATGCCCAAAAAATATTTTAATTCACCAAGATCTTTAATTAAAAACTTTGCTTTTAGCAGATTTTAACCGAATTAATTTCCTCATCATTATTACCAGTGATAATTATGTCATCCACATATACTAGCAGGGAAATAAAGTGAACCTTATTGGATTTTACAAATAATGAGTAGTCACATTTACTTTGAACAAATCCAATTTCTAAAAGAACACCTACAAGTTTTTCATTCCACATTCGTGGAGCTTGTTTAAGACCATATAATGCTTTATTAAGTTTACAAACTCTAGACTCTTTGTCAGAAAATAACCATCAGGCAATTGCATGTAAACAGTTTCATTAAGATCTCCATACAAGAACGCATTGTTAATGTCCAATTGGAATAATTTCCAATTATTTTGGACAGCTAGAGTTATAACACATCGTATAGTAACCATTTTAACCACCGGAGCAAATGTTTCATCAAAATCGACTCCTTCCTTTTGACTATAACCCTTGGCAACTAATCGGGCCTTATATCGTTCTATTTCACCTGAGGACTTATATTTAATTTTATATAACCATCTACATCCAATTGGTTTTCTATTGGGTGGGAGATCAACAAGATCCCATGTATGATTCCTATTTAATGCATTCATTTCCTCATTCATGGCATTGACCCAATTAGCATCATGTTTGGCTTCATGATAATATTTAGGTTCCCTAGATTTATTCATAGCAGATACAAAACACTTGTGTTCTACAGAAAGGTTGGAATAGTTAACAACCCGTTCCATCCCAAATTTAACTTTTCCCTCAATTATGAAATCATCAAGATTTTTGGGAAGGGATCTATGCCTAACAGACCTTCGAGGACACATGGATGGATCACTGATTCCCTCAGGAGTAATGATATTATCACTGTCACAGCTCTCAATCTCAGTCTCAGCCCTACTGCTTTCACCAGGATGAGGTTGCACATACTCAGCCTCTCTTTCCCTTGAAGGGGGCTGCTGAGTTTGTGCCTCACCTTCGAATCCTGGGATTCAGTTTGCTGAGTTGAGTTTGATTTCTGAGATTCTATCAACTCTCCCTCCTCATCATTGGGAATCTCCCCATTATGAGAACGAGTACTAGGTTGATTTTGTTCAAACACTTCAAAAAAATTAAATTGATTCACAGATGACTCGACATTAAGTTCATCAGAATATGATTTAGATTTAAAAGGAAATACAGATTCATAAAATTTTACATCTCTAGAAAATAAAATTGACTTTAAATCCAGACTCCACACTTTATATCCTTTTTTAAATGGGGAATATCCCAAAAATACACATTTTTCAGCATGAGCAGCAAATTTATTATGATTATTTAACACAGTGCAGAAACAGAGGCAACCAAATACTCTAAGGTGAACAATAGAGGGAGCAAAGCCAAACATGATCTCATATGGGGACTTACCATTTAACACAGATGAGGGAGTCTTGTTAATTATATAGGCAGCAGTTAGAATACAATCAGACCAAAAACGAATAGGAACTCCAGCTTCAAATAATAGAGTTCTTGCAACATTTAAAAGATGTCTATGTTTTCTTTCGACAATACCATTTTGTTGAGGGGTGTAGGTACAAGTGGTTTGATGGATTATACCATGTTGGTGAATTAGTTTGGACATAAATTGATTTATAAATTCAGTACCACTGTCTGTTCTTATGGTCTTTATAGAGTATCCAAATTGTGTCTTTATCATATTATAGAAGTTTTCAAAGTTGAGAACTGTCTCATCTTTATGTTTTAACAAGTAAACCCAGACAGTTCTTGAAAAATCATCTACTATGGTTAGAAAGAACTTATACCCTTCCCTACTTTGGATTTTATATGGTCCCCAAACATCTAGATGAATTAATTCACCTACATGCTTGGTTTTATGATCACTTAGAGGGAATGGTTCTCTGTGTTGTTTAGCCTTATGACAAACTTCACAGGGTTCCATTGGACCATTATTAAGTTTCAAGGGTAGGTTAAGAATTTTTAAAACATGATCAGATGGGTGACCCAATCTAGAATGCCAGAGGGTAATAGGAATGGAACTGTTAAGACACACCTTATCAGAATTGGATGAGTTATCACACAAGTAAAGACCATCAACTTGATTACCAGTCACCAGGAGTTTCTTGGTGAGCAAATCCTGAATATAGCATTTTGACTCATCAAACATGACACTTACATTGTTGGACTTAACAAGTTTATGAACAGAAATCAGATTTACATTGTATTCAGGGACCACAAGCACATCAGAAAGGGTAATGCCCTCACTTAGTTTAAGGTTTCCAATTTTTGTGACTAAAGCATTTGTACCATTTGGGTGCTTAACTGTAATATTCAGATTTGAAACATCTATAATGTTAGTTAGCTTGTTTTCTGTCATTACCATGTGTTGATTTGCCCCTGAATCAATAACCCATCCATTCCATATGTTTGAGGAAAAACAGTTGAGGTTATTGAAACTAGTGTATGAGTTGATTTTATTACCTCCAAAATTAGGAGTTTGAGATTTGTCATTTGATGAGATGTTCAGAAGACCCAAAAGTTGAGTAACCTGCTCAGGGGTTAGAGACACAGAGTTTGGAGTAGACACACTACTGGAGTTGGGGTCAGTTTTTTCCATTTTTGAGTTATGAGATGATGTATTTTTTGACACAGGGTTGTTTCTTGGTTTATTACCTTGTGGGTAACCCACAATCTCAAAACATCTTTCACTGTGTGGCCAATTTTGTTGCAATGACTGCATTTCAGATTAGGATTTGGACCTCTACCACTTCTTCTTTTATTATCATTTGATTGATTTAATTTGGATACAAAACCAACATTTTGAGTTTTTGGAATATTACTAGATGTTCTATGTGACTCTTCTCTAGAAATAATTGAAAAAGCAGTTTTAATAGTGGGTAGTGGATCCTTTGTTAACAAGTTTGTTCTAACAGGTTGGTAGATATCATCCAAACCCATCAGAAACTGCATTAATTTTATCATTTGATTAAAGTCATTGAATTCTTTAGAAGCAGAACAACTACAAGGGGGTAGTTGAACCATTGCATCAAATTGTTTCCACATAGTATTTAGCCTATGGTAATATTCAGCAACAGTAGAACCATTTTGTGAGACAGAGTTAATTTTTTGAAATAGATTGAACACAACTGACCCATCAACTTTATCGTATGTTTCTTTTAAGTCTATCCAAACTTCGGATGCAAGTTTGGAATACACTTGACCAACATAGAGTTCTTCACATATAGAATTAAGTATCCAAGTTAACACAACAGAGTTGCAGCGATCCCATTGAGAACTGAGAACTTCATCATCTTGGGGCCTTTTACATGTTCCATCTATAAACCCTAATTTATTTTTAGCTTGAAGACCAAGTTTCATAGAGTTGGCCCAGATAGTGTAGTTCTCAGTTCCTTTTAGTTTTATAGTAATTATGGTCAGACAACTTGACTCACTTGGATGAAGATATAAAGGATTACCAGAGTCCAGTTTGCTGACAAGAGTGTCAGGAACAGATACAGATAAATTCTCAGCCATTGAAACAACCAGCAAAGAATGCAACACACGTCACACTCGCACAAAGATCACAACAAGGTCAGAGCCAGGTTTTCACACCACTATAGTGGCAGATCAAGGATTAACCAAGTGTGAGAAATGCAACACACACCAATTCACGCAAGTGATGCTCACAGAGACTGATAACACAAACACAGGGAGTTAAGCCCCCTGAAATCACAGGTGCTGGTACTCCTAACCCAGCCAATCGTGCTTAAAAACTAAACAATACAAGATAATAAGAGATAAGGGAAGAGATATTCTCACAGCGCAAGCTACCCAAGAAAGGGTAATCCAAAGCAGGTCAAGTAACTAACAACCTTCGAGAGTTGTAGTTACCGACAGAAAACCAAAGATGTGAAGCCCAGCGAGACAGTGACCGTACTGCACAACCTTCTAGGGTTGCAAGAATTACAGCCGATGTTTGAGAGACCGTTCTTGCCTCCAACTAGGATTGCGATGAAGCAGTGGAACTGAACCGTCAAGTATTAAAAATGCGATGCGGAAGCAGTGAAGAACCAAGGGTTTCAGCGATGGCAGAAACCCTAGCCACAGACGACGATTTAACCGTCGAAATAACCAGAATCACGAGCTCAACCTTCAGAGCTCTGATACCATGTCAAAAATGGTATCAGATGATACATACAAACAGCAAAAAACTCTCGAACAATGTTACGAGTAAGAATGAACAATCGTACAAGCACCGATTCACAATAATGGTGAATCAGAGTAAAGAATACGAATACAGACTCAGATTATCAAAAAGATAACCTGAAAACAATCAGATCTACTGAGAATAAGAAACCCTAAAATGAGAGAGAAGATGTGTGTGTAGAAGACAAAATGGTTGAAAATATCTGATGTATCAACAACACAACACAACTCTCAAATATTCTAGAATACCCGGCTGAAGGCCTCGAACAGCAGCCCATCCAAAAGCCCATCTCGAACAGCAGCCCAGCAAACATCAAGCCCAGCAGCATAACAAACCAACTCTCAAACAAAATAAAAAACACATCAATTAGAATAGCTAGCAACAATAAATTGAAAAATAATACAACTTTATAATTTCAACAGAAACTCTGCTGTTAGATCAAGTATCTACAAGTGATTTATGTGAATTTAGTGTTTCTGTTGTGTTTGTTGTTAAGTGGTGGTTGTAGAAAGGGTGAAAGGGATAGGAGATTCAGCGAGATTTGGAGCAATTTTGCTAGTGATTTAGTTGATTTTGTATGATTTGAGGCTTGATTGTTCAAATTAGGGCTTTGTTTATCATATTCCATGGGTTTTGGACTATGAATCTAACAAGGATAGAATATTAGAATCAAAACTATGTCATCACTCTATCACAATCAAACTTAAAAAGTTATGCTTCATTCCTTGTGTTACCATTATTCCTGCCATTCATGAAACAGAATCAATTCCTGTGCAGTTTCTTAGTTCGAGAACATACAGTATGCAACTTGTATATAAAATCAAACCATAAAAGAACTTTCTGCATACTTGATGTATTCGTGGAGTCATATGTGAAGTATACGTTTGCATGAAAACCTATAATACACCATACAATCATGTACCAGGTTTAAGAATGTAAAAATGCACATATCACCCTCTAATCACTCTTGCTTATTCTGATGATCGTTTTTTCCAGGAAACATCAATATCATAGTTGAGTTATTAGGGATGTCTTCAACAAATGGGACAGTTGGTCACATAATTTCTTCATCTTCAGGATTGTCTTCAAATCTTCATATTTCTTCTGAAGAAATTTGTTCAAAGAAAGCTCCATTTGTTAATCAATCATCTGAAGTTCTACGATCTACAGCTTTCCGTGATTACATGAAAGAAAATAACACCAGTTCTTGGTGTACTGATTCATTGACTGACTTTCTTGACTACCCTGAGAATATCCCGATTCAATCTAGTAATTTACAAATCATGCCATCCGAAGATGTTGGCAAGCCAAACGATTGGCAAGATTGGGCTGATCAGCTGATTACTGAGGATGATGGTGTAACGCCAAATTGGAATGAGATTCTAGTTGACACTGCTGTTGCTGATCAGATTCCAAAGGTGCCACTGAAACTTTTATTGTACTCATCTTTTCTAAAATAAATGGAAATGAGAATTTGACCGATTATGAACAAGACGTTTTGTCATATTAGGAGTGACCACATTGATTACATATTAGTTTTTGCTCACTCCAAAGTTATGTAACTATGCTGATAACTGTTTATTATGTTTTTGTTTATTTTAGATGGAATTTCATGTGGGGAAATCATCCGGAACCTCACTGTCACTGCAAGTAAAGTCACTTGTTCCTGCATCACCTGGAGAGGCTTGCCCCCCAGTGACACCGTCGCCATCATCATGTGGGTCCCAAAGCAAGCCACGCATGCGTTGGACACCGGAACTTCATGAAGCCTTTGTGGAGGCAGTCAACATGCTTGGTGGAAGTGAAAGTATATATATATTTGTTTTTGTTTTTTGCTTTATTCTTCCCTTGCTATATTTTGTGGTGGTAGATATTTTTGTAATTAACTTCATTTTAACCACAGGAGCTACCCCTAAGGGAGTATTGAAGCTAATGAAGGTTGAGGGCCTAACCATCTATCATGTAAAAAGTCATTTACAGGTGCATTTCTGGTATCTCTTGATAATGTATCATGTTTCAAGTGAATGTGTTTTGTTTCATGCATATATATTTTTATTTTGTCTGCAGAAATATCGGACAGCTAGATACAAACCTGAAACTTCATCAGAAGGTAAATGAAATATTTCTGTAATTTTATTTACTTGTATTAGTTTATTTCTTGACAATTATATGATAAAAGAAATAGATATCAATGATAGTTAGTATTTCAACAATTCAACTGATAGATCACTTCTTGCAGGACCTTCAGAGAAAAAGCCTACTCCAGTACAAGATTTACCATCACTGGATTTGAAAACGTAAGTTAGGTTTTCCTTTACCTATTTAACATGACTTACACACGTCTATCGCATGCGAAAGGATGCAGTTTTTGGTTCTCTCATAGGGGGATGTAACTTTGGTAATTTCATTAAGAAATGGGTAATTTTTATGGATGTACCCACTATAATAACACATTTTAAATCTATTTCTACACACCCACCACTAAATTTACTGGTTTCAGCGTTAACAAAGTCCTTCGATTTCCATTGGTGGTTAGCTGATTTACTAAGAACCGTTTACATCTATCATTTTATTCTGACAACTGAAGTTAGCTTATTCATTACTTTTTTTATTGACAACTGAAGTTGAGCATGTTTGTGAGTGTTTCTTTGTTTTTGTCCTAGTAAAATCCAATTTCGTCACATTTTAAACAATACCATTCACTATCCTAATTCCTAACTTGCAATAAATGATGCCAATCTTGTAGTTTAGTTGTCATAAGTTCATAACACAATGCTGTGTTTAGTAGCAGGGCTTATAACTTAGGAAAGCCAAATCAAAGTCAAAAAATTTAATATGGACCCTTGAAGGGTAGTTGGAGAAGACGTGACATCTAAAGGTCGATAAAATCATTTGTTATATAATCCATGTTATTCTGAAACAGCAAAAATAATAAGAGGAAAGCTAGGCATGCATAAGGAAATTTGAGTGGTTGATTCCGATGATGGATAATTTGGACTCCCATGATGGATAATTGTGGTTCTAGTTCACTTTAGTCACCCCAATCTAAAGGATCATAAATATAAATGAAGGGAACACTTCTCACATATAACTAGTAATCGGTTTTTATGTTATAATAAATATTATACGATGTCCTTGCAAAAACATTTTCTTTCAAGCACTTCCACTAGAAAATGTTAGTATCAAGACCACGTTGAAGATTAGAGGTGGCACAAGTGGTGGGTGAGACAGGTTGGACCGACTTGAAACATGTTTTGTCAAAAGTTCAAACTTTTTAAAAGATAATTCATGCGTCAATTATGGGTAAAAATGCATATCATTCCGTTACTAATCTAATTTCTGAATAAAATGATTTAAAAGGTTTATTTTTATGCACTAAAATACAGTCAGGGTGACTTTAGATCCTTTCGACCATTTGGTTTCCTTATAAGTGAAATTTTGATTTACCCCCATTTATAAGTAAACATGTCATAATTAGTATCTCGTGATGATACCTTGCAATATTAGTTATCGCTTCCTGATTAGGATCTCATATCAGAAATTAACATTTTGTAACTAAACAAAGAAACAAACAAATGTATCCGAAATCCCACTCATACGATGTTGATATGTAACTAACAAGTATATATGATCATGGGAGTTGCTTCATTTAACAGAGCTCTTCACGAATGTTAACTGTGGTTTTAGCTTACTTGGAGATTTAAGACTTGGGAGAATTGGAGGGAAAAAAATTCACATGAAATTGGGGATTATTTTCATTTATGTGCTAAGTTAGGTAGTTAATTACAGTACTTAATTACTGTATTAATCTTTAACCCAACACTTTTTTTACAACAGGAGTTCAGAGATCACTGAAGCATTACGATTACAGGTGGAAGTTCAAAAAAGATTACATGAGCAACTCGAGGTATCCTTTTTATCACTTAGGATTCCATTATGCTAATTTATTTTCACTAAAATTTTCTTTTTCACATGTCAATAATCAGTAGTTGGACTTAGAGGTGGCAATTTGACCCATTTAATTACCAGTGGGTCAGCTCTCCTATGCATCGCTAAGGGTCAAATAGATAGAATAAGAAAAAAAAAACACTGGTTAAAAGGGAAATGGGTCAAATGGGTGGAACAAGTCACAGTTGCTCAATTTTTATTTAAATGGATACAAAAGTAGAGAATCTCTATATTCAAGAAATTAGATTATCAAAGTAATAGTACTTTTAACAAAAATTTTTAATAGTAAGCTTCAAGAAATTAAGCAAAACGAGTTTTTGGCGAACCCAACCTGAACCTCGACCCATTTGACCATTTTGCCTCCTCTACTTGGAATTAACAGTTTTGACTAGTATCCGTAAGTTTTCTTTATTTATGTTATATCATTAAGAGGCATTTTGGACCTTTGACTAGTATGTCAAGTCAAACTTTGTATATATGTGGTCACTGGGAAGTGAAACTTTTTGAAACGGTCACACCTAATGAATATCCACCTTATGTGCAGATTCAAAAAAATCTACAGATGAGAATAGAAGAACAAGGGAGATACCTCCAGATGATATTCGAAAAGCAATGCAAGTTCGGCATTGATTCGCTCCAACCCACATCATCCACCCTGGAGAAATCAGAAACCGAGTTGACCCATGAAGTCTCAAGTTCTCCAGCCCGAACCAAAACAGGGCCTGACCCAGTTACAGTTGGGTCACCATCATCAGAGAAGCAAGAGGTGGAACTTGACCCCTTAGAATCACAACCCTCAAAACGAGCTAAATTAAACGAGTCATCATCTATCGAATCATCTTAAGAAATGTGACCAAGTTGTAAATATATGTACCATTACTTGCTTTCATTGGTTAAGACATGAGGACGCGCAATCAGCGCTATATTAATGCGGTTTGGTGTATCCTAGGAATGATTGTAGACAGGTAGAACTGTATTAAGTTGTGTTGTAGTAATGTTATGTTTTTTGGCCATCGACTTTGTGTGTTTAGTATGGTGAGATGGAATCAGAATGAAACTAATGGAATGCTGTGATAGTATAAATGAACTATAATCAAACTAAGATATGCTAACGACCAATGTTTTAAAATACCGCTTCGATTGTAGACATAGTAGCTTGGTTGTTCGCTGGTTCAGTTGTTCCAATTAGTTGTGCCGGCTCAAAAACCGTTTGGCTGGCAAAAGGAGGTGAGCATCAGTGTCTATGACTGGGTTTGCCCAGGTTTATAGTGTCTAGTTTGTTTAAAACTGACTGTTTTGTTTAAGTTGGGTCTATTAGCTAGTAAACGAACAAGTGATATTAAGGATTTGTAGTTTAGCAGTCTGATTTAAAAGTTGTTTTGTTATATAACAAGTCATTTTTAATAGAACTTTATAAGAACTATCGTTACACTTTTGATAATATATGCAAAATAACAAGGAGAATGGAGGATGGAGATGTGTTTGTTTCTTGTCATGAACGCAAGTTTCCCGTGTGTCAACCATGTTACATTACGAAAGAAGTTGAAGGAAACCAATGTGCTCGATGCAATGTTCGGCATAAAGGTGATGGTTGTTTCTTTGGTTGATTGTAATGTGTGGGGTTGTGTTGTTTCTTTAGTTGATTGTCATGAATTCAAGTTTCCTGCGTATCAACCATGTTACATTACGAAAGAAGTGAAGGGAACAAGTGTTCTTAATGCAATGTTTGTGTGGGGTTGTGTTGTTTCTTTAGTTGATTGTCATGAATTCAAGTTTCCTGCGTATCAACCATGTTACATTACGAAAGAAGTAATGTGTGGGGTTGTGTTGTTTCTTTAGTTGATTGTCATGAATTCAAGTTTCTTGCGTATCAACCATGTTACATTACGAAAGAAGTGAAGGGAACAAGTGTTCTTAATGCAATGTTTGTCATAAAGGTAATAGTAGTTTCTTTGGGTGATTGTAATGTGTGGGGTTGTGTTGTAAATAGGTTGTCAACAATTTGTTGGCTATGGTGAAGACAGTGATGATAAAGATGATTTTGAGGATTAGTTTCCGATTAATAATCGTCAAGAAACCAGTGAAAAAAATCATGTGGATGGTCCATCGGTAATCCATCTTATCGTGTTAATATGCAACTAGTGGTATTCTGTATTCATAAATTTGTTGCAACTTGCAGTGACTCGTTACAAAATCAACAGCTACAAAAAACCAACGTCCTCCATCACGTTCTTCACCATCTACACCATTATTCCCAAGACAATCTTGAGAAGATTGTACAATGACGTGATACATACAGTCATCCAATGTTTTTATTTAACGAAAGTCCCAACACTTACTAGCTCTTTTATAACATTCTATATATAAATACACGTATAATATTTTTAAAAATGTTTGAATTTTTATATGTATCTCAAATGAACGATATACAGTCTTGCCAAATGTGTGTTTATTGCAGTCAATAGTGATTGGTTCACATGTGTTTGTAAGTTCCAAGTGTCATAAAAAAAGTCTGCAGCTGTAATTTCCTCTTTTATAATACATCAAACAATATATTATAGCAATATTATAGTTTCTGAATCATATTAACAGCTGCAAACTGTTATCATAGAAGTATTATTGCAAATTTGCAATATTATAGTTTTAACCCAATCTTTATATTGATAACCACCAAAAACCAATAAAGAATCACAACATGCCAACCCTTAAATGATTAAAAGAATTTCAAAAAAAGAAAAAGAAAATGGAAATAGAGCAGACACCTCTAAGCTTCAGCACTCAGCAGCATCTCCATTCAAAGCTCTCTCCAATCTTGTTTCAAATGGGGTATTTTGCCAATTCACCTTCTTATCCTGTACACCACATACCACATTTAATCAGTAGCAAAAACATGAGGCATCAAGGTGTCAAATTCTACCGATTTAGTTATGAATCACAGGTCATGTTGGTTGTGAATTTGTGATTCATCTCAAACGGGCTAAATAAAAAGTATAACTAAAAGAGAACGGCATGTTTCAAGTCGTCCCAAGTCTCTAATACATATATTGTCCTAATTTGTTGTACACAAAAAAACAACAAGAAAGCGTAGGTCGATCACTGGGCCCGTTCTGATACATACCATGAGAACATCTTTCAACTTGAAGATGTTTTGACCTGTAGTCATAATGATGCCTGTTTCAACCCGAATCTTCTAAACTGTTATATTCAAAGGTTTTGACTGTTATAGTAGCAGTGTTGTTTTTGTAAGCAAATCATAGTTATCACATTAAGTTATTTAAAGAATAAACAAGCAGCTACACAGAAACCCAACCCAGCCTGAAATGACCCATTTCAACCCATATAAAAATAACTCGTTTCAACCCTGTTACATGATCTACCCATCTTGCTACTTCAAAACACCAGCTCATGACTAGTGTCACAGAGGTGGTCAACTCTAGTCATACCTTTGTGTAATTTGTAGAAGATTTGTTTGACTCAAACATGTAACATTTTAACCACAAAGACAGTGTATGTATAGTTATACCTCTCTATACTTGCTGGTGGCATTCGGTATGCCTTTGTATGATGAAGTTGAACACAAAGATTGGGCTGAGCCAGTGTGGCTCCAGTAGCTCCCAACACTACCAATTATAGGCATATCATCAGGGCTTCGGCCTGGTGACTTTCTTGGTGTATAAGATGACCCTGAAAACTGTTTCAACTCATCTACAGTCAACGCCCCTAAAATTGGTCTATCTTCAATGCTTTGCACAGAAGTAATTGCTGATTCTTGAGAAAAACTTTTCCCAGAGGAAGTGGGTTCAAGATCAGGGTTATAGCATCCGGCCCGTTGGTTATTTGGTGAGTTCTTCTCTGCAGAAACCAACCAGTTCAGACTAGCATCTACTGCTGTTTCTTGATTCCAATTGAATGGATTGAAATTAAAAGAAAAGTTCTCCTTTTGCGGGTTGGAATCCAATGGCTTTGGTGGTGGTGTTCCTGTTCCTTTTGATTTCAAAGCTTTCCATTGTGCAAGATTCTCAACAGGTTTCAACACTGGACTTAAAGAGGATTCAATTCCTGATTCCGATGATGGAACGGGCAATGGAATTGACTCACGCCATACTTCTTGAGAAGTGATTCCATCTTCATCATCATAATCTTCTTCATCATCATAATCTTCATCATCTAAACCGCTGTCATTTTCATCATCCTCATAATCTGATTCTTCAACTTCATCATCACTTTCAAGGCAATTCCCATACCTGTAGTTTGGTGGATAGGATCCACCATTTGGGATATCTGAACCATCCCGAAAATCGAAATGGGAATGGGTATGTCCCGACTTGGGAAAGGTTTCGCCTTTTCATTCTTTTCCAATAAAGATTCGGTACTGTCATAGATTTCAACATGCTCATAAGTTGTGACATTTGTATCAAATGTCACCTTCTTCTTGATATTTAAACTCAATGGCTCCTCACTCTTTCCTCTACAACAAAGCATATGGTTTAGAGGGAAAACTAATAAACGAAAGAAAACATCAGGAAAACGCGCGAGTTACCTTGATTCTGGAAGTGACTCACAGGGCTTATCCTTGATGCTTTGTACCAGTGATACATCAGCTTGCACAATGTTTTGACTTTTAGGAGTCTGAAACACAAATTCACAAATTAACCCAAATCAAGATTCTCAATTCTCATTTTGGGTGTTTGGATGTGCACTATGAGGTGATAGAGTGATATTGCACAAATTAACCCAAAATCAAGATTCTCATGTGTGTTTGGATGTGCATTGAATGATATTGCACAACTTAACCCAAAATCAAGATTTTCATGTAGTGTGTTTGGATGTGCATTATGAAGTGATGGAATGATATTGCACAAATTAACCCAAATCTAGATTCTCATTTTATAAATTTCATTTAACTATCCTTAAATTCAAGAAAAATGACATCTCATTTGAAATCACACATCCAAACACTCCCAATCTTCCCATTTTCATCTAAATTCCATGAGTTTCATTCTCTTGTGGATCATAAAAGCAAACCCACAAAATATAAACAAAACTACAAGAAATCAAACATTTAATCTGTCTTCAGTAGCTACCAAAATCAAGAACTAAACAAAACATTGATAAAACCCAAATTCAAACACAATAAAACGAAACAAAACCATCAAGAACACCGATCAAAATCCAAAACCCCAAATCCACCATAAACAATCAACCCCAACCAAGCAAATTCTTCATTTCTTGAGAATCAAACATTACAAGAACAACATCAGAAAATCAAAAGGGTTAACTCAACAAATCTTACTTGATCTCGGCGGATAGCCTTGTACCTACGCTTTCTCCGTTTCCGATCTTTTGAAGAACTGAAACAATCAAGAAAACAACCCATTAGAATTCAACTTCAGTGTCTTTCTGATGTTGATTTACAGAGAATGTTCTAGTGGGTGTTGGATGAATTTGAGATGTTAGACGAACTCCATTGTTAGAGAGAGAAAGCGAAGAGATAACGGTCGATTTTGGGGTTTTGTAATATGCAGAAAGAGGGATGACCGTTGGGTTTGAGGTGAGTGATGACGGTGTGGGGTCTGTCGTCACCGGGGTGTCATATTAAAATTAGACCCCTTTTTCTTGAATTTCTTGGAGGGGGAGTTTGATTTTGCGCTTCTCTTTTGTAAATAAGTTTTAGTGTTAAATTAAGAGGGACGTGAAGATTTTTTTACCTTATGCTTAAACTACCCCTTTATTTTAGTTATATATGTGAAATTTTGTGACATTTCGCATATTTGATAACTAGCTTTAGTAAACCCGTGTATTACACGGGTTGAATAAATAAAATAGTAAAATAATAAAATTTATTAATTATAAAATAATATTCTAAGATATGATATGACTGAAATTACATATGAGAAATGATTATTACTAATAAAACAGTGATATCAACTTTTTAAAATTTAGTTTTTAAATTTTTTTCAAAAAAAATAAAATAAACAGTTTGTTCTAAAACAAACCGTATAAAAATATCATTTTTAAAAATTTATTAATAAATTAAAAAATAGATCTACTTATTAATTTACTTATTAATGTAATTATAATTACCTTAATTAATAATAATATTATTTACTAATAATATTATTTAATATTTTAATTTACTTAAATATATATTAAAATTTATTAATAGAACCCGTGAAATAACATTAATAAGTAGATCTCTTTTTTAATTTATTAATGTAAAAGAATATTAAATAATATTATTAGTAATTAATAGTAATTAAGGTAATTATTTAAGATGGGAGAGATGCGGGAAAATTTTGATGAGGATGGTTGTGGTGCTGCCATATGACACTTTCATTACTCTTTTATTATAGTATAAAGATAAAGATAAAGATTAATTGTAAATTCCCTTATATTATGTAAGGGTTATTTATGTCAATAATGTAATTATGGGAGTTTATTTGGCAACTCTACTAATCTCAATGTTTCTATTAATTTAAAATCTTAGGTGTATTTATTTAAAGTTTTACAACTTGGTTAGTCATTAAATAAATGTAATTTTAAAGAGCTTATGTATTAATCATTAGATTTAATAGAAATGAAATGTTCATTACAAGATTTATAAACCATATAGAGTTTATAAAATATAAAAGATTTATAAAAAATAAATTATTATATCATTAATTTGTAATGTTAAGGGCTAAAATTACAAAAAAAATCAATTTGATTTAAAGGGTTTTGAGCATAAATAATAAACTTTAAAACCACAGGGACCAAAGCTATAAATTCTCTAAAACACCCCCTTTTCTCTCTCCCTGATTTCCCGGCCGCCAGCCGGTTAAGCTCCGACGCGGGGCCAGCGAAGCCTCAAACCACCCCAAAATTTAACTTTTAAACCTAAATCGCTTCTAAACACTTTGCGAACCCGTTTTGAACACGAAGACGTGTTTTAATTTGATTTTAAATAAGGTTATGATAGCCTTTGGACACGAAATCAAACCTCATCTATAACCAAATCCGTTTCTACATTTAAATCGTGCTATTAATGCAATTAATCGAGTATACATGTTCGTTTAATCAATTAGGAATCAATAGAATGATTAATTTCATTTAAAACGGCAAATTCCACATCCAGTTCGACTCGTAACCCCCGTGAACAAACTCGAAGTCGATAGGGTTAGAACTGATCAAATTGAAGTGATTTAACAGAGAGGAAAGGTTCCATTCGACTCTTTTACACTCACTGGACTCTCCATTCCACCAAACACACACACACACACATCACAATTGGATCAAGATTAGTCACGACATTAGCTCGGACTCGTATTTGTCGATTCCACAACCATTCCAGGTGATTCCAAACATACACACACTTGTTTAACCATGGGGAATCAAAGCCCTATGGTTAATTTTATTAACATCAACGATTTGATGTTCAATTGGTTTGATTTTAATTCTAAGGTTCTTGTGCAAATCGGGGGTTTTGTTTGTTTAAGGTTTTATAAATTTCAAATGAGTTTATGACAGGCACATGCTGTCACACCCCAACCTTGACGGCGGAAACGTCGAGGTGCGAGGGTTAAGATTGTTCACAGCCACATAACGCTATGTTAAAGTATAAAGTGCCATTAATCAATTGTTTTCAATCACCACATACATCAATGTCTCAAAATAAATTAAATAAAAACAAGAATTCAATCGTCTTTATTAAACCTAGGTCCATGATCTAGGTTTATGCATTCCTTCAATCATCGCTAAGCTTGCACATTACCTGAAACATGTTGAAAATAAAGTCAACTAACTAGTTGGTGAGTTCTCATGGTTTTAAATACAATAAGTACACAAAATGTGGCAATTCTAGTCAATGGTCACAAGATAGCAAGTATATAGAACATGCATAGTTACAATCAAGCCTCGACTGAATAATATGAATAAGCATGATTAGCTAAGTGTATTTGGTTCCCTAGTGCACAAGCATACGGCTCCTAGGAGTCGGCAATACATCGACTTTAGCACCAAATAGGCTTGTCAGGCCCAAAGATCTAAGACTTCGCTAGGCTAGCAATAGTTAATGATTGCACACGTATGTCACATCTCGTATAATACTAAACATATCCAAACAACCACGACTATGTAAGAATTGCACGTGTGAAATAAGTATCAAACGTGTATGTGTAAGTTTGTATAAGCAACATGTTTCACCCCGAAAGATGTGAAATAATCGTAAAGCGGGGCATAAGAACTCACATGTTTAATAAAGGAGACTTGTAGATGAAATAAGAATAACCCCGAATAAGAATTCCAACACAAACGTCACAACGCACCTAAACAAAATAAAGTAGCGCGTTATAATTTGTTTGATGATTAATTGTAGATCTAATATGATTTAATAATTATTCGTATTTATTACATGTTAATAACGTGATCGGTTAAATGGAACGAATGGATTATACTTGGTATAATCAATTGTTAGCGCGTAAAAGAAATAATAAATAAAACTTGATTAAATTGTACGTTAAACCGATTTTTAAGGTTGTATATAATAATTATAATGAGTGATTAGCTATTACAAGGGACTATATAAAAATATATATATTTATAAGTATAAGTAATCAAACAATTTAATTGTTTGAATATACATATAAATAATAAAATAAACAATTATAATGTTGTGTAAAATAATCAATATAAATGATTTAACTATTTAAAAAAAACTATGTATAAATATATATATATATATATATATATATATAAGTAACTAAACAATTAATTGTTTAATTAATATATATAGATATATATACTAAACAATTATAACATTGTATAATCATAATAAGTGATTTATTTACTAAAAGAACAATATATAAAATATAATATATAGGTATAAATAATTAAATAATTTAATTATTTAAAAATATATATACATATACAAGTATATGTTTACTCATTTCTTTTGTATTTTTTAAAAATAAAATTATGTATTTATAAATACAAATGTATTTATAAAAATAAATAGTCACAAAATTAATTAAACAAAAGTTTAAATGAATTCTGCATTTTATAAAATAATTTTAGAAATTTTCAGAATTTAAAAGGTTAAATAAATAAAAAGAAATGAAAAGAAAAAGGAAAAAGAAACAGAAAAAAAAATGGGGGTTGCCCGGGGTCGAACCGGGACCCCCTCTGAAGGGTGAGGCGCAGGAACCAGTGAACCAGGGCCGTGGCCTTGGTTCACATTGGGTTGTTTTAAATTTAAACAGTAGTCTCCTGGTCCACCCCAAATCGTATGAACCCTAGGTTCAACAGGGTCAAAATTGACCTCCGATTCGTGTTAAACACCCGAATCATCATGGGGCTTTTGATCCCTGGACCAAATCGAGTCACTACAGGTTCTAATTACCTGTTTCGATTAAGCTTCGAGTGATTTCGAGATCGGTTTTGTATCGGGTGTTCTTGGGTTGGGGTTTTCTGATCGAGTGGTTTTTTTTGTGAATTGAAGGTTTGGAGAGTTCAGGAACTTCGAAATGATTCCGAAACCCTCAATATATAACTTTGATTACACGGTTTTGGCTCTAACTTGTTCGATTTGAAACCGCGTCCGAATTTACCAAATTGTGTGATTCGAGCTGTTATTTTGCGATGTTGATTGATTTATTAATTGATTAGGCCGCGTACTATGATTAAGGGTGATTAATTTGATTGAAATGCAGATTTAGGCAAGGTTTGATTGTGGTGTTTGATTCGGTTGGTTCGAGGTTCGATTTGGAAAGGTTAACGAGCGGGAATCTCGATTTTTGGAGTTGGTTCGGGTTCGAACCCATGGTCGAAGGGGTTGGGTGGTTTAATTGGGTCAAGATTGGTTTGAAATGGGGTTTTGGGCATTGCCGGAGCTCGGCCGGAGCTCCGGCCGATGGTTACCGGAAAAACGGGGGGGGGGTGGGGGAATTGATTTGGGATTTTACACAAATGGTCCCTGCTCTTTCCAACTTTTTATTTCATGAAATGAACTTTATTTAAAGTTTACAAAATGACAAAATGGCCCCCTGCACTTTAATTCATTATTTTTATTATTTATTATTATATTATTATATTAATTATTATTATTATTATTTATTATTATTATTATTATTATATATTATTATTTATTATATTATTATTATTATTTATTATCATTATTATTATTATATTAATATTATCTATTATTATTATTGTATAAAAAGGATTTACTAAAGATGCTATACAATGGTATAATAAAATGAACACAAAAATACAGGATGTTACAGTCTCCCCAACTTAAAAGAATTTCGTCCCGAATTAAGAATCAAAAAGGGTTACAAGAATAAGTAAGGGTAAGTCTTTATATGTTCTTCACGCTCCCAAGTGAATTCCGCTCCTCGTTTATTCTCCCATCGAACCTTTACGATTGGGGTCGTAGAGGTCCTAGTCTTCTTCATAATGCGATCCATGATTTCGACGGGTTTTTCAACGAAGTGTAGTGACTCGTCGATCTGAATGTCTTCCAATGGCACATGCAAGTTATCGTCGGCCAGACACTTCCTCAGATTCGAGACGTGGAAGACAGGGTGAATTCCACTAAGGTCGGAGGGTAGTTCTAGTTTGTAGGCCACCTTCCCGATCCTTTTCAAAACCTTGAAAGGCCCTACAAACCTAGGAGCTAACTTGCCTTTCTTCCAAAGCGAACCACACCCTTCCACGGTGAGACCTTGAGAAGGACCATCTCCCAACTTGAATTCCAGTGGCTTTCGACGTTTATCAGCGTAGCTTTTCTGTCGACTCCTTGCCACTTCCAGGTTCTTGCGGATGATAGCGACTTTATCGGTCGTCTCTTGTATGAGCTCGGGACCGGTAATAAGATTCTCGCCAACGTCGGTCCAGCAGATTGGTGAACGACACTTACGACCGTAAAGTGCTTCGAACGGTGCCATTTGGATGCTTGAGTGGTAACTGTTGTTGTAGGAGAATTCTGCGAGCGGTAGGTGCGTATCCCAGTCGCCCCAAAATCAAGGACACAGAGACGTAACAGGTCTTCCAGGGTTTGGATCGTCCGCTCGGTTTGGCCATCGGTTTGGGGATGGTAAGTCGTGCTTAAATCCAATTGTGTACCCAGAAGTTCTTGCATAGTAGACCAAAAGTGAGAAGTGAATCGAGCGTCTCGGTCAGATATAATGTGAAGAGGCACACCATGACGGCTTACGATCTCGTCGATGTAAATCCGGGCTAACCTTGATGTTTATATGTGTCACGTATGGGTATGAAATGTGCCGACTTAGTCAATCGGTCGACGATTACCCATATGCTATCGTGCCCGCGAGATGTCCGAGGTACTTGGTTATGAAGTCCATGGATATGTTTCCCACTTCCACATGGGAATTTCGGGTTGTTCAAGTAATCCACTTGGACGTTGATGCTCCGCTTTAACCTTCGTGCATGTAAGGCACTTAGCAACATAGGTTGCTATGTCTCGTTTCATTCCGGGCCACCAATATTGACTTCGTAAGTCCATGTACATCTTATCGGAGCCGGGTGAATTGAATAACGAGTCCGATGTGCTTCGTTCATGATAGAAGCCCGAAGGTTATTGCGTTTGGGGATCCAGATTCGGTTTGCGAAGTACATTAGCCCATTGGCTCTTGTTTCTAATGGGCTAAGAGATTTGGCTCGAGAGCTTCCTTCATACTCCCTTCGGTTTGCACCGCTTGCTGTGCTTCTCGAATACTCGCCTCGATGTCACAATCGATCCTTAAGTTCTGCAATAACACCGTAGCATTGCTGACATCGAGTCGGACTTCAGTATCAAACTCTCCCTGTATCGAACCATTGGCGTCGGTCGCGAATCTCTTGAACGGAAACCATCTTTTGATGCGTCTTTCGACTCAATGCATCGGCTACGACATTTGCCTTGCCGGGATGGTAGCGGATATCACAATCGTAGTCGCTAATTAGTTCCACCCAACGACGTTGCCTCATATTGAGGTCCTTCTGATTGAAAACGTTGGAGGCTCTTGTGGTCCGTGTAGACTATACATTGCGTGCCGTATAGATAGTGTCTCCAGATTTTCAAAGCAAAGACCACCGCTCCGAGCTCGAGATCGTGCGTCGTATAATTACCTCGTGAACCTTCAATTGTCTCGAGGCATATGCGATGACCTTTCCCCGTTGCATGAGAACACAACCAAGGCCTTGTTTCGACGCATCGCAGTATACCGTGAAGTCGTCATTCCCATCCGGTAGCGTCAGAATAGGGGCATTGCACAACTTGTGCTTCAATGTCTCAAACGCCTCTTCTTGCTCGGCTTTCCACTCGAAAGGCTTGTTCTTCTGAGTCAAGGACGTGAGTGGCTTTGCGATTTTTGAGAAGTTGGCAATAAATCGCCGGTAATACCCGGCTAGGCCAAGAAACGATCGTACTTCCGTCGGAGTTGTGGGAGCACTCCAACTCTTTAAGGCTTCGACCTTCGCAGGGTCGACGTGAATTCCTTGACTATTCACAACGTGCCCTAAGAACTGTACTTCTTCAAGCCAAAACTCACATTTCGAGAATTTCGCGTACAGTTGTTCCTTCTTCAACAGTTCGAGGATTTGACGGAGATGAAGTTCATGATCGGAGCGAGACTTGGAATAAATAAGAATGTCGTCAATGAAAAAGATGACGAACTGTCTAGGTATGGCTTGCACACCCGATTCATAAGATCCATGAAGACCGCTGGAGCATTGGTTAAGCCGAAAGGCATAACCATGAACTCGTAATGCCCATACCGGGTGCGGAATGCAGTCTTTGGGATATCGTCGTCGTGGACTCGCAGTTGATGATAACCCGAACGCAAGTCGATTTTTGAAAAGATTGCAGCTCCTTGAAGTTGGTCGAAAAGATCGTCGATACGAGGAAGAGGATACCGGTTCTTGATAGTCAACTTGTTGAGCTCCCGGTAATCGATACACATACGGAAAGACCCATCTTTTCTTCTTCACAAATAAGACAGGTGCACCCCAAGGAGAAGAACTAGGGCGGATAAACCCCTTCTCGGATAATTGGAGTTGGCTAGAGAGTTCTTGCATTTCGATGGTGCGAGTCGGTAAGGTGATTTAGCCGCGGGGCTTGCTCCCGGAATCAAGTCGATTTTAAATTCTACTTCGCGTACGGGAGGTAACCCGCTAAGATCATCAGGGAAAGACCTCAGGGAATTCTCGTACAACTGGAACATCTTTGAGTTCCTTCTCCTGGTTTTGGTGTTGACTACATAGGCCAAGAATGCCGGATAACTCTTACTTAGGCATTTCTGAGCCTTAGTACATGACATAAGCTTGAGTCCTTTGGAGGCCCGTTCACCGAACACCTTCAACGTGTCCCCGGAGGGTAAGGGCATGCGAATGCACTTCTCGAAACAAATGATCTCGGCATGGTTCTTAGATAACCAATCCATGCCAATAATGACGTCGAAACTCCCGAGTTTCATAGGAATAAGGTCGATAAGAAAACTTATGGTCATCGAGACACAATAGACAATCGCAGATAACCACGTCGACGGTGATGGGTTCTCCATCAGCAACTTCGACGGTGAGAGGTCTCTCTAGATTTGAGCGAGGTTAGAAAGTGTCGGCTCGAACTCTAAGGAAACGAAACTTCTATCGGCGCCCGAATCAAATAATAGTATGCATAGGTGTCATTAATAAGAAACATACCTGTATAGGTTTAAAGGCACTTAAGGACACAAGTAAGGAATTTTAAGAGAAATTCTACAGGGATAGGGTTGGGTTGCAATTTTTACGTACCGTTCACCACCTCGTTGTTCGCCTGGGCTTGGTTCGCGTTGATGTTGAAAGCACGTCCACGAGCTTGGGGAACATTGCCCACAAGACGAGGGCACTGGGGTCGGTAGTGACCTGGTTCTCCATAGTTGTAGCAGACCCGATTTGTTTCCGTCACTGCGTTCCCTAATGCTCGGCGACACGTTGCCACAAGGTGCCCGTACTTGCCACATAGTGTGCAGATGCGACATGGAAGATTGCCCGGGTGGTGATACCTACACGTGTTACACATAGGTAGAGGGCCCGCATAAGCCCTTGCCACGGGCACTGTGCTGCTGGAGTAGCCCCGGTAGTACACTGTCTTTGGGGCGGTTTAGAAGCAGCCACGGCGTAGTTCCGTGCCGGTACAAACTTCCGTTTCTTGTTATCAGGCTTGACCTCCTTAACCTCCTCGGGGGTCGTCTTCTCAGTCTTCTTAGCACCCTTTGCAGACATGGTGCCCGCTCGGATGTGGTTCTCCGTCAATTGGGCATGATGGTGATAGCTTCTTCCAGAGTTGCGGGTCGGCTACCCACAATGGCATCCTGAATTTGAGGCGGCACACCTTAATAAATTTTTCCACGTTTCGGGAAACAGTATCCACATGTGTGGCAGCAGTATGCTTAGTTCATGATGACGGGTAGAATACGCCAGATGGTTCCCGCCATCCTGTTTCAAATTCCAGAATTCCTCCTCCAGTTTCTGGATTTCACTCCTCGGGCAAAAACTTGGGCTATGGCTATGTTTTTGAATTCCTCCTAAGTTAAAGCCAAGATTGCATCGGGGCCTCGGTTCCTCTTTCACTGTTCCACCATGTTAAGGCCCGTTGTTGTAGCATACTGGTGGCATACCTCACTTTGAGTGCTTCGGGGCACTCACAGTTGACGAAGGTGTTCTCCATCCCTTCAAACCACTCTAAGAGACCGTGGCACCTTCCTTGCCACTATAACTGGGAGGCTTACATGAACTGAAATGCTTGAAGGTGCAAGACTGGGTGTTACGCCGTTGGTTTGCACTATTCTCCCCTTGACCATTGCTATTGTTCGTGACGTTTGCGATCATAGTGCTGCTGAGTTCAGCCACCATGGTCGGGATGACCGCAGCCATTTACCGAGCAATCATGGCAGCAAGCTTACGGCCGGATCTTCCTCGGTTTCCGTGGAAGCGAGACATGCTGGAAAAATACAAATTGGGTTAGGATCGGTTAAAGGAAAATATGGGTAGGCAATAAGGTAAGGATCATGAATTATACGGAATGATTCCATTTGGTGACGCATCACCATTTGGAAACGTTGACACGTCAAGATGAATTGACCCATTCACCTCAGAAACTGTGTATGTTGGTCATAGTTTATCACTCATCCCGGAAATCCCCAGGTAGCGTAACGGTTCCTCAATGAGATTATACGTATACGCTTGCCTTAGCCGAGGGCCTTTTTGCCAGAAAATCCAGAATACAGGTGTCTATGTACCACACTAGTTCTTTGGTTATGAAATCAAAAATCTTGATGGGATATTACAAGATTAGACATAAAGTCTAAAGAATTCCTATCAATAGATTCTACTTGGAGACGAGAATAAGTTAAGAAATAGTAACTGTCGGGGAGAATTAACGTTTAAGATAAGTCTAGGGGAGGGGGTAACAATGTGTAATCATGTAGAAAGGCACCTATGCTAAGGCATCACATTGCACATAATAAGGCATAGCGTTAGGCGCATGCAAACATAAGTATGTATTCATAAGAATACTATTCTATACGGATCATGCATGAACTATAGCCTAGGTCACCATTTCTAATAACTTAAATCCCTATAGTTATGGGCTCTGATACCAATCTGTCACACCCAACCTTGACGGCGGAAACGTCGAGGTGCGAGGGTTAAGATTGTTCACAGCCACATAACGCTATGTAAAGTATAAAGTGCCATTAATCAATTGTTTTCAATCACCACATACATCAATGTCTTAAAATAAATTAAACAAAAACAGAATTCAATCGTCTTTATTAAACCTAGGTCCATGATCTAGGTTTATGCATTCCTTCAATCGCTAAGCTTGCACATTACCTGAAACATGTTGAAAATAAAGTCAACTAACTAGTTGGTGAGTTCTCATGGTTTTAAATACAATAAGCACCACAAAATGTGGCAATTCTAGTCAATGGTCACAAGATAGCAAGTATATAGAACATGCATAGTTACAATCAAGCCTCGACTGAATAATATGAATAAGCATGATTAGCTAAGTGTATTTGGTTCCCTAGTGCACAAGCATACGGCTCCTAGGAGTCGGCAATACATCGACTTTAGCACCAAATAGGCTTGTCAGGCCCAAAGATCTAAGACTTCGCTAGGCTAGCAATAGTTAATGATTGCACACGTATGTCACATCTCGTATAATACTAAACATATCCAAACAACCACGACTATGTAAGAATGCACGTGTGAAATAAGTATCAAAACGTGTATGTGTAAGTTTGTATAAGCAACATGTTTCACCCGAAAGATGTGAAATAATCGTAAAGCGGGGCATAAGAACTCACATGTTTAATAAAGGAGACTTTAGATGAAATAAGAATAACCACGAATAAGAATTCCAACACAAACGTCACAACGCACACGTAAACGAAATAAAGTAGCGCGTTATAATTTGTTTGATGATTAATTGTAGATCTAATATGATTTAATAATTATTCGTATTTATTACATGTTAATAACGTGATCGGTTAATGGAACGAATGGATTATACTTGGTATAATCAATTGTTAGCGGTAAAAGAAACACTGTTCGATCACCATCTGCATCTTCGACCTGCAACTAATCGAACCACCACCCTCCGGCCTATATACACTGCAATTACCTTAGGGCTATTGATCCATAGCATCTTTCGAAGCTTTATGTACAAGCAATTGTAATTTCATCAAAGATTAATCATCATTCGATTTCAAGATAACCGCGACCTGTTCTTCGTAGTATTCATCATCAATTCGAACTCGATTCTGGTAATTAAACACATCCTTATGCTCGATTTTAAGTGGGGAATAAAAGCCCTAAGTTTAATCTTACTATTAACATCAAATTCATGCTCAATTGAAACGAAATCGAATTAGGGTTCTTTGGTTTGGGGGAGGTTCTGAAACTATGTTTAAAAGCAATTGGGGCCGGGTTTTATCGCGGATTAGAGCTTTGGCTCACTGGTTCGGTTCATGGGTGTGTAAGGGTAAGGTCCCGGGTTCGACCCCGGGGACCTCAATTATTTTTTTAAAGACTTTTAACCACTTTTTAAATATACAAAAATTTTTAAAAATTATAAAAATAAATTCTAAATATTCTCCTTATTTTATATAATACCAAATAATTTTTTGTAAATTTATTTTATTTAAAAACTATAATAGATTTTTATAAAATATTATTTAAAAATATTAAAAATATTATTTTTATAAAATAAATTCTAAATCAAGATTAACTATGAAATAATCACGAAAATCATGAAAATTATATAAATATTATTTATAAATATTATAGATAATTATTTCTATAAAATGGACACTTATTATCTTTAAATACAAATTAATATATTGTATAAATTCACAAATTATTTATAAAATTGTGGGTTATTTCTTGTAAAATATATTTAAACCAAAGGTATAAATTAATACCTTATTATTAATCAAAATACTATAAATGTGATTATCCTTATTTGTAAATATTATTGGATAATTATAAATTATATAGTTAAACCACGTCATTATATAATTAATTCTAAAAATATTTAAATACAAATATGAAAACCCTCTTAATGGAATCAAAATATAAATAATTATTTAATAAGTTTAATACTTATTGATAATTATTTATACAAAATAAAATCTATAAAAACATTGTAACATATTGCGTGTGACACGTGTTAAACCAAATCAACTCAAACCTTACAAAATATATTCATTCGTATTAAAGACTAAATTACAATCAATAATAGGTATTGAACGTGTTTGATCGTGCTTTGCCTAATTCTTTGAAGTTCTTATTCATATACATTACATCAATCCAAGGTGAGTTTCCGTGGCCCCTTTTTATTGATTGATTGATTGAGAATAATCCAATTCACAAGGTAACGTTAAGACTTATATTGCAATAGTAAAGCATATAGATAAACCGACACAATAACAACCCTTGACTTGACACTTGCATATAATAGACTCCACACATAAACCATAGATTGACTCCTGCCTCTGGCACAATCACCACTCGACTATTCATATGGGGTGGGTTTGTATAATCACCACTCGTAAGCCATGTGGGGTGGATTATCCCAAACCAGTAGATCTACCATTGATACCAGGATTGATTGATTGATTGGATTAGGGTTTTACTGTCGTCCAGTTTAGCATAGTATGTTCACGTAATTGCAAGCAATAACATAACCTGTCTTGAATTGAATTTAGAATGAATAACAATAGAATATCATGATTGAATATTGTATCACATGATTTCCCCCAAATAGGAAATGATATAAAAAGGGGATATGATTACTCACCAGCTAATTCGTTAGCTGACTTTATTTTCTCACATGATTTCAGGTTAAGCAAGCTAGTGGACTTCTACTTGATCATATAAGACCTGGACTTAGTCAAAACAAAAGACAATTATTATTTGTGACTTTAACTGTTGTATTTGTATCCGTTAAATTCATGTTATCCTGTAATCTGATTTTAATATTATTTACACAATTAGACAATCATGAGTTATGAACAATCAATCATTCCCTCGTCCGCTCCGATGATTCCGCCGTCGGTCGGGGTGTGACAGTCACACCCCGACCGACGGCGGAATCATCGGAGCGGACGAGGGAATGATTGATTGTTCATAACTCATGATTGTCTAATTGTGTAAATAATATTAAAATCAGATTACAGGATAACATGAATTTAACGGATACAAATACAACAGTTAAAGTCACAAATAATAATTGTCTTTTGTTTTGACTAAGTCCAGGTCTTATATGATCAAGTAGAAGTCCACTAGCTTGCTTAACCTGAAATCATGTGAGAAAATAAAGTCAGCTAACGAATTAGCTGGTGAGTAATCATAGTTTTGAGTATACATATAGATTGATTGATTGATTGAGAATAATCCAATTCACAAGGTAACGTTAAGACTTATATTGCAATAGTAAAGCATATAGATAAACCGACACAATAACAACCCCTTGACTTGACACTTGCATATAATAGACTCCACACATAAACCATAGATTGACTCTTGCCTCTGGCACAATCACCACTCGACTATTCATATGGGGTGGGTTTGTATAATCACCACTCGTAAGCCATGTGGGGTGGATTATCCCAAACCAGTAGATCTACCATTGATACCAGGATTGATTGATTGATTGAATTAGGGTTTTACTGTCGTCCAGTTTAGCATAGTATGTTCACGTAATTGCAAGCAATAACATAACCTGTCTTGAATTGAATTTAGAATGAAATAACAATAGAATATCATGATTGAATATTGTATCACATGATTTCCCCCAAATAG
>JABSNV010000479.1:0-75000 GCA_024085815.1 Flaveria linearis
AAGCAAACAATGATTCATAATTCTATTGCTCATAATAGAAAATTGTTTTTCATTCGTGGAAAATTTTCAAAACAAATGAAATCAAAAGTTGCTAATGATTATAATGTCAAAAAGAATAAGAATTTGAGTAATGATTTAAAAGAAAACATCAAGGTGAAAAGTGTAAATGAAAAGACTGATGTGCTAAATAAATATAATAATCTCAAATCATTTTGTCTTGCTGCAACACATAATGTGCTCAAGTCATGTTTGACTTGGGTACCAAAAGCTAAGTAAGCTTGTTACTTATGCAGGGACAACCGCAAAAGACTATTGAAAGCCTATGGCATGTAGACAGCGGTTGTTCAAGACATATGACTGGGAATTTATCATTACTACAAGATGTTTAGTCATATAATGGTGGAAGAGTGATTTTCGCAGGAGACAAAGGAGGACGTATAACTAAGCATGGTACAGTTATAAATGGTGTCCTTAGCTTTGAAAATGTGAACTTTGTTAAGGAATTAAAACATAACCTGTTAAGTGTGTCTCAAATTTGTGATAAACAATATTCTACACACTTCACTAACAAAGAATGCTTAATCATAAAACCGGGTTTTGTTATTCCTAATGAATGGATTTTGATGAGGACCCCAAAGAGACAATGACACATATATTCTTGATATGCATTGTTCTACTTCTTTGGTAACCGCTTCTTGCTTATTATTCAAAGCCTTAGAGAATGATTCCGTGTTATGGCATCGTCGGTTAGGACATGTAAATCTTCAAAACATGAACAAACTGGTACGTGAAAATCATGTCATTGGTTTACCAGAAAAAGAATTTCAATTAAATGAACATTGTTTGTCATGTTCAAAGGGTAAACAACATAAACTCCCTCACAAACCAGTTGCACACAACTCAATCGAATCAATCTTACAACTCTTACACATGGATCTTTTCGGTCCAGTGAGTGTTTTAAGTTTGGGTTGAAGATCTTACTGTTTTGTTGTTACTGATGATTTTTCTAGATTTACTTGGGTGTTTTTCTTAGCATCTAAGGATGAGAATCCACACCTTTTGATCAAGTTCATTAATTTGGTGGAGAATCAGACGGATAAAAAGGTAAAATGCATCCGAAGTGACAATGGGACAGAGTTTTGCAATCAAACGCTGAATGAGTTTTGTAAATCCAAGGGAATTGCTAGACAATTCAGTGCTGCAGGCACTCCACAACTGTCACACCCCGACCGACGGCGGAATCATCGGAGCGGACGAGGGAATGATTGATTGTTCATAACACATGATTGTCTAATAGTGAAAATAATATTAAAATCAGATTACATGATAGCATATGTTTAACATAAGCAAATACAACAGTTAAAGTCACAAATAGTAATTGTCTTTTGTTTTGACTAAGTCCGGGTCTTATATGAGCATGTAGAAGTCCACTAACTTGCTTAACCTGAAATCATGTGAGAAAATAAAGTCAGCTAACGAATTAGCTGGTGAGTAATCATAGTTTTGAGTATACATATAGATTGATTGATTGATTGAGAATAATCCAATTCACAAGGTAACGTTAAGACTTATATTGCAATAGTAAAGCATATAGATAAACTGACACAATAACAACCCCTTGACTTGACACTTGCATATAATAGACTCCACACATACTGTAACATCCAAAAGTTTGATAATTATTTATTTATTTGAATTAGTGTTCAGTCGCACAACCTGCATGCGAAGGAACCTCGGTCGCATACCAAACGTGCGAATGAAGCCCAATCGCACGAATGATGGGCATATAGGCTCAGTCGCACGATTGAACCGTGCGAATGGTCCAATCGCGCGATTGAGTATGTCGGCTAAAAATTTGCACATAGGATAAGTAGGGCGGTTAAGGGTGTTCAAAAGCAGATTTTTCTGCAGTAACCTCACCCCCTTGCTCCTGTCGAACCCAAAACACCCTGTTCTTGCCCAATCGATCAAATTAGCTCCGTTTTGGTAAGTTTTGCTTGTTACGGATCGATTCTTGAATATGTTAAGCTGTGTATGTGGTTGAAATTGATCCAAAAACATATTTAAAATCTGGTTTCTGTTCAATCTTTCTGTTGAACTGAAAAGTGAAGGTTCGGGTCTTAGTTTTTGTAAAGATTGATGAAATAAAGACCCGAAACGGTTATAAACAAGGTGTATATGTTCTGTTATGAATATGACATAATCTGAACGGTTAAAACTTGAGTTTTTGGATCAAATATGGTAAGAACACAGCTGCTGATCCGTTTCAGGCGAATGAGCCCAGTCGCATGACCCATTCGTGCGACTGAGTAAGTCGCATTGTTCAAACGTACGACCGAAGTTCAGTCGCATGAACCAATCGCACGAATGGAGGTCATTCGCATAAATCTTGCTACAGCTCATTCGCACCTCTGTCGTATGGTCCATTCGTACGATTAAGCTCAGTCGCATGTTTAGTCGTACGAATGAGTCCATTCGTACGATTAAGCTCAGTCGTATGGTCCTTAGTCGCATGAAGTGGTCAGCTAAGGGTAATTTGACTAAGTTAGGGTTGTTATTTTAGATTTGCCTTGAGAAGGAGAAGTTTAGCTGCCCTAGTGTGTTTGGATTGATAATTACTTGCTGAGAACATTAAGGTGAGTTCTAATTGCCCTTTTATGTGTTAATGTCGTTTGACAATGTGGTTTTGACAAAATCGGGCACTGGCATGCATATAAATAAATAAAGATGTGAAAATGAGTTGAAAATGGTAAAAGATGTAACGCGCGAGGTGGAGGTTTCACCCACCAACTTATAGACGGAGGTTTGACCCGTCAACGCGCGAGGTGGAGGTTTGACCCACCAACTTATAATTAATAAAAGATGTAACGCGCGAGGTGGAGGTTTCACCCACCAACTTATAGACGGAGGTTTGACCCGTCAACGCGCGAGGTGGAGGTTTGACCCACCAAATTAAAATTAATAAAAGATGTAACGCGCGAGGTGGAGGTTTGACCCACCAATTTCTAGACGGAGGTTTGACCCGTCAACGCGCGAGGTGGAGGTTTCACCCACCAAACTAAAATTAGATAAAAGATGTCCATAAATAATTTGTGGGTATTCGATATGCATATCAATACTGGGATAAATAAATGGACTGATGAATGTGTGTGTGAATCAGTTGGTGTAGTAAAACGTGATGAGTTATTGTTATTAAAAATGTAATGTATGTTAGAACTCACCAGTATATCTGATTTTGTGTTTGTTTTCTAATGCATGCCAGGTAGTAATAAGGGTGCTCGTGATGGTCCCCCACAGAATTAGCTTCCGGTGATGGTGTATGATACTGGCCACAAATGTTGGGTTTTGGGAATGATGTATTTGAAGTTTAACAAAGTTTTGAAATGTCGGTTAAAGTGGTTGTAAATATCGTTAACGATGTAAACAGTTTTAATATATATAAATTTCCGCTGCGTTTGAAATCTCTGAGTTGTTATAACTGTAGGATTCTATGTGCCCAAGACACTTAGAATATTGATGTGGTTAGTACGTTATGATCCAAGTCGGGTTATACCCAATAACAAGCTTAGCAAACACCAATTAATATTTGATTGATGATATGATCATGCAATTAAATATTTACACCAATTAATATTTAAATTGATGATATGATCATGCAATTAAATATTTACACCAAATTTAGAAAATGGGTTTTCTAAATAAGTTGCATATGAGATGGAACAATTTATTTGGATATTTTGTTCAATAATATTATTTGAAGTGTTATTTAAATTAGTTGTATAACACCAAATAATAATGAAAGAATACTACTTAAACAATTAAATGGTTAATTGTTATAAGACTAGACATGTGTGTATGTGTATGTTTTAATTAAAAGGCAAAAGAAAAACCCCTTTGTTTTCTTCTTCAAAGCCGTCCCTTTGAAGTCTTGCATGTGGGAGACACACATGCAAAGATTCCACAACTTTTGCCTTAAAAGCACACACCCACTAACTTGGTCTTTGATAGCTTTCTTTCTATTCAATCTCATAAGCATGCAAGACACAATATTTTTTCTTCTTGCTCTCTCTCTAAGTTACGAAACTTAGCAGCAGAATTGGAGGTTTTGAAGAACATTTTGTGTTCATCTTGGTGATATCTTCACATACATGCAAACAAGAAACAATTTCAGCTCTATCTCTCTCTCATCTTACGTTTTTCAGCAGCCTTTTAAGAGAATGATGAGAGCTGATTTTGAGCAGTGTTTTTCATGTTCTTGGTGTGAAGTTCTTGCATTCCATAATGATGATTCTCATTTGCATGGAACACAACAAAAGGGATCCTCCTCTTCTCTCTAAGAGCTGCGAATTTTCAGCAAGAAAAGGTGGGTTTTTCTGCAGAAAATTAGAGGATTTTCATGTTGTTCTTGGTGTATTCTTCCTAACAAGAAGGTGTTAGCATACAAGCTTGGGGTATAGACACTTGAGGATCCCTACACTTGGGTTCTTAGCCATTTGAAGCATCTCAAATCTCTTTCATCTTGGTCGATTTTCTGCTGGAGAAAGGTATCAAATCACAGCTTCATATGGCTGTGATTTTATGTACATTTGTGTATGTTCATAGCTTGTTTTATCCACATAAATGATCCTTATTGTTATGGGTTTGTTTTCATAGTAAATGAACATATAGAACATAAGATTTTCAGCTCTAAAAATCAGTTTTAAAGCCACGTATCCGCTGCGTTTTCAGAATGTTTAAAAGGATAAACATGGATTTTGTGTTCTAGTAAACCCAACAATGGCATCAAGAGCCGGTTATGTGGATGACTTGCTTGTTTTATCTTTTGAAATTGGTTTTAAAAGATGTTATTAGACATGTTATAGGCTGTTTTTGGGCTGGATTATTATGTCTTGTTGAAACCCCAACTTTCAAGGTTACATTACACATGCTTGTGATTAAACCTTGAAAGATATGTATGTTGATATATTGATTGTTTGGACAATATTTAAAACCAAAAATTTCAGTTTATGTTGGCTGAAATTTAAAGGTTTTAAGTGGGGTTTCATTGTATATTTTGATGATTTGATCATTGGATGTTTTAGTGCATAACCTAGCCATTGACCTTGTGATTGTTTGGATATTTATGATGGTTGTATTCATTCATTCGATTGGGTTGTATTATTTGTTATTTGTGCTTTATTTCAAATGTAATTTATTTATTATTGGGTTGTAATAAATAGATTAGGTGTATTTTCATTTTACTAGATATCTTGTATTAGGACTTTATATCTTGTAATATGAAGACATACACATTGGAAGCACAAAGGAAGGTCACAAGAGAAACATGGAGCATTTTGGATGCGGTTTCAAGTGGGAGGCTTTTGGAAGCTTTCCATATGATTGTTTGTGACCCTTAGGAAAGACCTATGGACCACACTTGTGATGGCAAACAAGTGTGGACCACTTTAGATGCTATGGTTATGCACATATGCACATATGCACATTGTGGTTGTTTATATTATGCTTGTTTGGTTGTTTGTTGTATGATTGTTGTTTGATATTTGGATATGCATAACAAACTCATTAGCAAACTTAACAAGCTGCTAATTTATGGTTTCTAATCATTAAGTGGTTAATAAGAGGTTATTAAAAGGATTAATGATTTAATAAAAGAGGTTTTATTAAAAATAAACCATAAGATACCTTGCATCTATGGTTCTTAATCATTAAGTAATTAATAAGAGGTTATTAAAAGGATTGATGATTTAATAAAAGAGGTTTTATTAAAAATAAACCATAGGATACCTTCTATTTGAAAGCATGCAAATACAAGGTAAATAGAGTTTTCAAACTAGAATCAATGAAAACTAAAAATCCCTTTTAAACAAGTTTAACACCGTCCTTTTGCACAACACTTAAGTCATTTGGAAACTCTTAATGGGATAAAGGTCACCTAACCATTTTGAGGGAACTTATGACTTAAGGTGGGAATACCACATTGGTGGGATAAAGGTCACCTAACCACTTGTGTTGGTAAATTCATATGTGTGTGCAAGTAGGGTAACTTGATTTGCAAACCATGTTGAATGGATCACCTAAAATATGGTTTCCAAATGGTGTTGATGGGATTAACATGCCGACTTTACATATGATGTTTAAAGTCGATCCCATACCGCTAGAAGTTGCAAAAGGTTGCAATTGTCAAATGTTGACTACCTTGTTAATTTGAATAATGGGATAAAGGTCACCTAACCATTATTTGAATGTAACGTTGGATTCTAGATTTTAATTATTAATTGTCTATAAGACATAAAGGGTATTAATAATTAAAATGAAATTTTTCAGAAATACTAAAGGAACTTTGTAAAATTTGTAGAATGACCGCAAACAATAATGCTACCACCCCGACCGTCCATACCCTATCACTAAGATCTATTTTAGGGATCGTCTGAACCATAATAACCTTATGGACTAGTCTCGAAACTTAAGAATTGTTCTCAAGCAAGAGCAAAGGCAAATGTCCTTGACGATCCTATTCCTAACCAACCCGACCCCAACGATGTTGAGGCCATTCCCGATCCCAAGGCAAATGTTGCCAAAGGAGGAGGGCATGTCAAAGGCAAAGGGGAAGGGAAGATCAAAGCGGAACCTCCAAAACCTAAGCTTATGAAGCCTAAGATAACCAAAAACGATCCATGCTTTAAGTATGGTGAGATAGGTCATTTGAAAAGGAATTGTCCAACCTATCTCAATGAGTTGAGAAATAAGAGGGATACTGGGCAAACCTCAAGCACAACTTTCATAATCCATATTGACTTAAATGTTATTTCCTCAAAGCACATGGGTAATTGGATACCACATGTGGAACTCACTATTGCAATCTGTTGCAAGGGTTCAAAAGAAATAAGCACTTTAAGAAAGGAGACTATGTTTTAAAACTTTCAAAAGGTTTGGAAGTTGTTCTTCAAAACATGTTATATGCTCCTAGTCTGACTAGGAACATGATTTAAGTTTCCCTTTTAAAATGATATGGTTATGATTTAAAGTTAGTAAATGATGATATTTATGTTTATATGGATGATGTATATTATTTCAAGGCTATGCCTTCTAATGATATTTATGAATTGGTTCATGATGATTCGTCCTATAATAACACATTATACCTATCATACACCAAGAGACTTAAAATGGTTTAAGTGACTCTTATTCTTGTCATTGTCATCTTAGTCACATAAACAAGAAACGGACTTAAACACCTTAAAAGAATGGTCTTTTAAAAGCAAATAAAATTGTTCATTTGATAAGTGTGAATCTTGTTTACAAGGTAAGATGACCAACACGCCCTTTAGTGGTACTAATGAGAGGGCAAAAGGACTTATTAGGAATCATACATTTGGATGTATGTGGTCCTTTTAATACAATGACAAGGTATGGAGAAACTTACTTCATTACCTTAACCGACGATTATAGTCGCTATGGTTATGTGTACTTGATGGCACATAAACATGAAGAATTTGAAATGTTCAAAAACTTCAAGAATGAAGTAGAAAATCAACTCAATAGAACTACCAAAGTTCTCCGTTTAGATAGAGAAGGTGAATACCTAAGTGAGACTTTTGGGGATCATCTAGGAAGTTGTAAGATTGTCTCACAACTTACTCCTCACAGAACACCATAATATAATGATGTGTCTGAAAGGAGATCGAACCCTATTGGATATGGTTCGACCTATGATGCCTATAAGCTCACTACCTCTATAATTTTGGGGTTTCGCACTACTCTCCAAGGCTCGTATTTTGAATATGGCCCAAACCAAGAAAGTGGATTCGACGCCTTTTGAAATATGAAATGGAATAGTTCCATCGCCATCATATTTAAAAGTATAGGTTATGAAGCTTATGTTAAGCTTAACACCCAAACCAACTGAAAGTCGATTCACTAAGTGTATATTTGTTGGATATCCAAAAGGACTGTATAGGATACTACTTCTTTGATCCAACAAAGCAAAAGGTATTTATTGCTCAAAAGGCATAGTTCTTGGAAGCCAAGTTCCTTATGGAAGGAATGACGCATAGAACAGTGGAATTTGATGAGGATCAAGATCCACAAGCCGATACACGTTTGGTTGACACTAGCTATCAACAAGAGGTTGTTGATAATGATCAAGAGGTTGATCGATACACACAAAACGTTCATAGATCTGGTAGAGTTAGCATTCCACCTGAAATATATGGATCTTTCATGGATGGATGCTATGAGATTGACTCCGATGAGCCAAGTACATACCATAATGCTATGTCCAATTAGGATTGTGACAAATGGCTGGAAGCCATGAACGTAGAGATGAAATCTATGTATGACAACCAAGTTTAGGAATTGGTTGACACTCCACTTAACTCCAAACCGATTGGATGCAAGTGGGTTTTCGAGAAGAAAACAAAATATGCATGGGAACTTAGATATTGACAAGGCTCATGTGTATAAAAAGGCTAGTGGGAGTGTAATCACAATCTTAGTATTGTATGTTGATGACATACTACATTTTGGAAATGACCTGGCTTGGAAATTGTTTTTCCATAAAAGATCTCGGTGAAGCCGCCTATATTTTGGGAATAAAGATCTATAGGGATAGATCGAGGCGGTTGATAGGTATAAACCAAAGTGCATATATTGATAGAATCTTGAAAAGGTTCAAGATGGAAAACTCTAAGAAAGGTATGGTACCTATTCAAAACGGACAATATTGAGTGCATCTCAATGTCCAAGCTCAAAGGATGAGCAAGATTATATGAGGGACATCCCATATGCATCTGCTATAGGATCCATCATATATGCGATGATATGCACTAGACCGGACACGTCATGCGCGTTAAGCATGACAAGTAAATATCAGCAGAATCCATGTAACACCCATTGGATGGCTGTTAAAAGTATATTGAAATACCTTAGGAGCACTAAGGATATGTTTCTAATATACGGATCTGAGAAAGAGGAACTCGTTGTAAAAGGTTACACCGATGCGAGTTTCCAAACTGACTCGATCACAATCGGGTATGTCTCCATTATGAAAAGGGTAGCATTTTCCACTACAAAATAGGAATACATAGCCGCCTCATTAGCAGCTTTGGAAGCTGCATGAATAAAAGGTTTATCACCGATCTAAGGGTGGTCTCTACCATTCAAGACCCCTTAGAAATCTTTTGTGTTAACGAGGGTATGATTGCTCAAATCAAGGAACCCCGTGCACATCAAAAGATTAGGCACAATGAGCGGAGATTCAACTACATAAGAGATGAAGTTGAAAAGGGAAAGATATGTATTCGCAAAGTTCACTTTGATCAAAATATTGCGGATCCACTCACGAAGCTCCTCGAAAGAGCAAGACATGAAAGTCATACCTATGCCTTAGGACTTCGATATTCTAGTGATTGGATTTGATCAAATTTTGTATTTGAATATATGGAACTCTTTATTATTTGAGTAAAATTATTTGGTTATAATGTCTCAATTAATGTTCCAAATTTAGCATGTTTAATCCATGAGTAAATTATTTACTCTAAATGTCCGTAGTCGTTCATACTTGTGGGAACAAGTATGAGGGTAAGACTATTATGAACTTGGATTGGTTGATATTCATAAGGATGAATATAGCGCAATGGGTTGCTACCAAGGTTCATAGATATTTGTGGGATACAAGTATTGGACTAACCCGCATCTCAAATTTTACTACATGGAATCTTATCGATTGATCATAAGTAAATTTGAGTAAAGGCGAATATCATTTAGTATCCTCCGACCTGAGATACATATTGGGTTTTGATATTCACCAAGTGTTATACTTTGAGCTAATTCTTTACTGTCCTGAAATAGTGGACGGTACATAAGGGTATGTTCAGGTATGACACGAGGTGTTTGTGAGAAACGTATGTAGTCAAGATGGAATTTGTTCCTCTTATTCGTTGAGAGTTAGATGTCTAAGGCCTGATTAAGTTAAATCAACAAGGAATGATCATTCTGTGTCCTTGGATTTAACATGACATCTGTAACAAAAGGATAGATGATTGATTCACCTAAATCATTTCAAGTAGGGTACTTGGATGGGATGATGTTATTGAATGGCCACAAGTCATGCGTATTAAGGGTAGTAAACCGTTGTTAGGCGTCATTTACTACTTGCATCAATCTTCTATGAATCTTGGGCAAGTGGGAGATTGTAGGATTCTATGTGCCCAAGACACTTAGAATATTGATGTGGTTAGTACGTTATGATCCAAGTCGGGTTATACCCAATAACAAGCTTAGCAAACACCAATTAATATTTGATTGATGATATGATCATGCAATTAAATATTTACACCAATTAATATTTAAATTGATGATATGATCATGCAATTAAATATTTACACCAAATTTAGAAAATGGGTTTTCTAAATAAGTTGCATATGAGATGGAACAATTTATTTGGATATTTTGTTCAATAATATTATTTGAAGTGTTATTTAAATTAGTTGTATAACACCAAATAATAATGAAAGAATACTACTTAAACAATTAAATGGTTAATTGTTATAAGACTAGACATGTGTGTATGTGTATGTTTTAATTAAAAGGCAAAAGAAAAACCCCTTTGTTTTCTTCTTCAAAGCCGTCCCTTTGAAGTCTTGCATGTGGGAGACACACATGCAAAGATTCCACAACTTTTGCCTTAAAAGCACACACCCACTAACTTGGTCTTTGATAGCTTTCTTTCTATTCAATCTCATAAGCATGCAAGACACAATATTTTTTCTTCTTGCTCTCTCTCTAAGTTACGAAACTTAGCAGCAGAATTGGAGGTTTTGAAGAACATTTTGTGTTCATCTTGGTGATATCTTCACATACATGCAAACAAGAAACAATTTCAGCTCTATCTCTCTCTCATCTTACGTTTTTCAGCAGCCTTTTAAGAGAATGATGAGAGCTGATTTTGAGCAGTGTTTTTCATGTTCTTGGTGTGAAGTTCTTGCATTCCATAATGATGATTCTCATTTGCATGGAACACAACAAAAGGGATCCTCCTCTTCTCTCTAAGAGCTGCGAATTTTCAGCAAGAAAAGGTGGGTTTTTCTGCAGAAAATTAGAGGATTTTCATGTTGTTCTTGGTGTATTCTTCCTAACAAGAAGGTGTTAGCATACAAGCTTGGGGTATAGACACTTGAGGATCCCTACACTTGGGTTCTTAGCCATTTGAAGCATCTCAAATCTCTTTCATCTTGGTCGATTTTCTGCTGGAGAAAGGTATCAAATCACAGCTTCATATGGCTGTGATTTTATGTACATTTGTGTATGTTCATAGCTTGTTTTATCCACATAAATGATCCTTATTGTTATGGGTTTGTTTTCATAGTAAATGAACATATAGAACATAAGATTTTCAGCTCTAAAAATCAGTTTTAAAGCCACGTATCCGCTGCGTTTTCAGAATGTTTAAAAGGATAAACATGGATTTTGTGTTCTAGTAAACCCAACAATAACAACCCAACTAGTAGCACCCTCCTGATTATATTATATTGTTATGAATTTAGAGGGTGTTACAAGTTGGTATCAGAGCCTTAGTTAAAGAGATTTGAACATTTGATTGTTTCAAACTTTAACTGAAATTATGGGGAGTGCCAGTATCTACAACCGGAAGTGGGTGAAGTATTGTGTGGATGAGTACTTAATTATCTATGATAATTCATTCAATTGTTGAATGAAAGTAATTGTTTAAGATAAAGACTAGTATTTTGTGTATGCATGATTTTGTGGTTTAGACAGGGTTAGAAATAAACTGTGAAAGGGTAATGAGAAGAGGCAGGATGGTGTGAATAAGTAAATAATTGATAACACCTGGCCAATGTTATGAGCAATTTACATTATATGCAACATCCTGGTATCACTCATTATTTGATTATGGTTTATTTCTGATCATAGATGGAGGAAACTAGTAATGCAAATTCTAGACCTGAAGCTAGGATCTCAGGTGACGAACTTAAGGCAGCTATAGGTGATGAGGTCGCCCGAGTGTTGCGTACTACCTTACCTGAAATGTTGAGCGACCTTAGGAAAGGTGGTGAATCGTCATCCCAACCAACTCCTCCACCTGTTATTATTGAGCCTGTAGTGGACAAACCAGTGTCATATAAATATTTTAAGGAATGTGATCCGCCTAAGTTTGAAGGCCAGAAGGATGTAGTAGTAACTTATAAATGGCTACGAGAGATGGAAGCAGCGTTTAAACTTAGTAGGTGTAAAGAAGATCAGAAGGTGGGCTTTGCAGTACATTCTTTTCAAGCAGAAGCCTTGTACTGGTGGGATATAGTGGAACAGGCCATGGGTGAGGCCGCCGTAAGTCAGATGACGTGGGATACTTTTAAAGAACTGGTGATAGAAAAGTTCTGTCCGAAGGGCGAAATGGACAGAATTGAGATCAAGTTTTTACAATTTCAAGCAGGCAGTCTAAGTCATAAAGAGTACACTTCTAGATTTGAAGAAATGGCTCGTTTGGTACCTCATTTAGTGACTCCTGAGACAAAGAGGATTACTAGGTATGTTCAGGGACTACCTCCTAAGGTGAGAATGCTGGTCAAGTCTAATTCTCCTTCTACATACCAAGCCACGGTAAATTTGGCTGCGGACATATATGAGGAAGTTGCTGAGTCTGAGAAATCTGAGGTGAAAGAAGAGGTGGTTAGTCGTCAGGAAACTTCATTGAGTTCTAGGCCTATGTATGGACAGAGTGGGCCGCAAAAGAGAAAGTTTAATGCTAGGGGCTTTGTGGGTCCCCCTCCTCGGTGTATTAAATGTGGGAAGTTTCATAGAGGAGAATGTAGATCGAATTACCCAACATGTCGTAAATGTGGAAAGCCTGGACATTTCGTTTCTAGATGTCCAGAACTTCGGTGTTATGGATGCGGGGAGATGGGACATATGAAATCTGAATGTCCAAAGTTTAGACCTGGACCGGTTCCTATTTGTGTAGAAGGAGGACCAAGTAAAGTCAGCGGGAGTGGTAGTAGCGGTACTGCGGGGAGAGCATTCACAATGACTGCGGAGGAGGCTAAGGCATTACCAGATGTTGTGTCGGGTACGTTCCTTGTTAATGATGTACCTGCTAAAGTTTTATTTGATTCAGGGGCTAATAGAAGTTTCATATCGATAAAATTCTACACTTTAATAAAAGTTAGACTATCGAAGTTAGATGTTGCTTTTTCAGTAGAGACTGCCTCTAATGAATTTATAGTTGTTAGTGAAGTAATAGACGATTGTTTTGTTGAATTAGAAGGTGTAAAATTTCCTGCTAGATTACACATGATGAAACTAGGAGGTTTTGATGTAGTATTGGGAATGGATTGGTTATCCATGTTTGAGGCTCAAATAATATGTAAAAGAAAGATGATTGTGTTACGAGCACCAGATGGTAATCTGGTAACGGTTTTTGGTGATGATCATGATAGTGTGGTGAAAGTTATATCTATGATTAAGGTTGAAAAATTATTGAATAAGGGTTGCGAGTCATTCTTGGCATATGTAGTTGATACTGCTAAGGAGACGAAGAAATTAAAAGATGTTCCAGTGGTTTGTGATTTCCCCGATGTATTTCCAGAAGATTTACCGGGTATACCCCCTGATCGAGAAATTGAGTTTAGAATTGATTTAATAACCGAGGCGAAACCTGTCGCTAAGACCCCTTATAGACTTGCACCGGCTGAGTTAAAGGAACTCCTGAAGCATTACAGGAATTATTAGACAAGGGTTTTATCCGACCAAGCTCTTCGCCGTGGGGTGCTCCTGTTTTGTTTGTAAAGAAGAAAGATGGCAGTTTGAGAATGTGCATAGATTATAGAGAACTAAACAAACTAACTGTCAAGAATAAATACCCATTACCCCGTATAGACGATTTATTTGATCAACTCCAAGGTGCTAATTGGTTCTCAAAGATAGATCTTAGATCTGGGTATCATCAGTTAAAGGTAAGGGAAGAAGACATACCAAAGACAGCTTTTCGTACGCGATATGGGCATTATGAATTTTTGGTGATGTCGTTTGGATTAACGAATGCTCCTGCTGCATTCATGGATTTGATGAACAGGGTATGTAGACCGATGCTGGATAAATCGGTAATTGTGTTTATAGATGATATTTTAATATACTCTAAGAATGAAGGAGATCATGCTTGTCATATTCGAGAAGTATTGGAGACTTTGAGAAATAATAAGTTGTATGCAAAATTTTCGAAATGTGAATTCTGGTTAAGGGAAGTACAATTTTTGGGCCATGTGGTGAATGCGGATGGAATATTGGTGGATCCTGCAAAGATTGAAGCTGTAGTGAATTGGGGAATTCCTAAAAGTCCTTCAGAAATTCGTAGTTTCTTGGGACTGGCAGGATACTATAGGAGATTTATACAAGATTTTGCCAAAATTGCTTCTCCATTGACAAGGTTAACTCGAAAGGACGTTAAGTATGAATGGAATGAGGAACAGGAAGCTGCTTTTCAGGAACTGAAGAACCGATTAACACAAGCTCCAGTATTAGCAATACCAGAAGGTGTAGATGATTTAGTAATATATTCTGATGCATCATATCAGGGATTGGGGTGTGTTTTAATGCAACGTGGAAGAGTTATTGCTTATGCTTCTAGACAGTTGAAGACCCATGAAGTTAATTACCCAACCCACGATTTAGAATTAGCAGCTGTAGTTTTTGCTCTTAAGATATGGCGACATTACTTATATGGAGTAAGGTGCACCATCTTTACTGATCATAAGAGCCTGAAATATTTCTTTGAGCAAAAAGATTTGAATATGAGGCAAAGGCGATGGTTGGAGTTAATCAAAGATTATGATTGTGAAATTTTGTATCACCCCGGGAAAGCAAATGTGGTTGCTGATGCATTGAGCCGAAAGGAAAAATACGAACCGATTAAGGTTAAGGCGTATAAACTTGTGATTACTCCTGATCTTATGCAACAGCTGAAAGCAGCCCAATTGGAAGCATTGGAAGAAGGAAACATTAAGAAGGAAAGGATGGTTGGTCAAGAGAGATATTTAGAAGAAAATAGTTATGGTGTTAAAATCAGGTTTGGTCGAATGTGGGTTCCGTTGGCATTACGCGATATGGTGCTAGATGAAGCTCACAAATCTAGGTACTCTATTCACCCAGGCATGACTAAGATGCACCAAGATTTGAAGCGAGATTATTGGTGGCCGGGAATGAAATTCAACATAATGCAGTATGTAAATAAATGTTTGACTTGCGCCCAAGTGAAAGCTGAACATCAGAAACCTTATGGACTGTTGCAGCCACTAGCCATTCCAGTTTGGAAGTGGGACGATCTGACTATGGACTTTATAACAAAGTTGCCTCGTACACCAAAAGGTTATGATACTATTTGGGTGGTGGTAGATCAGCTAACCAAGAGTGCCTTATTTCTACCAATACGGGAAACTTATTCGGTGGAAAAATTAGCTGATATTTTTACTAAGGAAATAGTTAGATTGCACGGAGTTCCAAAAAGTATCACGTCTGATAGAGATGCCAGATTTACCTCCAGGTATTGGAGAAAATTTCACGAAGCCATGGGAACTAGACTTTACTTTAGTACAACCTATCATCCCCAAACAGATGGTCAGAGTGAAAGAACCATTCAGACATTAGAGGATATGCTGCGGGCATGTAGTATTGACTTTGGAGGCAGCTGGGATAGTCATCTTCCTCTAGCTGAATTTGCATATAACAACAGTTATCAAGCTACTCTTCAGATGTCTCCGTTTGAGATGTTATATGGAAGAAAGTGCAGAACTCCACTTTATTGGGGAGATATGGGGCAACGTGAATTGGGAAATAGTGAAATAGTTGAAGAAACAATGTCAAAGTTCGAAATAGTTAAAAATCGTATTAGGGAGGCAATAAGCAGGTAGAAATCATATGCAGACCATAGAAGGAAACCAATTGAATTTAAAGTTGGGGATTTTGTCTTGTTGAAAGTTTCTCCCTGGAAGGGCCTTATTCGATTTAGAAAGAGGGGCAAATTAAGTTCACGTTTTATTGGACCCTTCCGAATAATGGAGAAAGTAGGACATGTAGCATACAGGTTGGACTTACCAGAAGAATTAAGTGCTATTCATCCAACCTTTCACGTTTCTCAGTTACGGAAGTGTTTAGCTAATGAAACTCAATATGTACCATTAGATGATATTGAGGTTGATGAGAAGCTCAATTATGTTGAACAGCCTGTGGCCATTATAGATCGTAAGGAGAAGAAACTTAGAAATAAAAGTATTAGCTTAGTCCGGTGCAGTGGGCACATCGCCAAGGATCTGAGTCAACCTGGGAAACGGAAGAAGAAATGAGACGGAACTACCCCCAATTGTTTTAGTCAGGTTTCGAGGACGAAACCCTAAATAAGGTGGGTAGACTTGTAACATCCAAAAAGTTTGATAATTATTTATTTATTTGAATTAGTGTTCAGTCGCACAACCTGCGTGCGAAGGAACCTCGGTCGCATACCAAACGTGCGAATGAAGCCCAATCGCACGAATGATGGGCATATAGGCTCAGTCGCACGATTGAACCGTGCGAATGGTCCAATCGCGCGATTGAGTATGTCGGCTAAAAATTTGCACATAGGATAAGTAGGGCGGTTAAGGGTGTTCAAAAGCAGATTTTTCTGCAGTAACCTCACCCCCTTGCTCCTGTCGAACCCAAAACACCCTGTTCTTGCCCAATCGATCAAATTAGCTCCGTTTTGGTAAGTTTTGCTTGTTACGGATCGATTCTTGAATATGTTAAGCTGTGTATGTGGTTGAAATTGATCCAAAAACATATTTAAAATCTGGTTTCTGTTCAATCTTTCTGTTGAACTGAAAAGTGAAGGTTCGGGTCTTAGTTTTGTAAAGATTGATGAAATAAAGACCCGAAACGGTTATAAACAAGGTGTATATGTTCTGTTATGAATATGACATAATCTGAACGGTTAAAACTTGAGTTTTTGGATCAAATATGGTAAGAACACAGCTGCTGATCCGTTTCAGGCGAATGAGCCCAGTCGCATGACCCATTCGTGCGACTGAGTAAGTCGCATTGTTCAAACGTACGACCGAAGTTCAGTCGCATGAACCAATCGCACGAATGGAGGTCATTCGCATAAATCTTGCTACAGCTCATTCGCACCTCTGTCGTATGGTCCATTCGTACGATTAAGCTCAGTCGCATGTTTAGTCGTACGAATGAGTCCATTCGTACGATTAAGCTCAGTCGTATGGTCCTTAGTCGCATGAAGTGGTCAGCTAAGGGTAATTTGACTAAGTTAGGGTTGTTATTTTAGATTTGCCTTGAGAAGGAGAAGTTTAGCTGCCCTAGTGTGTTTGGATTGATAATTACTTGCTGAGAACATTAAGGTGAGTTCTAATTGCCCTTTTATGTGTTAATGTCGTTTGACAATGTGGTTTTGACAAAATCGGGCACTGGCATGCATATAAATAAATAAAGATGTGAAAATGAGTTGAAAATGGTAAAAGATGTAACGCGCGAGGTGAAGGTTTCACCCACCAACTTATAGACGGAGGTTTGACCCTTCAACGCGCGAGGTGGAGGTTTGACCCACCAACTTATAATTAATAAAAGATGTAACGCGCGAGGTGGAGGTTTCACCCACCAACTTATAGACGGAGGTTTGACCCGTCAACGCGCGAGGTGGAGGTTTGACCCACCAAATTAAAATTAATAAAAGATGTAACGCGCGAGGTGGAGGTTTGACCCACCAATTTCTAGACGGAGGTTTGACCCGTCAACGTGCGAGGTGGAGGTTTCACCCACCAAACTAAAATTAGATAAAAGATGTCCATAAATAATTTGTGGGTATTCGATATGCATATCAATACTGGGATAAATAAATGGACTGATGAATGTGTGTGTGAATCAGTTGGTGTAGTAAAACGTGATGAGTTATTGTTATTAAAATGTAATGTATGTTAGAACTCACCAGTATATCTGATTTTGTGTTTGTTTTCTAATGCATGCCAGGTAGTAATAAGGGTGCTCGTGATGGTCCCCCACAGAATTAGCTTCCGGTGATGGTGTATGATACTGGCCACAAATGTTGGGTTTTGGGAATGATGTATTTGAAGTTTAACAAAGTTTTGAAATGTCGGTTAAAGTGGTTGTAAATATCGTTAACGATGTAAACAGTTTTAATATATATAATTTCCGCTGCGTTTGAAATCTCTGAGTTGTTATAACAACCCAACTAGTAGCACCCTCCTTATTATATTATATTGTTATGAATTTAGAGGGTGTTACACATACACCATAGATTAACTCCTGTCTCTGGCACAATCACCACTCGTAAGCCATATGGGGTGGGTTTGTATAATCACCACTCGTAAGCCATGTGGGGTGGATTATCCCAAACCAGTAGATCTACCATTGATACCAGGATTGATTGATTGATTGAATTAGGGTTTTACTGTCATCCAGTTTATCAAAGTATGTTCACATAATTGCAAGTAATAACATAACCTGTCTTGAATTGAACTTAGAATGAAATAACAATAGAATATTATGATTGAATATATTGTATCACATGATTTCCCCCAAATAAGAAATGATATAAAAGGGGATATGAATACTCACTTGATTGATGAGATTGGATTTTGAACGTGATAGGTTAGACACCTACGATTTCCTTATGATTAACCTAAGGAACGGCGCCTCGTATTAGAATAATAGTGATTTGGGAATTTGGGATGTATTAGGATTTCCATTTGGTTTTGAATGGTAGTTTAAATTGATTAATTTTATTTGGTTAAAAATGTTGGAAATAATTAAAATGAATTTATTGAAAATGTTTATGTTTAGAATTTTAAAATAACGTATCAATACGCGTAACCGTTTGTTTTATTGTGAAAGTGTGGGAAAATAAATAATTAATTTTATTAAGTAATTATATGATAACTAATTAATATATTTAATTATTTAACTTATTAAAAGAAATGAAAATGTTTTTGGAATGATTTAAATATAAAATTTTTATATTTAATCATGATTTAAACAATAATAAATATTATTTAAATAAAATAAAAGTAAATTTAGTGTCGAATAATAATTTAATAAATTAAATTATTATTAAAAGTTCACTTTCGTATAAATAATTTTGTATTATTTGTAGTTTTATTTATTTAAAACATTTAATAAAATAGATAAAGTGTTAAAATAAATTTCAGAAAAATAATTTTAGTTGTTTAAAATTTTAATGTTTGTAAAAACATTTTTATAATTTTTACAAATTTTTTATAATTTTTAGAGGCTCAAAAAGGCCCTAAAAAAATAATTGGAGGTGCCCGGGGTCGAACCCGGGACCTCCTGTTTGACATGGGAGCGTTGTACCAGTGAACCAGAGGGCCTAAGCCGCGGTTAATCTTGGTTGGTAAATCTTATAAAGACTTGTCCAATTCATCCCCCAAACCCCCACGAACCCTAGTTTGATTTCCATCCAATGATCATCAATTCGATATGGATAACAGTAATAAGCATAGGGCTTTGTTTGTACGTGTAAAATCGAGTATGTATGTATGCTCAATTACCTGAATTGAAACTTAGATTGATGGTTTCAAGGTCGAAACGGGTCGCGGCTGTGGTGATAGTCGATGAGTACCCAAACAATGATGAAAATCAAATTAAACTTGAGGGAAGCTTCGTATAACGATCTGGAAGCAAATCCTTTTGCCAATTTGAGTTAAAATCGCTCGAAGATTGGATTTTAGACAGGTTGCAGGTCCGCGAACCGTGAGGTGTTCGTAGTGATGTTTCGGGTTTGTTTTAGATGAGATCGAGTGTAGAAACCGATTAATTGTAGCTATAGTGGTTTATGTTCGATTAATTTAACTGTTAGTGGAATTTGGTGCTCGATTTTAGGTATGGTCGACCGATGGTGGAGAGGAAAAGAAACGGGGAAGATGGGGGGTGGGGTTGGGTGTTTTGCGAAATTACACAATGGTCCCTGAGGTTTCTAACTTTCATCAGTTAAATCTAAAGTCTTGTTTAAGTTAAAAATTATTAACAGTTTATAATTTGAAAGGTTATTATTTTATGTAAAAGGTTCATAATTCAACTTATATTTCCATTATTATTCCTATTATTATTATTAGTTATTAATGTTAATATTAATATTATTATTATTAGTATTGCAAATTTTATAATTATTATGATTATGGAAATTTTTAAATTAACATAAATGTATTGTTTACAAAATTAACTTTTATTCATCGGAAATGCGCGATGTTACAGTCTCCCCTGCTTTAGGAAATTTCGTCCCGAAATTTTAATCACGAGGAGGCTGAAACGAAAAAAATGAGGATACTGGGATTTCATTTGGTCCACACGTTCCCAGGTAACTCTGGGCCACGTTTAGATCTCCAGCGGACTTTGATAATAGGTATCCGGCTGCGTTTGAGTTGTTTGACTTCCCGATCCATAATTTCCACAGATTTCTCAATAAAGTGCATAGATTCATCAATCTAGACTTCGTCGAGTGGAATGTGGAGATTTTCATCGGTAAGGTATTTCTTGAGGTTTGAAACATGAACGTTGGTTGTATATTGCTGAGCTCTTGGGTAGTTCAAGCTTGTAAGCTACTTTCCCCAATTCGCTCAAGCACTTTGAATGAAATCACATAACGAGGTGCTAGTTTCCCTTTCTTTCCAAAACGAATCACTCCCTTCCAAGGTGATACCTTAAGAAGTACGAGATCACCGACATTGTATTCCATGGGCTTACGTCTTTATCAGCATAATGCTTTTGACGATTTCTAGCAGCGACCAAGTTATCACGGATCTTATGAATTTCGTCGGTTGTTTCTTGTATCAATTCCGGACCAGTAATATGTGATTTACCAACTTCAGACCATACAAGGCCTCAAATGGTGCCATCTGTTGGTCTGGTAACTGTTATTGTAAGAGAATTCAATCAATGGAAGATGGGAATCCCACGATCCACTGAAATTAATGACACAAGCCCGGATCATATCCTCGAGGGTTTGTATCGTTCTTTCAGTCTGACCGTCGGTTTGCGATTGATAAGCTGTGTTAAGATTCGGTTGAGTTTCGAGAGCTGATTGGAGACTTTTCCAGAAAACGAGAGATGAAGCGACCATCACGATCAGAGATAAAATCTTTTCTTGACTAAAGATTGTTTAGGAAGACTACCATCACGTAATCAGGTTTTGATGATAACTCACAATGAAAGTTGATAGATAAGGAAATAAATGGTTTGATGTAGCTAGATCGAGTTAAAACATGAGAATAAAGGAAAAGAAATCGATTTAAGAATTTAAATGTTCCAAACTTGGAATCAAAATCAACTTAAAGCGATCAGGTCTCTGTTCAAGTTCAGAGATCATGCTTTAGCTTGATAGGTCGAAACACTAATATTATTTCACCCTTCAAGTTACTACATGCCTCTCGTCACTTGATTACAACGTTGACAAGTTAAAGATCAAAAAATGAGAATAGCCATCAAGGTATGGTTTTCACCCCTAACTTGATGGTGTACTCTCGAGGTATGACCACTAGCTTACCAATCCAAAAAGTTCGATCCCAACTCATTGTTGAGAATCTACAGAAATAAAACGAGGTAACTCACCATTAAGGTAAGGGAAATCACTTCTATCTTAACGATGAAGTTTTGCAAAAATAAAATATAACAAGATGAACTTCTTCATCAAAATCCAGAATTCACTCCTGTAACACCCTCTAAATTCATAACAATATAATATAATCAGGAGGGTGCTACTAGTTGGGTTGTTATAACAACTCAGAGACTACAAACGCAGCGGAAATTTACATATATTAAAAACTATTTACATCGTTAACAATATTTACAAGATATTATCCGATATTTCAAAAACTTTTAAACTTCAAGTACATCCTCCCCAAAACCCAACATTTGTGGCCAGTATCATACACCATCACCGGAAGCTAATTCTGTGGGGGACCATCACGAGCACCCTTATTACTACCTGGCATGCATTAGAAAACAAACACAAAATCAGATATACTGGTGAGTTCTAACATACATTACATTTTTAATAACAATAACTCATCACATTCTACTACACCAACTGATTCACACACACATTCATCAGTCCATTTATTTATCCCAGTATTGATATGCATATCGAATACCCACAAATTATTTATGGACATCTTTTATCAAATTTTAGTTTGGTGGGTGAAACCTCCACCTCACGCGTTGACGGGTCAAACCTCCGTCTAGAAATTGGTGGGTCAAACCTCCACCTCGCGCGTTACATCTTTTATTAATTTTAATTTGGTGGGTCAAACCTCCACCTCGCGCGTTGACGGGTCAAACCTCCGTCTATAAGTTGGTGGGTGAAACCTCCACCTCGCGCGTTACATCTTTTATTAATTTTAATTTGGTGGGTCAAACCTCCACCTCGCGCGTTGACGGGTCAGACCTCCGTCTATAAGTTGGTGGGTGAAACCTCCACCTCGCGCGTTACATCTTTTACCATTTTCAACTCATTTTCACATCTTTATTTATTTATATGCATGCCAGTGCCCGATTTTGTCAAAACCACATTGTCAAACGACATTAACATATAAAGGGGCAATTAGAACTCACCTTAATGTTCTCAGCAAGTAATTATCAATCCAAACACACTAGGGCAGCTAAACTTCTCCTTCTCAAGGCAAATCTAAAATAACAACCCTAACTTAGTCAAATTACCCTTAGCTGACCACTTCATGCGACTAAGGACCATACGACTGAGCTTAATCGTACGAATGGACTCATTCGTACGACTAAACATGCGACCGAGTTTAATCGTACGAATGGACCATACGACAGAGGTGCGAATGAGCTGTAGCAAGATTTATGCGAATGACCTCCATTCGTGCGATTGGTTCATGCGACTGAACTTCGGTCGTACGTTTGAACAATGCGACTGACTCAGTCGCACGAATAGGTCATGCGACTGGGCTCATTTGCCTGAAACGGATCAGCAGCTGTGTTCTTACCATATTTGATCCAAAAACTCAAGTTTTAACTGTTCAGATTATGCCATATTCACAACAGAACATATACACCTCACTTACAACCGTTTCGGGTCCTTATTTCACCAATCTTTACAAAAACTAAGACCCGAACCTTCACTTTTCAATTTAACAGAAAGTTTAGACAAAAATCCAGATTAAAACATGTTTTTGGATCAATTTCAATCACATACACAGCTTAGAATATTCAAGAATCGATCCGTATCAAGCAAAACTTACCAAAACGGAGCTAATTCACTCAATCTAGCAAGAGCAGGGGTATTGGGGTTGAACAAGGATGAGAGGGTGGAAGTATAGCAGGTAAAATCTGCTCCTAATACCCTTAACCGCCTTACTTATCCTATGTGCAAATTTTTAGCCGACATACTCAATCGCGCGATTGGACCATTCGCACGGTTCAATCGTGCGACTGAGCCTATACGCCCATCATTCGTGCGATTGGGCTTCATTCGCACGTTTGGTATGCGACCGAGGTTCCTTCGCACGCAGGTTGTGCGATTGAACACTAATTCAATTAAATAAATAATTATCAAACTTTTTGGATGTTACAAGTCTACCCACCTTATTTAGGGTTTCGTCCTCGAAACCTGACTAAAACAATTGGGGGTAGTTCCGTCTCATTTCTTCTTCCGTTTCCCAGGTTGACTCAGATCCTTGGCGATGTGCCCACTGCACCCGGACTAAGCTAATACTTTTATTTCTAGGTTTCTTCTCCTTACGATCTATAATGGCCACAGGCTGTTCAACATAATTGAGCTTCTCATCAACCTCAATATCATCTAATGGTACATATTGCGTTTTATTAGCTAAACACTTCCGTAACTGAGAAACGTGAAAGGTTGGATGAATAGCGCTCAATTCCTCTGGTAAGTCCAACCTGTATGCTACATGTCCTACTTTATCTGTTATTCGGAAGGGTCCAATAAAACGTGGACTTAATTTGCCTCTCTTTCTAAATCGAATAATGCCCTTCCAGGGAGAAACTTTCAACAGGACAAAATCCCCAACTTTAAATTCTAATGGTTTCCTCCTACGATCTGCATATGATTTCTGCCTGCTTTTCGCTTCTTTAATGCGATTTTTAACTATTTCAAACTTTGACATTGTTTCTTCAACTATTTCACTATTCCCCAATTCGCGTTGCCCCATATCTCCCCAATAAAGTGGAGTTCTGCACTTTCTTCCATACAACATCTCAAACGGGGACATTTGAAGAGTAGCTTGATAACTGTTGTTATATGCAAATTCAGCTAGAGGAAGATGACTATCCCAGCTGCCTCCAAAGTCAATACTACATGCCCGCAGCATATCCTCTAATGTCTGAATGGTTCTTTCACTCTGACCATCTGTTTGGGGATGATAGGCTGTACTAAAGTAAAGTCTAGTTCCCATGGCTTCGTGAAATTTTCTCCAATACCTGGAGGTAAATCTAGCATCTCTATCAGACGTGATACTTTTTGGAACTCCGTGCAATCTAACTATTTCTTTAGTAAAAATATCAGCTAGCCTTTCCACCGAATAGGTTTCCCGTATTGGTAGGAATAAAGCACTTTTGGTTAGCTGATCTACCACTACCCAAATAGTATCATAACCTTTTGGTGTACGGGGCAATTTAGTTATAAAATCCATAGTCAGATCGTCCCACTTCCAAACTGGAATGGCTAGTGGCTGCAACAGTCCATAAGGTTTCTGATGTTCAGCTTTTACTTGGGCGCAAGTCAAACATTTGTTTACATACTGCATTACGTTGAATTTCATTCCTGGCCACCAATAATCTTGCTTCAAATCTTGGTACATCTTAGTCATGCCTGGGTGAATAGAATACCTAGATTTATGAGCTTCATCTAGCACCATATCGCGTAATGCCAACGGAACCCACATTCGACCAAACCTGATTTTAACACCGTGGCTATTTTCTTCTAAGTATTTCTCTTGACCAACCATTCTTTCTTTCTTAATGTTTTCTTCTTTCAATGCTTCCAGTTGGGCTTCTTTCAGCTGTTGCATAAAATCAGGAGTAATCACAAGTTTATACGCCTTAACCTTAATCGGTTCGTATTTTTCCTTTCGGCTCAATGCATCAGCAACCACATTTGCTTTCCCAGGGTGATACAAATTTCACAGTCATAATCCTTGATTAACTCTAACCATCGCCTTTGCCTCATATTCAAATCTTTTTGTTCAAAGAAATATTTCAGGCTCTTATGATCAGTAAAGATGGTGCACCTCACTCCATATAAGTAATGTCGCCATATCTTAAGAGCAAAACTACAGCTGCTAGTTCTAAATCATGGGTCGGATAATTCTTTTCATGCTCTTTTAACTGTCTAGAAGCATAAGCGATCACTCGTCCCCTCTGCATCAATACACATCCTAAACCTTGATATGATGCATCAGAATATATTACCAAATCATCCACACCTTCTGGTATGGCTAATACTGGGGCTTGCGTCAATCGATTCTTCAGTTCCTGAAATGCAGCTTCCTGTTCCTTATTCCATTCATACTTAACGTCCTTTCTAGTTAACTTTGTCAATGGAGAAGCAATTTTAGCAAAATCTTGTATAAATCTCCTATAGTATCCCGCCAGTCCCAAGAAACTACGAATTTCTGAAGGACTTTTAGGAATTCCCCAATTCACTACAGCTTCAATTTTTGCAGGATCCACCAATATTCCATCCGCATTCACCACATGGCCCAAAAATTGTACTTCCCTTAACCAAAATTCACATTTCGAGAATTTTGCATACAACTTATTCTTTCTTAAGGTTTCCAATACTTCTCGAATGTGACAAGCATGATCTCCTTCATTCTTAGAGTATATTAAAATATCATCTATAAACACAATTACCGATTTATCCAACATCGGTCTACATACCCTGTTCATCAAATCCATGAATGCAGCAGGAGCATTCGTTAACCCAAACGACATCACCAAAATTCATAATGCCCATATCGTGTACGAAAAGCTGTCTTTGGTATATCTTCTTCCCTTACCTTTAACTGATGATACCCGGATCTAAGATCTATCTTTGAGAACCAATTAGCACCTTGGAGTTGATCGAATAAATCGTCTCTACGGGGTAATGGGTATTTATTCTTGACAGTTAGCTTGTTCAATTCTCTATAATCTATGCACATTCTCAAACTGCCATCTTTCTTCTTTACAAACAAGACAGGAGCACCCCACGGCGAAGAACTTGGTCGGATAAAACCCTTGTCTAATAATTCCTGTAATTGCTTCAAGAGTTCCTTTAACTCAGCCGGTGCAAGTCTATAAGGGGTCTTAGCGACAGGTTTCGCTTCGGGTATCAAATCAATTCTAAACTCATTTTCTCGATCAGGAGGTATACCCGTAGATCTTCTGGAAATACATCGGGGAAATTACAAACTACTGGAACATCTTCTAATTTCTTCGTCTCCTTAGCAGCATCAACTACATATGCCAAGAATGACTCGCAACCCCTATTCAATAATTTCTCAGCCTTAATCATAGATATGACTTTCACCACACTATCATGACCATCACCAAAAACCGTTACCAGATTACCATCTGGTGCTCGTAACACAATCATCTTTCTTTTACATATTATTTGAGCCTCAAACATGGATAACCAATCCATTCCCAATACTACGTCAAAACTTCCTAATTTCATCATGTGTAGTCTAGCAGGAAATTTTACACCTTCTAATTCAACAAAGCAATCGTCTATTACTTCACTAACAACTATGAATTCATTAGAGGCAGTCTCTACTGAAAAAGCAACATCTAACTTCGATAGTCTAACTTTTATTAAGGTGTAGAATTTTATCGATATGAAACTTCTATTAGCCCCTGAATCAAATAAAACTTTAGCAGGTACATCTTTAACAAGAAACGTACCCGACACAACATCCGGTAATGCCTTAGCTTCCTCCACAGTCATTGTGAATGCTCTCCCCGCAGTACCGCTACTACCACTCCCGCTGACTTTACTCGGTCCTCCTACTACACGAATAGGAACCGGTCCAGGTCTAAACTTTGGACATTTAGATTTCATATGTCCCATCTCCCCGCATCCATAACACCGAAGTTCTGGACATCTAGAAACAAAATGTCCAGGCTTCCCACATTTACGACATGTCGGGTGATTTGATCTACATTCTCCTCTATGAAACTTCCCACATTTACTACACCGAGGAGGGGGACCCACAAAGCCCCTAGCATTAAACTTTCTCTTTTGCGGCCCACTCTATCCATACATAGGCCTAGAACTCAATGAAGCTTCCTGACGACTAACCACTTTTTCCTTCACCACTGATTTCTCGGACTCAGCAACTTCCTCATACATGTTCGCAGCCAAATTCACCGTGGCTTGGTAAGTAGAGGGAGAATTTGACTTGACCAGCATTCTTACCTTAGGAGGTAGTCCCTGAACATATCTAGTAATCCTCTTTGTCTTAGGAGTCACTAAATGAGGAACCAAACGAGCCATTTCTTCAAATCTAGAAGTGTACTCTTTATGACTTAGACTGCCTGCTTGAAACTGTAAAAACTTGATCTCAATTCTGTCCATTTCGCCCTTCGGACAGAACTTTTCTATCACCAGTTCTTTAAAAGTATCCCACGTCATTTGACTTACGGCGGCCTCACCCATGGCCTGTTCCACTGTATCCCACCAGTACAAGGCTTCTGCTTGAAAAGAATGTACTGCAAAGCCCACCTTCTGATCTTCTTTACACCTACTAAGTTTAAACGCTGCTTCCATCTCTCGTAACCATTTATAAGTTACTACTACATCCTTCTGGCCTTCAAACTTGGGCGGATCACATTCCTTAAAATGTTTATATGACACTGGTTTCTCCACTACAGGCTCAATAATAACAGGTGGAGGAGTTGGTTGGGATGACGATTCACCACCTTTCCTAAGGTCGCTCAACATTTCAGGTAAGGTAGTACGCAACACTCGGGCGACCTCATCACCTATAGCTGCCTTAAGTTCGTCACCTGAGATCCTAGCTTCAGGTCTAAAATTCGTATTACTAGTTTCCTCCATCTATGATCAGAAATAAACCATAATCAAATAATGAGTGATACCAGGATGTTGCATATAATGTAAATTGCTCATAACATTGGCCAGGTGTTATCAATTATTTACTTATTCACACCATCCTGCCTCTTCTCATTACCCTTTCACAGTTTATTTCTAACCCTATCTAAACCACAAAATCATGCATACACAAAATACTAGTCTTTATCTTAAACAATTACTTTCATTCAACAATTGAATGAATTATCACAGATAATTAAGTACTCATCCACACAATACTTCACCCCACTTCCGGTTGTAGATACTGGCACTTCCCATATATTCAGTTAAAGTTTGAAACAATTAATTGTTCAAATCCCTTTAACTAAGGCTCTGATACCAACTTGTAACACCCTCTAAATTCATAACAATATAATATAATCAGGAGGGTGCTACTAGTTGGGTTGTTATAACAACTCAGAGACTACAAACGCAACGGAAATTTACATATATTAAAAACTATTTACATCGTTAACAATATTTACAAGATATTATCCGATATTTCAAAAACTTTTTAAACTTCAAGTACATCCTCCCCAAAACCCAACATTTGTGGCCAGTATCATACACCATCACCGGAAGCTAATTCTGTGGGGACCATCACGAGCACCCTTATTACTACCTGGCATGCATTAGAAAACAAACACAAAATCAGATATACTGGTGAGTTCTAACATACATTACATTTTTAATAACAATAACTCATCACATTCTACTACACCAACTGATTCACACACACATTCATCAGTCCATTTATTTATCCCAGTATTGATATGCATATCGAATACCCACAAATTATTTATGGACATCTTTTATCAAATTTTAGTTTGGTGGGTGAAACCTCCACCTCACGCGTTGACGGGTCAAACCTCCGTCTAGAAATTGGTGGTCAAACCTCCACCTCGCGCGTTACATCTTTTATTAATTTTAATTTGGTGGGTCAAACCTCCACCTCGCGCGTTGACGGGTCAAACCTCCGTCTATAAGTTGGTGGGTGAAACCTCCACCTCGCGCGTTACATCTTTTATTAATTTTAATTGGTGGGTCAAACCTCCACCTCGCGCGTTGACGGGTCAGACCTCCGTCTATAAGTTGGTGGGTGAAACCTCCACCTCGCGCGTTACATCTTTTACCATTTTCAACTCATTTTCACATCTTTATTTATTTATATGCATGCCAGTGCCCGATTTGTCAAAACCACATTGTCAAACGACATTAACACATAAAGGGGCAATTAGAACTCACCTTAATGTTCTCAGCAAGTAATTATCAATCCAAACACACTAGGGCAGCTAAACTTCTCCTTCTCAAGGCAAATCTAAAATAACAACCCTAACTTAGTCAAATTACCCTTAGCTGACCACTTCATGCGACTAAGGACCATACGACTGAGCTTAATCGTACGAATGGACTCATTCGTACGACTAAACATGCGACCGAGTTTAATCGTACGAATGGACCATACGACAGAGGTGCGAATGAGCTGTAGCAAGATTTATGCGAATGACCTCCATTCGTGCGATTGGTTCATGCGACTGAACTTCGGTCGTACGTTTGAACAATGCGACTGACTCAGTCGCACGAATGGGTCATGCGACTGGGCTCATTCGCCTGAAACGGATCAGCAGCTGTTTCTTACCATATTTGATCCAAAAACTCAAGTTTTAACTGTTCAGATTATGCCATATTCACAACAGAACATATACACCTCACTTACAACCGTTTCGGGTCCTTATTCACCAATCTTTACAAAAACTAAGACCCGAACCTTCACTTTTCAGTTTAACAGAAAGTTTAGACAAAAATCCAGATTAAAACATGTTTTTGGATCAATTTCAATCACATACACAGCTTAGAATATTCAAGAATCGATCCGTATCAAGCAAAACTTACCAAAACGGAGCTAATTCACTCAATCTAGCAAGAGCAGGGGTATTGGGGTTGAACAGGGATGAGAGGGTGGAAGTATAGCAGGTAAAATCTGCTCCTAATACCCTTAACCGCCTTACTTATCCTATGTGCAAATTTTTAGCCGACATACTCAATCGCGCGATTGGACCATTCGCACGGTTCAATCGTGCGACTGAGCCTATACGCCCATCATTCGTGCGATTGGGCTTCATTCGCACGTTTGGTATGCGACCGAGGTTCCTTCGCACGCAGGTTGTGCGATTGAACACTAATTCAATTAATAAATAATTATCAAACTTTTTGGATGTTACAACTCCTACTTTGATGAGGTCGTTTCATTTGAGAAATACAATCCATAAAAATGAAATTATCATCAAGGTATGAATTTCACGCGTATCTTGATGATTGAGCTTGATAATAACAAGAAAACAATCGAAGATTGACATTTGTCACCAAAGTACGGGTTTCAATCCTATTTTGGTGAGATTATGTCATTTGTGAAATGCAAGTTCCAAAGAGAATAATTGAAGTCAGTCCTCGAGATAAGGAAATCACCCTAATCCAGAGGATGAAATTTCATAAAACACACAATTGGAAACCATTTATTGAAACGAATAAAGAATCATCACCAAAGTAAGGGAATCACCCCTGTTTTGATGAGTTAGAATCATTTAGGAGATTTCGAGTGTCCTTAGTCATGGGTTGACTTGCAAACTCTTGCATCTCCCACGGTGCAAATGGTTCAAAGTTCAACTTAACAACGAAAGGAAAAATATCTCAATTAGAAATTTAGAAATTTTCAAATTACATCAATGTAACAAAAAGGAAATCACGATTACAAATCTTGAATTACATCATGAATATGAAATCAAGGACAAGAATTATTCAACACCACATCATTGGTGGCTTGAGCTTGTTGAGCATTAATGTTGAAAGCACGTCCTTGAGCCGTAGGAACCGGGATGACAAGTTGAGGACATTGATTGCGAAAATGGTTCGGATCACCACATTGATAGCATGCACGTCCCTGGGTAATTGCAGGAAGATGTTGGTGAACTGGTGCATTAGTCGGAGCTTTAGCAGTACTCCTGCACACGTTGAATGTATGACCCAAACGACCACAATTTGTGCATTGACGACATTGAGTGTTAGCGGGATGATGGTAATTGCAGATGTTACACAGTGGATGGGGTCCAGCGTATGGCTTTTTCATTAGCGATTGGTTGTTTACTGCTGGTTGACGAGTTGGAGGGACTTGATTAATTGGTACAGCAGGGGTAATCACAGCAAAGTTTTGAGAGTTAGCCTTCCTCTTCTTGTTATTGGAAAGCTCGGGTTGGTCGGTTTTGACGGTTTCGTTAGGAAGTTTATCGGTATTCTTCTTCGATCCTTTCCTGGCTAAGGAACCAGCTTTCACATGATTATCGGTTAACTGTGCAGCCAGCCTGATAGCATCTTCTAGTGTCGAAGGATTTCTTCCTAACACTGTATCCTGAATCTGCATGGGTAGTCCACCAATGTATTTCTCGATGGCTCGGGAGGTAGGGGTAGCAAGATGCGGTACCAAAAGGCTCAGTTCGTGGAATCGGTTAGTGTATGTGAGGTTCTCGCCACTGTCTTGGGTTAATTCCCAGAACTCAGCTTCCAGTTTCCGGACTTCGTTTCTTGGGCAGAACTCTTTAGTCATGAGATCCTTAACTTCACTCCATGTTAAGGCTAGAGCAGTTTCAGTTCCACGGGTTCGTTTCTCTCCGTTCCACCAAGTAAGTGCGCGTTTCTGAAGAACACTTGTGGCATACCGGACTTTCAGATTTTCAGGCATTCACTGTTTAGGAATGTGTTTTCGATGCTTTCGAACCACTATAGTAATCCGGTAGCTCCTTCAGTTCCACTGAACTTGGTGGGGTTGCAAGAACTGAAATGTTTGTAAGTACAAGTTCGGGGAGGGTTTGGTGCAGTTAGGTTTTGAACGACATTGTTGCTTTGGTTCAAATGGGTAAGTAGAGTTGGGATGACCGCAGTAACTTCACGTGCTACAATAGCAGAAATCTTACGGCCAGAGTTTCTAGATCGTGAACGGATTTGACGAGAAGACATGTTGTATAATATGGAAAGAAGAAACCTTTATGAGAAACGGGTAATTGGTTTCTAAAACTTTTCAAAATGATAAAATCGTTAATGAGATTGTTTAAAATAACAATGAGAGGTTAGGAGTGTAAACGTTCGGTTCGCAAACCAAAACGAATACGTTGACTTATCAAAGTATTTGTGTCCACCACAACCTTAACGAGGACATGCGTACCTATAAGCGAATACTCATCTCGAGGGTTCCCAGGTAAGGTAATCAAGTTGTATGAATACCTGCCTAGACAGAACACCTTAAGATACAAGTATCCCACTCTTCCAGCATTGCATGTTCTCGGTCGTGTGACACGGACTTTGACGAGATTTGAAAACCATGAATAACAATCGAGTTTTGGAGTTTGAAATCACTTGAATTAGGCACACAGTGCCTTAGAATATGAGTTAAGATTCTTGTGTATATTGATAGATTCAAAGTATAAGAAGAATCACATAAGGCAGATAATCACATAATCAAGTATAAACATGTAAGGCACATAAAATCCTATCTAAGCATGTAAAATACATGAGAGGACTCATGTGTAAAGGTACTTAGTTATAGTCTAGGTCATTCCATTTCTAATAACCTAATTCCCTATAACCATGGCTCTGATACCAATCTGTCACACCCCGACCGACGGCGGAATCATCGGAGCGGACGAGGGAATGATTGATTGTTCATAACACATGATTGTCTAATAGTGAAAATAATATTAAAATCAGATTACATGATAGCATATGTTTAACATAAGCAAATACAACAGTTAAGGTCACAAATAGTAATTGTCTTTTGTTTTGACTAAGTCCGGGTCTTATATGAGCATGTAGAAGTCCACTAACTTGCTTAACCTGAAATCATGTGAGAAAATAAAGTCAGCTAACGAATTAGCTGGTGAGTAATCATAGTTTTGAGTATACATATAGATTGATTGATTGATTGAGAATAATCCAATTCACAAGGTAACGTTAAGACTTATATTGCATAGTAAAGCATATAGATAAACTGACACAATAACAACCCCTTGACTTGACACTTGCATATAATAGACTCCACACATACACCATAGATTAACTCCTGTCTCTGGCACAATCACCACTCGTAAGCCATATGGGGTGGGTTTGTATAATCACCACTCGTAAGCCATGTGGGGTGGATTATCCCAACCAGTAGATCTACCATTGATACCAGGATTGATTGATTGATTGAATTAGGGTTTTACTGTCATCCAGTTTATCAAAGTATGTTCACATAATTGCAAGTAATAACATAACCTATCTTGAATTGAACTTAGAATGAAATAACAATAGAATATCATGATTGAATATATTGTATCACATGATTTCCCCCAAATAGGAAATGATATAAAAAGGGGATATGAATACTCACTTGATTGATGAGATTGGATTTTGAACGTGATAGGTTAGACACCTACGATTTCCTTATGATTAACCTAAGGAACGGCGCCTCGTATTAGAATAATAGTGATTTGGGAATTTGGGATGTATTAGGATTTCCATTTGGTTTTGAATGGTAGTTTAAATTGATTAATTTTATTTGGTTAAAAATGTTGGAAATAATTAAAATGAATTTATTGAAAATGTTTATGTTTAGAATTTTAAAATAACGTATCAATACGCGTAACCGTTTGTTTATTGTGAAAGTGTGGGAAAATAAATAATTAATTTTATTAAGTAATTATATGATAACTAATTAATATATTTAATTATTTAACTTATTAAAAGAAATGAAAATGTTTTTGGAATGATTTAATATAAAATTTTTATATTTAATCATGATTTAAACAATAATAAATATTATTTAAATAAAATAAAAGTAAATTTAGTGTCGAATAATAATTTAATAAATTAAATTATTATTAAAAGTTCACTTTCGTATAAATAATTTTGTATTATTTGTAGTTTTATTTATTAAAACATTTAATAAAAATAGATAAAGTGTTAAAATAAATTTCAGAAAAATAATTTTAGTTGTTTAAAATTTTAATGTTTGTAAAAACATTTTATAATTTTTACAAATTTTTTATAATTTTTAGAGGCTCAAAAAGGCCCTAAAAAAATAATTGGAGGTGCCCGGGGTCGAACCCGGGACCTCCTGTTTGACATGGGAGCGTTGTACCAGTGAACCAGAGGGCCTAAGCCGCGGTTAATCTTGGTTGGTAAATCTTATAAAGACTTGTCCAATTCATCCCCCAAACCCCCACGAACCCTAGTTTGATTTCCATCCCATTGATCATCAATTCGATATGGATAACAGTAATAAGCATAGGGCTTTGTTTGTACGTGTAAAATCGAGTATGTATGTATGCTCAATTACCTGAATTGAAACTTAGATTGATGGTTTCAAGGTCGAAACGGGTCGCGGCTGTGGTGATAGTCGATGAGTACCCAAACAATGATGAAAATCAAATTAAACTTGAGGGAAGCTTCGTATAACGATCTGGAAGCAAATCCTTTTGCCAATTTGAGTTAAAATCGCTCGAAGATTGGATTTTAGACAGGTTGCAGGTCCGCGAACCGTGAGGTGTTCGTAGTGATGTTTCGGTTTTGTTTTAGATGAGATCGAGTGTAGAAACCGATTAATTGTAGTTATATAGTGGTTTATGTTCGATTAATTTAACTGTTAGTGGAATTTGGTGCTCGATTTTAGGTATGGTCGGACGATGGTGGAGAGGAAAGAAACGGGGAAGATGGGGGGTGGGGTTGGGTGTTTTGCAAAATTACACAATGGTCCCTGAGGTTTCTAACTTTCATCAGTTAAATCTAAAGACTTGTTTAAGTTAAAATTATTTACAGTTTAACCCTGTAATTTGAAAGGTTATTATTTTATGTAAAAAGGTTCATAATTCAACTTATATTTCCATTATTATTCCTATTATTATTATTAGTTATTAATGTTAATATTAATATTATTATTATTAGTATTGCAAATTTTATAATTATTATGATTATGGAAATTTTTAAATTAACATAAATGTATTGTTTACAAAATTAACTTTTATTCATCGGAAATGCGCGATGTTACAACAACAGAATGGGGTTACAGAAGAAGGAATAGAACATTGATTGAAGCTGCTAGAACAATGATATCTGCTGCCAAATTACCTTTGTTCTTTTGGGCAGAAGCAGTAAATACTGCATGTTATGTTCAGAATCGTGTTTTAATCAATAAAAGATTAAATATGACTCCGTATGAAATATTTTACAAACACAAACCCAAAGTTAATATTTTAAAGCCTTTGGTTGTTGTTGTACTTTGTTTGCATACAACTGAATCAACTTCAAAATTTTCTGAAAAGGCTGATGAATGTTACTTTGTGGGATATGCTGCTAATAAAGTTGCATATCGTGTTTATAATAAAAGAACTAGACAAATAATTGAGTCATTTAACATTGATTGACACGAGCTTAACATAACTGATGCAGGTTCAGCTCCTTCATGGGTTTATGATTATGAATCCTTGTTCATAAATTTTAAATTTCTAAACCTTCGTCTGCAGATTCTAATTCTCAAGCAATATCTTTGGAGAACAAAATCATTGAGGAACTTCCATCTATTATATCTGATGATTCTGTAATTTCTTCATCATCCAAGGCTATTCCTACAGCTTCTGTGCAAGTATCTGAGAGCTCTGAGTTATCAGATATTTCTTCAGAACAAATTCCCAATCAGGAGCTGGAAGAATCACTGAGTTCACCATTATCATCATCTTCTTCAGAAACTATGGATACACCAATAGAAGTCATTCAAGCTCCCTATGAAAAATCTCCAATGTGTCTATTGCTTCTGAAAATCCTATTTCAGATGACACATCTGAAGAAAATATTGTGTATCAATCTAGACAATCTGAAAGTTCTCGACAATGTTGAACACATTACTAATTTGGAAGATGGGATAGTTACAGATTATATCCTCAATTAAGAATACATAAAACTCATCTAACAGAAGCAATCATTGGTCCATTGCATGAAGGAGTCATTACCAGAAGTCGATCAGGAGCGATCACACATGCCTTTATGCTTGCTTTCTATCTCAAATAGTGCCCAAGAATGTGAAAATGGCACTCAAGGAAAATAGCTGGATAGAAGCAATGCAAGATGAGTTGATGCAATTTAAAAAGCTGAATGTTTGGCATCTTGTTGAACTTCCAAAGGATAAGCTTCCGATTAGAACAAAGTGGATATTCAGAAACAAGACGGATGAAAAAGGTGTTATAGTTCGGAACAAAGCACGTCTTGTGGTGCAGGGATTCTATGAAGTTGAAGGTTTGGATTCTGAAGAAGTGTATGCTCCAGTTGCAAGACTTGAAGCAATACGCATATTCTTAGCCTTTGCTTCATACATGAATATCAAGGTGTATCAGATGGATGTTAAAACTGCCTTTTTATATGGAGAAATGAAGGAAGAAACTTATGTTTGTCAGCCTCCAGGATTTGAAGACCCAGATCATCCTGATTATGTTTACAAGTTGGATAAGGCATTATATGGTCTACATCAAGCACCTCGTGCTTGGTATGCAACTCTGACTGAACATTTGCTTGCAAATGGTTATTCACGAGGCACAATTGATCAAACCTTATTCATTCGTAAATCAGGCGATGACATCATTCCGGTTCAAATCTATGTCGATGATATTATTTTTGGATCTACAAATGATAGTATGTGCACGGAGTTTGAAGAAGTGATGAAAAAGAAATTTGAGATGAGTTCTCTTGGAGAAATTTCATTTTTCTTGGGTATTCAAGTTACTCAATCTGAAACTGGTATTCTCATTCATCAAGAAAAGTATGTTTAGACTATTCTTGAGAAATACAAGTTTCAAGATTCCAAAGTAGCTCCAACTCCCATGGCTTCTCGTCCTACTCTTACTCCAGATCCATTATGAGAATCGGTTGATCAACATCTGTACAGATCAATGATTGGTTCCCTCATGTATCTCACTGCAAGCAGGCCGGATATCATGTTTCCTGTTTGTCAGTGTGCCCGCTATCAAAGTGATCCAAAGGAATCACACATGAAAGCTGTCAAGCGGATTTTCAAGTATCTCAAGGGTCAACCCAAACTTGGTCTTTGGTATCCTCGAAATTCCAATTTCAATTTATTTGCTTATACTGACAGTGATTATGGTGGTTGTAATTTAGACAGGAAATCGACCACAGGAGGATGTCAATTCCTGGACAACCGACTCATTTCTTGGCAGTGTAAAAGCAAACACTGTATCCACATCCACTGCCAAAGCTGAATATGTGGCTGCATCGAGCTGTTGTTCTCAGCTTGTCTGGATTCAACAACAACTTCTCGATTATGGCCTCCACATCTATGACACACCCATTTGGTGTGACAACACGGCAGTTCTGAACATCGTTAAAAATCCCATTCAACACTCCCAAACTAAACACATTGACATCCGGATCCATTTTATCCGTGATGTTTTGATCGAAAACTTATTCATTTAAAACAAGTGCCGTCAACCGAAACATTGCTGACTTATTTACCAAGGCATTTGATCATTCTCGATTTGATTTCCGTGTGCAATCATTGGAAATGACTAATTTTGGATAGATTGGTTTAATGAATCTTTACAAAAAGATTTTTCACTTTTGTTACATAACACATAAAATTGCAATTGTTTCTTTTCTTTAAAAAACCAATCACAATTTTAGGGGGAGAAAATTAGAAAACACGTTGTGAAAAATATTTTTGGTTTTAGGGGGAGTTAAGATCAATGGATTGAAAAATAAAAAAAAAAAAAAGAAAAGAAAAGAAATTTCATACTGAAATAAGAAATGATATTACAAAGTAAGTTCTAAAAGAGTCTAAGTACTTTCAAAGGCTTAAATACGAATACACTTGGATTATGATTGATGTGTCGATAGGCTTTGCTTTCAGAAATGAAAAGATCATAATTGAGTGATTACACTTGAATTAAAGAGATATGATTTAGTGGGGAACATATCAGGATTCTGTGACAATGTCAAAAATGTTCTAACACAGACTGAGAGTTATAATCTTGTCATACTCAAGCCTGTATTTGTTTGATTTAGTGATTATCATAACTATATATATATATATATATATATATATATATAAAAGATAAAATACAAAAAGAAAAAGAAATAAAAAGACAAAAGAAAACAGTTGAGCAAATAATTGAGCAAAAAGATGCCAAAAGGCCATATAGGATATAAGATACCAAGAAGCACAACAAATCAAGATATGTCTAAAGACATAAATACTATATGGTTTATATTTTCTATTTTGAGAATATTTTCTGATCATGGAAGGCAAAATCAAAAGATGGGGCATGTAAGTCCGGATGGCTTGTAAGTCCTAAACATCTTGAGAGGGCAGACGTAAGTCCGGATGGCTGTTAGTAAGTCCTTAAACTTGTTAATATTCCGTGTTAATAGATATTTCTCAGGCTAGTTATGCTCAAATAGCTATATGTTAGGAATAAATAAATGGTATCACTGATCAACAATGCATGGTTTAAGTCAATTTGGGTGACTTGAAATCTCGACAGTGTCTTGAAGGATAATAATTATTTTACAGAAGTTCTGATTTTGGGATCCGCTGAATTATATTAAATCAATACAAAACATGATATATATCACTCCTTATGTTTCTAAGTAAAATCTGAAGTATAAGTTTAAAAAGGACAAAAGATATTGACAATCAACTTAACCAGTTATTTTAAATAAAGCTGGACAGAGTCTTAACTTGACAAAGAACTATATGATCTCATTATGAAAATTCTTACAAAACAAACAAATCCGATCTTGATTCTTAATTGTTTTCATTATTTTGTTATTTGTGTGTAGTGTTTCTCATTTTACTTATGTGTTGTTTCACTTTTTAAGACAAATAAATATCAGATAAATTTTGAAAATTGAAGATTCATTAAATTAATTGGTCACTTGGTAAATAAAATATTTTGTTGACATAAATAATTGAGGATAAAAAGGTTTGAAAGTTTTGAAAATTAAAAAAATTTTCAAAGTTAAAAATCGAAAAGTTTCATCTCGCGCGAATATGTGTTGTCACGCGAAACCTTTTCTCGCGAAAGGACTTGTCGCGTGAATTGCCTAGGGTTTAAATACCACAGGAGCTTAGACGAAATCACTTTTCGCACAAAACCCATCCAAAAACTCTTTTCGCTTGCATTCAAAACTTCAATATTCAGAGATCATTTCGTTCTTGCTTGTTGTTCTGATTCTCATCTCGTTCACATTACAATCATAGTGTGATTTAAAGGTATAACATGATTGTTATGGTTACTATAGCGATAAAATGCAAAGGGAAACTTAACAACTTTAAAATAAAATCAACTAAATAAACTTAAATGTTGAAATTGAAAGATGAAATCAACATTTGGACCTAGGCGACAGTGAGAGAATGATTTTCATGGATTAAAATCATGTTTTGGAATGTTAATTTGAAGTTTGGGGTGTGCGAATCACACAAGTAACTGAACAGTTGCGAAAACGAGATTTCGCGTGCGAAAGCTTTTCGCGTGAAACCAATTCTCGCTTGAAAACTGTTTTCGCATAGTGTTTTGAATTTAACTTGTACTTTGACTTTTGCATGAAACTCATTTTCGCTTAAAATTTAATTCTCGCACGAAATGAGATTTTCGCTTGAAAGGAATTTTCGCATGATATTAGTTTTCGCACATTAGAAATTAGTTGCTGAAATTTTCTAAGTGTGGAATTTGTTTCATTTTCGCACAAATGAAACTCAAAATTGCTAACATTTTCTAATTGTTGAAAATTTCTTTTTCACACGATTGAAACACTTACATGCTGAAAATTTTCTAAGTGTTAACTGTGTTTATTCACAAGAAAGAAATTCAAATGATGAAATTTTCTAAGTGTTCAAATTTCATTATGTGTGATTAAGTTATTTCAATTGATCTAATGTTTGTTTGTGATAATGCAGATGGCACAGATGATTTTTAACAAAAATCATAACTGTGTAGCATATTTAGATGACGTTCCTGAGGGAAAGGAACTATTTACATCTATGATAGAAGGGCTGAAGAATTCTCGCATAGTTTATGCCATTTCAGCTGATCCAGCTATATATTCTGAGTTGATCGATTCTTTCTGGAGTACTGCTGCTCTGGAAAAAGACCAAGCTGGAAATCAATCATTACTGCTACAGTCAAGGATAAGAAAGTGACTGTTTTCCAAGCTATACTGAACAGAGTTCTACTATTTGATGACCAAGAGGGTGCTCCAACAAGATTGGATGATGATGTAGTTATGGATTGTTTAACTCGGATGGGATATGAGTACAGATATCCTAGTCTAGAGAAGAAGTGGTTGCCACCCTATTAGAAGTATCTTTTTCATATGGTGATTCACTGTTTGAGCAACCTTAAGGCTGGGATGGATAGTTTGAGTGCTGTTTTTGGCTCATTATTAGTCTCTCTGGTGGATGATCTTCCATTCAGTATTTCTAGAGTAATCTTCCAGGAGATGGTGAAAAATGCCACAGCCAATCCGAGAAGAAGTTCATTATGTATCCTCGTTTTATTCAGCTGGTGATTATGATGCCTATCCTGAGCTTGCCACTCTGAGATCTCCAAAATATGTGTACAGACTATCAAGAAGGAGATTTTTACTCATCTCACTGGAGCAAGAGGAAACAAATGCTCTGGAGAAAGTTTTGCTAAATTGGCAAATTTTCTGAGATAGAGGAAGATGTTGGTGAGTTAGGAAGAGATGTTCAAAATGATGAAGCACAGACTGGCACTTCTGCGTCTGCTGCTAGAAATGACATAGATGAGGAGATTGAAAGATTATTTGAAGATGAGCCTGTGAATGAAGAAGAATGGAAGGAATTTTTCATTCTGCTTCCAGTTCAGATACTGCTAGTGATCAGATAGGGAATGTTCCCTATATGATTCAAACTGATCAGACACCTTCTACTCCAAGGAGTCTCCTAGGACATCTATGAGGCGCAAACGAATGGCTAGGAGGAGAGATTTTCCTGCAAGGAAAAGAGGACGAGGTGGTATTCCCAGGAAACCACGAACACATGTGGTTATTACTGAGACTGAACAAGAGCAGACTGCTGATGTGACTACTTCTGCTACTGAGACAGAAATAGTTCCTGTTTCTGATCAGCTAATATTCCTGATTCTGGTTTCACCACTCCTCCAAGACAAGAAAATCTGGAGTTCGATGTAATACTTTTCTAAATACTCCTCCTGATTTCCAAGGAAAAGAAGAATCCCCAGTGCTCCTCATTCTATAACTTTAGAGAAGAGTGAAGAATTTGGAGAAAGAAAGCTTTGAGAATGTCAAGCTGATTGCTAAGTTGAGAAAGAAAATAAAGAAAAGACTAAGATGATTAACATGATTCATCTTGACTCTGTAATAAAGGATACACGGATAATCTCTTTGGAGCAACAATAAAAAGTATGTTTGATTATTCTTCAGGATTGAAAAGACAGTTGAATGAGCTTAGAGAGTTTATTTCTCAGACATATTTCCATCAACCACCAGTTATCAGGTCTACTACGGTGGTTGGTGAGACGACAGCAGACGTTCTTCAAGCCCATCTCCTGCAGAAAATATTCAAGAAAGAGACACGGTCAACGAAGCTCAACTACTGAAGAACAGCCAAGTGTTAGTACTACTGAAGATGTTCCAATTTCATCTGAAGTACCTATCACTGAAGCTTGTACATCTACAGCTTTTGTTAAACCAGAACATATGATGCCTCTACCTGTTGACTGAAGAAGAGAATGAAGATTTGATTGATTATGGGATTCAGAAGATGATGATGTTGATGTGAGGATGATGATGACAATGATGATGATGATGATGGTGGAGATGATGGTGGACATGATGGAGGAGATGATGATGATAATAATGATGATGATGGAGGTGATGCTGAAGGATTATCTTTGAGTCCAACTGGTGATACTAACACTGATAATGTCACTCGACCAAGTGTTAGTGATCCAAAAGGATATGATCCACTTGACCCTGCTACTGAAAGTTTGTATGAAAAGGAGCTTTACTCATTCCAAAATCTTCAACTGGTGCTGTAGAAGAAGAGTTTGACTTGTTTGATGATTTGGATGATGAAAATGAGTATACAGATGTATTTGGAAACAATTTACAGGATTTATTCAAAGATATCAATCTTGAAGAAGGTGAAATACCAACAGAGACTGTGAGTGGTTCAACTCCTACTGTTTCAACACAGAAAGATTCTACTGGTCAAATTGCTTTATACAATAGAGGAGGTTTACAGTTTAAAGCACCACCACCACCTACTGAAGCTCATTTTCTGTTATACCAAGCCGAAACAAAATATGATGAAATGTCTAATGTTATTAGCTAGGGTTATGATGGCGAGAAGAAGTTGTATGTTACTAAGAGAAAGAATGGAAATGATTATTTGAAGAGAACTCAAGACTTCCACACTCTACATGCTGCTGATCTGTATTCCATGGGAAAGCTCCATTCTTTAATTACAGCAACTATAGCGAAGCTGAACTAATGAGCTATGATACGAAGGGAAATGAGAACAAATTTCAAGGACTTCAAAACTGCTAAATCTAAGGTGATGATGACTCTACCAGAATTGATGAAAATACTAAGCTCCGATGAAATAAGAGTCTATCAACATCAAAATTCATTAGAAAAGTCCCAGTTCATGCCCCTGTTCCTCCAAATTCTTTGAAGCAATTAATTTCTTGGAGATGTGAAAAGGATTCAGGTCATGCTGTGATCAAATGTACTGACAGATCATTTAGAATCATTGATCCAGCTGACTTAATGAAATTTGGCAAAGACGACTGATCAAGCTACTACATGTCCTATTTCAGCTGATGAGTCGGTCTATTTTGTCTTGCCAATATGTCTGGATGACAGATCGAATCCTTCGGAATAAATGGTACGCTTATTCAGGCATACAAGAGAGCAAATGTTGATTTTGACTGATGATGTTTCACCGAGCCTAGGGGGAGATTGTAGAGGACTAATCAAGGATCGGCAAAACATTTGAAGACTGAATAAAGATGAATTCGGAAAACTGCTTTGTGCGAATGACACAGTCACGCGAAAGTTGTCTCCACGCGAAGAGAACATCCACGCGATAGGATGAGCCGCGCGACAAGTCTGTCGCGCGAGAACTGCTTGTAGTATAAAATAGTCTAGTTTTCATTTTGTAATTAAGTTTTTGATCATATTTCACTCCTTACTGTGTGTTTTTCGCACAAGACCTGTAATAGGTTATTTTGTTCAATACAAGAAGCATTTTTTATCAATTCGATTCTTCTTTTATTCCAATCATGTTTACATTCCGCATCACATGATTAAGATCGTGAGTTGACTGTTTCTGGGAGTATCACGGTTTTACAAATGGTGATACCGCTATGGAAACTGAACTAAGCAGGGTTGTTCCTACAAAGCTTTAAAGGGATGTGAACCTCCAATATTTGATGGCAAAAGAGATGCCATGGCACTTTCCTGGCTTATGATATGGATCTATGATTATGGATGGACAGCCATTGACAATGTTAGTCAGGATACAGCTCAGGTGGTCATGTCACTCTCATTCAGTCTGAAGCCTTGTTTTGGTGGGACAATGTTAAACAAGCTAAAGGACCTGGAGTTGTTACTACTTTAACCTGGAATGAATTCAAGGAGCTGGTGATGGAAAATTTTTGTCCTGAAGTGAAAGGGACGAAATTGAAAGAGAATTTTACAACTACAGCCGGTGCCATAGCACATCGACAATACAAGACCAAGTTTGATGAGATGGCTCGACTGCTTCCTGAGCATATAACACCTGAAGCAAAGCGCATAAAAAGATACATGCAGGGGTTACCCCCTCATATTCGACAGTTAGTTAAAATGTTTGCCCCCAAAAACCTATGAGTCTGCAATTGCATTAAGTGCCATTGCATATGAAGAAGAAGGCATAATGACTTATAACAACAAAGAAAGAGAATGAGGATGGAAACCAGATGCCAAGAAAGGACAGAAAGATCACACGAAATGAAGGGAACCATGTCAACAAACCGTGGAAAAAAAATAAAAATGAGTCTTGGAGAAAGTATCAAGATTCCAAATGTCTTAAATGTTCAACAGGTGATCATTCAAGAAGAATTGCCCAAAAATTAGATGCTTCAACTGTAGGAATATGGACATTTTTCGAAGTGATTGCAAGAATCCTCCACAAGCACAACCTACGGAGAATCAGAACAAGTCCAAGGGTCGAGTGTATGTGTTAAAAGAAGAAGATAGAGATGAAACCAAGCTGGTACGTTCTCATTAACAACATATATGTTTTATTTGACACCGGTGTGTAATAGAAGTTTCATTTCAACTGCCTTAGTACCTTATTTGAACTTAGTACCACAAACTCTAAAATGTGCATATATTGTAGAAACTGCCAGGGGTGAGCGAGATAAGATAAGTCAATCTTTAAGGATGTGTTATCACCTTAGTTACACTGAATTCTCTGTAAACTTAATGCTGACCATTTTAAGTGAATATATGTTATTCTTGGGATGGACTGGTTGAATAAGAATTGTGCTCGGCTCGACTTGAACATAAGACGATGACTGTACGTAAGCCAGATGGGGAAAGCAAAAGCTACTATTCATGGAAGTGATGGAAGCCCTAAGACCAGTATCATCTCAGCAATGAAGGCAGTGAAATGTATTCAGAAAGGATGCATAGCCTTTCTCTTATGCATGGTAGATGCTAAAAGGAAATGCAGATGAATGAAAGACCTGTAGTGTGCGAATTTCCAGACGTATTTCCGGAAGATTTACAAGGACTTCCACCTGATCATCAGATAGAATTTCGTATTGATTAGTACCTGGTGCTAAACCAATCGCGAAGGCTCCTTATCGTCTAGCCCCTTCAAAGATGAAAGAACTTATGAAGCAAATTGACAAAATCTTAGAAAAAAGTTTATTAGACCGAGTTCCTCACCTTGGGCAGTATGTTCGTCAAAAAGAAAGATGGTTCAATGCGTATGGCATTGATTATCGAGAATTAAACAAGTTAACTGTTAAGAACAAGTATCCTTTACCAAGAATAGATGATTTATTTGATCAACTTCAAGGAGCCAACTACTTTTCAAAAATTGATCTTCGATTAGGTTATCATCAGTTGAAAGTGCGCGAGGAAGACATTCCTAAGACTGCATTTAGGACGCGTTATGGCATTATGAATTTTTGGTTATGTCTTTTGGACTAACCAATGCCCTGCAGCATTCATGGATCTGATGAATAGAGTTTGCAAGCCATACTTGGATAAGTTTGTCATTGTCTTTATAGACGACATACTTATTTATTCTAAGGACCAAGATGATCACGCTAGACATCTGAAAATGGTTCTACAAACCTTCGACAAGAAAAGCTTTATGCAAAATTTCTAAAGTGACTTCTGGAAAAAAGAAGTTCAATTCCTTGGTCACGTAATAAATGAGAAGGGAATACATATAGATCAGCTAAGATAGAAGTTGTGATGAAATGGGAATCACGAAGAATCCCAGTGAGATTAAGAGCTTTTTAGGATTAGCAGGATACTATAGAAGGTTTATTCAAGACTTCTCCAAGATTGCTACCCTTTAACATCTTTGACTCGAAAGAATGTAAGTTTGACAGGGGACCAAAGAAAGAAGAAGCTTTCAACTTTCTAAAACAAAAGCGTAGTAGTGCTCCTATACTTTATTACCAAATAGTAATAAAGACTTTGCAATATACTATGATGCCTCATATAATGGTTTAGGTGTGTGTTGATGCAACGTGACAAGGTTATAGCCTATGCATCACGACAACTAAAAATTCATGAAAAGAACTATACTACGCACGACCTTGAATTGGGTGCCATAGTGTTTGCCTTAAATATTTGGTGACATTACTTGTATAGTACTAAGTGTGCAATCTACTCAGATCATAAGAGCTTACAACACATCTTAATCAAAAGATATAAACATAAGCAAAGAAGGTGGATGGAACTTCTCAATGACTATGATTGTGAAATCAAATACCATCCAGGAAAGGCTAACGTAGTCGCTGATGCTCTTAGTCAGAAAGAAATAGTTAAACCGATTAGGGTAAAAGCATTAAAGATAGATGTCAAGCTTGATTGGAAAGACCAAATCAAGAATGCTTAAATGAAGCGTTGAAAGACGAGAATATTCAAGCTGAAAGAATGATGGGTAACCAGAAATTATTGACTCACGGAATGGATGGAGTCCTACGATTTGGTCAGAGAATTTGGATCCCAAAATCTGGAGGTATTCAGGACAAAGTATTAGATGAAGCCCACAAGTCCAAATACACAATGCATCCGGAGCAAACAAAATGTATAAAGATATTCGAAATCACTACTGGTGGCCTAATATGAAAAGATCCATAGCCCATACGTTGAGAAATGCTTAACATGTCTACAAGTTAAGATTGAACATCAAAAACCAGCTGGTCAGTTACAACAGTTGGAGTTGCCAATATGGAAATGGGATAGAGTGACCATGGATTTTGTCACGAAACTTCCAAGAACACGAAAAGGATATAATGCTGTATGGGTCGTGGTGACAGGCTAACCAAGTCAGCACATTTTCTACCCATAAGTGAGAGCTATCCAATAGAAAAACTAGCAAAGATATATTGATGAAATAGTAAGTAAGCACGGAGTGCTTTATCCATTATCTCCGATAGAGATAGCCGATTCACTTCCAGATTCTGGACAAGTTTCCAAAAGGAACTTGGAACTAAAATCAGTTTAAGCACTGCATATCATCCTCAGACCGATGGTCAGAGTGAGCGAACAATTCAAACTTTAGAAGACATGCTGCGTGCTTGCATGATTGATGGAGGAGGGAGCTGGGATGATTTTCCTTTGATTGAATTTTTTATAACAACAACTACCATTCTAGCATTAAGGCTGCACCATTTGAAGCCTTATATGGTAGAAAATGCAGAACTTCTATCTGTTGGACAGAAGTAGGGGGTGATCAGTTGACCAAAACCGAAATTATTCTCGAGACAACTGAGAAAATCCAACAAATCAGACAACGATTAAAGGCTTCTCAGGATAGACAGAAGAGTTATGCAGATAACAGAAGGAGACCTTTAGAATTTCGAGAAGGAGACTATGTGATGTTGAAAGTCTCACCATGGAAAGGAGTAATGCGATTCGGTAAACGCGGGAAGTTAAGTCCCAGGTACATTGGGTCGTTCAAAATCATCGCAAGAATTGGTCCAGTTGCATACAAGCTAGAATTACCTGAAACTTTGAAAGGTATTCACGATACTTTTCATATACGAACCTAAGGAAGTGTTTGGCAGATCTGACTCAAGCAATGTCATTGGAGGACGTGCAACTAGACGAGCAATTAAACTTTACTGAAAAACCAATAAAGATTCTTGATTCTCAAGAACGAAAATTAAGAAAGAAAATAATTCCACTAGTATTGGTCCAGTGGTAGTGGTAAGGTCGAAAAGGCCCGAGAAGACTTGAGAATTAGCAGAAGAATGAAAGTCAAATATTCTAACTATTTGAGTAACCTTCTTTTAAGGGGAGGAGAATGTAACATCCCGAGCATTTGAGTCATATGAACTTCGTATTATATATTTTCAAATGAGTAGGTAATGAGTAAATTGTCTATTTAAAGTTTGAAGTTTTTAGATGAAATTTATGTTATAAGAGACCGTTTGAATATATAATAATATTTATATTTGAACCTGCTTCGTTTTTTTAGAAACTTAGGTTGGCTCGTAGAGAAAAATAAGCTCGTCACAACAACATATTTGATATTTTATGAAACGTTATGCATTAAAAGTATAAGAGAAAAAACGAGTTAAGCAGCGGAATTAATTATATAATATAATAATATAATAATATAATATACTCAAATCATTCAAAATTGCAAGAATGCAATTCATTCGTAGCATCCCACGTCAAAAAAGTCAAAAAGTAAAGGAAGTTCATCCCACATGGCTGGTCATATAAATTTAAACAGCTTACTATCTCTATAAATAGGAACTTAAGATTAAGTTTGAAATATAAGTTTCTTTGGGAACGCTCTAATATAAAGAGAATGCTGAGTTTTCAATACCCCGTTGGGTGTTGTTAGTAGTCGTTTTTAGTGCTAAAGTAGGAGCGCGAGTAGGGGAGACTCTACATCAAATTGCATTCGATAGTTTTCAGGTACGCCCTTATTTAAAGTTATGTTTAATTATTATTATAATCGTTATATTATTATATAGGTATTAGTATTATTATAGTTATTATTAGTATTATTATAATTATCATCTTTATAGTTATTATTATCATAGTTGTTATTTTATGGTTATAGATAGTATATTATTATTGTTATTTTTAGCTTTGTAGTATTATTATTGTTATTATTATTATTATTAGATTTTAAAGTTATCATTGGGGAAGGTATTGGGTAACCCCGAGGGTTGGCTCGGATATGATGGAAACGCCCGAGTTATGCAACTAGTAAGGGTTGTACCAAAGGGTTTGTATAGAATAAAAGAAAGTGCCCGAGTAAAACCAATAAATAGAAAAAAGATAACGAATCATCCCTGAAATTGTAACTAGCTAGAATATAGCTTAAATAATGTTATTTTGCCTATAGGATAATACCTGATAGCAGTGAACCTGATAAGACGATATCACTGACTTGATTGGTTGAGGTGAGTTCCTCTGAACTGTTTTATAAAAACGGGATGTGATGTTTCTGATAACTGGTAATAATTGTAGAATTGACTATCAATAGCATCTGTGATATGTGGCAATGCTTGATAGGATGCTTGAGGGCTGCTTGTATGATTCTGCTTTCGCCAGCGGAGAGTTTGTACATAGCCTGGTTATGTGAATTTATACTGTGCTTACTCTGTTTCTATCTGTTTGCCATGGCTGTATCTGCTTGATGTAATAGTCAATAATAACATGTTTTGAATTTTGAAGAATGCCATGTTTATGAACTCACAAGCTTTATGCTGAGTTTCAAATGTTTTCTATTTTATGGACACACATCCTAGGTGCCAAGTGATTGTAGAGATTGAAGATTACAGGCTAGTTTATGAGAAAATAAAGTCTTAGAATGTTGTTGAAGATTTGGATCTCTAGTATTGTTAAACTGATGTATGGTATTATTTATTATAACAGATGTATTGTACGCTTTTGATGTATAACTAAAGTTAGACTTCCGTTATGTACTTTATAATTCGTATGTAATCTGTATATCCAATGCGTAACACTCCACACGGTGAGCCCTGGAAAGCGGGCGTTACATGATGCTGTGACATCATACACGACGTGATAAGGTATAGACTAACCATTAACCTGACTTGTCTTCCGGCTAAATTCACATTGAAGCGTAAATTAGCTTGAATTTATACGTTGAACACAACGTATTATATTTGAACCGTCTGGTTTCCAAACAAAATTATGTCGATACGTAGACCAAGACAAAGCATACATAAAAAAAAACACAGATTACAATCTTCCCGACTCATTTCCGAACTAAATTTTATTAAAATGTAGAGTAACTCTGGTATATACCATCGGATGAAAACATAAGATATTTGACTGACTAATTTCTAACAAAACTTACCTCAAAATGTATGCACGAAAACAATTTATTTGCCCGGGCTTGTATCAAAAAGTGCCTAAAATTACGACGTCAAATGAAAATGGTTTATATTTGACGTGATTTATTCTGAACAAAAACTTATGTCAAAACGTATACACAGAAACGTTTTACATATGACCCGACTCGTACCTAAAAATAAAAACGTAAAAAACTTAGTTTTTTGAGTAAAAATTGTATTGAGGTAAAGCCAAAACTTAAATAACTAAAGGCGGTCAAATTGATGTGTCAAAGTTGACCAGATAGATTTGAATTCAACAAACAATAATATTATAATATATAACTACTATATTATATAAAATAAACAGTTATTTATTGTTCATATACTATATGAATAAATAACTAATATAACTAAGAGCATTCAATCACGCGCGCGCTGCACGATTTTTCAAAATCACAAACAAAACGTAGTATTTGACACGATTTCATTTGATAATTATGGGACACATATACATTAAACCTTAAGAACTATAATTTCAAATCTGGGCTCAGATCCGTTCTCTTGTTATGACGACTTTTCAAAATCACAAACAAAAAGTATTTGGCATGACGAGACAATGAATTTTTTTACAAGAAATCACAACCTTCCTATTTTAAGCTCCCACAACCAACAACACATGATCCCAATGAACCATTACTTTTGTTGCTCAATTAATATAAACTAGATATTCCTCTCGTCGTATTGCGACGGGAATTCCCCACGATCTTAAATACAAAAACAGGACATCAAAACACGTACCAACGGTCATTCCGATGTAGACCTTAAGATATCAAGAAACCTTACTTCAAACATAGATATAATAATGCATATACTCTTACAAACCTAAGACAACAGGAAAAAAACATTACAAAAAGCACAAAAAATCTCGGTTGGGTATAACCTTGAAGCCGATCTGTTCATGACGATATGATCCCGAGTATCAAAACACAAAATAAATAAAAATAACACTTTATCTTTAAACCCTAAAACGTAAAGAACCAAAAGTGTACTCCGTCACCGCTCACCTTAAAACCCGAACGCGTATGTCATTGTAAAAGTGAACGTCAAAAAACCGGAATCAAACGCTAATGTAACGATGAGATTTAAAAAACAACAAAAAGAAAAGTCGAAAGAAAATATTCTAAAAACCAAAAGGGTACTCCATCATAAACACCGCTCGCCTTAAAACCTGAAAGCGTATGTTGTTGTAAAAGTGAGCGTCTAAAACCGGAATACAAACATCAATATAATGATGATATTTAAAAAATAACAAAACAAAAGTCAAAAGAAAACATTATGAACCAAAATAATGATAATTAAATTTGTGGGGTTAAAATGAAAAAACCAAAACCTTCCTATTCATGATCTTTCTCAGTTCATATATATAGTTGTAAACCCGACGCGCGTGCGCGTCTTATGGAAACGTCGAAACTGTGGCTCAGACATAGGTTTTGCCGTCATAGCCAAAAAGACAACTGTTAAAGCCAATAGCAAAGTAATTGTCAATACGGCTCAAAACACACGATCGGTCCGACTGCCACACCGAAAATGGTTGCCACGCCAAAGAACCTGACATCGGTTTATACATATCATCATAGCCGTAAATCAATCAACCAAACAAAGATCTCAGAAGAACACATAATGTAAGCATCATCACCGTTAACAGCATGTTGATTTGAGTAGAGAGCCCAATAAAACGAAACCATAAGGCTCAATAAATCATTGCACCAAACTTATGAACTTCCTTCACATAAACCTCAAAAATCGAACATAGGGACAGGGGTCTCAGACGAACAATCATCGTCATCATCGAAGCGTAGCACAACATATGAACCTCCTTCACGGCCAGGTCAAAGGCCACCGGCAACCATGTCGACACACAAACACCAACAAAAACCGGCAAAAGACCATAAAGAAAAAAGATTAACATAGACCCGCACAGCAGAAGAAAGTAACAGCCAAAACAATCAGCGGGTACACAAAGCATGAGTGGGCGGCTCAACGACAGATATCGGGGCTCGAATGTGGCGGTATACCAACACCGGTACAGCCTGTGGTGAAGGAACCAGACTCGGCGTGAAAACCCCAAAAATAGCATGGTGATTTAGTCCGATTTCCACCACAATTCCCTAAAAAACCTCCTCGTCGCCTCAGATACTACCACAACACTGACAACAACGGTGACGTTGATCGGCGACTGAGCCGTGGACAACCGCCACCAGCCCCGCCTCAACCGCATAGGGGAGACGAAACGGCAACAGAGCCACCGTCACAGCAACAGACGATGCCGCGAGCCAACACCACAAAAAACAGTCGTCGGCGATGGCCAGAACGGGCGGCGACGGCCAGTAGGCGGCGGTGGTCAAAACCGATGTCAGGCCGCTATGGCCAAAACTAGTGGCCAACACCACAAATGTCTTTTAATAAGATTATAAAGCCTTTTGAGAGGAGAGGTAGAGTACAAATCAAAAAAAATCAGATGGCCAAAAGAACTAACCTCACATCCACACTATTTCTTCACAGTGCTTTTTAACATTACAAAAGGTTGCGGAAGCGGCGGAGCAAGCGGCAACAACACAGTTCTCCCATCATTTTCTCTTTGCAGGCAATCGCCGTCGCCACCCGCCACCGTCACACTCAAAAACCAACGGAGAAAAACCCACCCAGAGGGCCACCGCCTGGTCCAGCCGAACCACAGAAGGGCGGCGGACGGCAATAACCTACTGAACGGCGACCACCACCGCCTACACGGAGACCACCAACGAAGGGGGTGGCCGGTGCGGAAGCTGAGCCTGACTTGGCGGCGACACCAGCGACAACCACCGCCAACAACTTTAGATCTTTAAAGGAAGGCCAACGCATGGTTTTCGAGGAAGAACGATGTAAAGGGGGTTAAAGTGGCAGGTCTCAAAAGATATGTGGTGTAATCTCAGAAGACAAAAAAGTAACTGCTTATGACAGTTCCTTTTTCATATAGGGTAATATATACCGAAAAAACCGAATACAAACATCAATATAATGATGATATTATTAAATAACAAAAACAAAAGTCAAAAGAAAACATTATGAACCAAAATAATGATACTTAATTTGTGAGGTTAGAATGAAAAAAACCAAAACTTTCCTATTCATGATCTTTCTCAATTCATATATAAAACCGCTCGCCTTAAAAACCTGAAAGCGTTTGGTCGTTGTAAAGTGAGAGTCGAAAAAACCGGAATACAAACGTCAATATAATGATGAGATTTAAAAAACAACAAAAATAAAAGTCAAAGAAAACATTATGAACCAATAATGATACTTAAATTTTGTGGGGTTAAAATGGAAAAATCAAAATTTTCCTATTCATGATCTTTCTCAATTCATATATATATATATATATATTATTATATATATTATATATAGATATATAGATATATATATATATATAATATATATATATATATATATACACATATATATATATATACATATGTATATATACATACATACATATATATATATATATATAATATATATATATATAATGACATTCAATTGAGAACCATAAATCGTTAAGAAATAGAAAAAACCACTTTAACTCTTATACTATTATTAAATAAATATATCAAAATATTTGTAATTTACTACTTTTAAGATAAATTTTTAAAAATCACGATATTATAATCTTTTGATAATGTGTATCAATACACACATTGTATTGCATATATGAACATTTTAAAGTTTTTCTAAAAAAATTGAGGAGAGAGGTGCTAAAATAAAAAAAAGATTAAAAAATGAATCCAAATCATCTTTTAGTATTACCAATTTTATCAAGGTGTTATATCCTTGCTTATGTGATTTTTAGTAGTCTTTACATATTATGGTTCTCAATGGAATTCTTCCCTATACACACACCACACCACAACACACACACACACACACAACACAATATATAATATATATATATATATATATATACTAGCCAAGTACCCACGCGTTGCAGCGGCTATTTTAGTTTGATGCTTTTAAACAACCAAATGACAATAGTTATTATAAACATGGCATTACCTAAAGTTGAACAAATAAATTAGTATAGAATTTCAAATACAAAAATATATTGTTTAACAAAGACATTAGTAATAGAATTATAATACAAGATGCATCGAGGGAAACATGTTGCATCACAATTTTAAATTGTATACATCACTTTATTTAACATATTATACTAATTAATATACATGTCTCATGGGCATTATCTCAAATAACAAACCTGTTAGTAAAAAGGAAAAAAAAGAAAAAAGAAAAAGAAAAAGAAAACATAGATACATACCTCAAATTTGCATCACTAAGTTTATACTTGTTGCTTCTTTGAACTACCAATGTTGGTCGCGGTTAGTTCTCTCTTTTTTACTAATCACCATATACCTAGAAGATAAAATAAGAAGTTTTAAAGTTCTACAAGAAAAACCCATCAATTTTTAAGTAATAAAACATTACTTTAGAGACTTCAACAAAAGATGACAATAAGCACCCTAAATATAAAATATACCAAGCGAACATAATAGCATCCTAAATATAAATATAAATCCATGACAGGTAAACAAGTAGCAGAACATAAGTATAGCAAGCAAACACCAATGCGTTGCCAACTCCTCGATATATAAACACTGTATTCATCATTGCTAACTAAATGCTATAAAAAGAGTACTCGCTGTTCACTTAGTACACAATATTTCCTAACATTTGCAAGGAGACTATTTCTTGAAAGTGACCAAATAGAAAGGTCTGACAACTTCTGTTTTTTACAAGTAAAAATGGCATGATTCTGGTTAGTGTGACTTGAACCACTTCTAGTTTGGGATTTTTAATCTGTGTGGTAAATTATTCAAGTAAAGTTATTTAGAAGGGTTTCTGCTTAATAACTTCGCTCGGGGTTGACCATTAATTAACCTATCTCCTTAGCTAAATAAATTGAAAACAGAGATGTATTTTGAAATCACAATACAAGATGACAACCAAATCACTAATGGACTTTCACCTTTCGACTTCTTCTTCAACAACAGAATCCACCCGTGAGGAATAACCAAATGACAAATGCAGAGGCAATAAGCTTTTTTTCTAATGTCGAATATGTTATATTTAACAATAACAATTTTATTTTGTAAAGAGATCACAATTAACATAGTTAACATCAACATGTGCATGTTATTGTGTAGTTTATTGTGTTTAACTATTTAATCTGTATCTGATCGTTTTTAGATTTGTTAGAACCCATTGTTGAAGCTTTAATAAACAATGTACGCTTTTTCCACAGAGTTGAATCCAAGATTTTCACATTAACCAAATCATAAAACAAACAAATTATTTAACATTTTGAATTTACCCCGAACTGTTCAAATCATATTATCTCATATATGCATTGATTATTACTTCTAAATCGGAGAAAGGAACATTTACTAAACAAAACACATATGAAATAACTTTTATGGGTCCACCATATTAATAGTATATTATTGTGTTTTTAAAAGAGTAAAATAAGTTGATAAATCTATTTTAAATGCTAGAAAGGACATACCTCGCTTCATAGCCATTTGCGAAACACCAATCTATTGAATGAAGCCTTTTACACAATGAAGGTCCTAATCAATTCTTAATAGTTCCAAAACTGACCTGTGCAACAAATAATCAATTCTTAATATCCCATCCTTTTTCATAGTTTTATACTTTTCTAATGTAATCAACCAGAGATGACCCTGTTACTTGAGGTTTTCAGCCATATCCTCCTACTCATTTGAACCTGTTTCTAACCCAATATCATATAATTTGCTACAAGTTTTTTTTGTGCGTGCCCATATCAACCCATAAAACATTCAAAGAGCTTATTCTAAATTGAGATCTCAAAGTTCAAAGGCCTTTAAAATTCTCAAGAGCTTATTCTAAGTAATCAAAGCAGGTCTGATCACATGTCAAATTATAACTAAATTTAGATTAAAAAAGACCGTGTCACATTCTATTAATAATTTAACTAAAACAAAAGAAGTTATAGAGAAGGTTTCAGCCGCACCAACTCTTTCACGTCATCTCCTTCAAGTGAAGAATTCACTTTTTACTAAAATAGGTACGGTCAAAATGTTTGATTTAAGAGAAGGTTAAAATAGGAAACCTAACTAAAAATGAATTAACATTCCGTCTTTTAGTTTTTTTTGTGTAAGCTAGGTTTGATTTGTTTCGTGTCAAACCTTCTTGAAACGTCGTGAAAACTGTTTCAAGCAGCCTAACCGACCCACTTTGATCTAAACTAAAAGTTACTCATTATTACACGACCTATTTGTTGAACCCTGAAAGGATCATACATGCCAATTCAAGAGGTGGATGGTTGTTCTGCTGGAAATCTCCCCAAGTCAAGAAGAAATACGGATCAAGAAAATACAAGTGTCGGCTATCCGCATTTGTTAATGCGGATGCACAAGAACAAATGCTGACAAGTGTTTGTTCATCCGCATTAACTAATGCGGACAACCGACAAATGCATACAAGACTTTTGTTCATCGCATTAACAAATGCGGATGTTAAGTAACAAATGCGCTCCGTGTTTGTTCATCCGCATTTGTCAATGCTGATGACCAACACCAATGCGGAAGAATAGAAGACTAATGCTGATGAAGACTAAGAACAAATGCGTATGAAGACAAACTATTCTGTACAGTTAGGGTAGTTTAGTCATTTTGTACAAGCTGTAATCAGCCTATAAATAGATCAGACACCTCGTATGTGAGGTGACTCTTGACTCTTGATTTTCAGACTTTGTATCTGATAATTCCTGACATCCGAGGTTGTCTTGCATTGTTACTGTAGCTTGCTAAACCCTAGCATTTACTTTGTAACAGTTCAGATAATCAATACAAGTGCATTTATGAGTATTTCAAGTGTTAAATGTTCATTGATTGTTTGATTCCGCCTCTCAATCATTGACTCAATCAACATATTCGATCCTTGTTGATTCACATCAACAGAGAATATCATTCTCAAACCCAGTCAATTGGTAGCAGAACAACCATCCACCTCTTGAATTGGCATGTATGATCCTTTCAGGGTTCAACAATACTCCCCCTAAGGATTATACAGCCTATTTACTTCAAGGGTTTAAGGGTGGATGAGGTTGTGAAGATTCTGCTGGGTCTTGTGCAGCAGGAGGGTTAGTGTATGAGGGATCCACAAGAGACTTGATCATGTTGGAAAATCTTCTGCTTCACGTAGTTTTTCTTTGTTCAGAACATGGATCTTCATATGTCTCATATTGTGTAATGCCTCAATAGGCATCTTCCTCAGTGAGATGGGCTCCCAGATGGCTACGGTGACAGACCATCTCGTGAATTAGGAGATACCCATCCACGTCTACCTCCAGTTTAACAATGTTACCAAACTGCAGGGGAGTCTTCTTCCTCATTCTCTGATCTCTCTTTCTTTGTACACGATCATAGGCCAACTTCAGGAGTTTAATGCACTTTAGAAAGAAGAGCATATCAGCTTCACCCAACTTGTTTCTGATCTCCCTGAAGTGCCTTGTGAATATGTATTGGATGTATGACTCATCAAGCAGTCTAACCTCATATCCACTGAATAATCTGATTTCTGATCCTTCCTTTCCTCCCCACTTCCTTTCAATCACCATCTCATAAGTCTTCTCATCATAATACACATTTGAGATTGGTATAGAAGTGTGAGTACCAGCAACCACTTTTCTTTTCAATGATTCAGGGGTTTTCACTCTAAGCTCAGGAAATACCACTTCCTCTGCTGGTTTTCTTTGTTCTTGTCCAGGGGATTGACAAATGATTTATCTTTTCTCATGCAGATTGCCTTTAAGGACTTGAAGTTGTCAGTTCTCTTGAACATCCTTAGAATGTCCTCAAATTCATATCCCCTGAACATTGCTGCATGATTGATCAGTCTCAGATTAGCAAGCTCCTTCAGATCATGGATCTCCAGAGAGTTCACCAGAGCAGAGTACTCGGTGAAGAATTGGACTAATCCAGATACTCTCTTTACCATAAACATATTCCAGTCACTGTCATACTTCCAAGCAATGATTTTCTGATCAGTTTTGCCTTTGGGAGTAGACACACCCTTATCATTTCTGCAGTGTGAGTCCTTCATGTAGTTCTAGTGTGAAGGCTCAGCAAACCACTCAGGGTATTTGTGTAGAATGGGTGCCAGGGAATCATGATCTCCCCGAGTAAGGCTCATTTCTTGAGCTGAAACTCTAGTTCTGGGCTCTGTTCTTGTGATCTCCTCCTCCATCTTCTTCAACCTGTCTTTTCTTTCAAGAATCATCCTAGGATAGCAGCCCTTAGGGAATTGGTTTTCATGTTCCCCAATTTCTTTTAGTGAATCCTTGAGCAGACAGATAATCCTTCATCTCCTTATCTGTCATGCTGTAGGGATCGGGGTACATAGGTTGAGGAGAGTGAGCATGTTTTGTTTTTGTTGCCTTGACCTCAGAAGCTTTGGGAGATGAGCTTTTTCATACTCTGTTTCAAATGTTGGATCTAGCAGCTTGGTTAACTTTTCTTCTTCTGCTAGCATTCCTTCATATGTCATCCCAAATACTTCATCAGGGTCATACCCATGATCAATCAAAAATAAGGCCTTCTTCATCAACTTATCAGACTTGGCCTTTTCAACCTTTTCAGCAACATAAGGTTCTTCATTCACAGGGATTTTACTGATCACTGGTTTATTAACCATGAATCCACCTGGAATTTCACCTTCTTCTAGATCATCACTTCTGCTTTCTTCTTCAACAAGGCTTCAGCTTGTTCATGTTCATCCAAGAATCCAGCGATAGCAGCTAGACTCCTTGGGTCATCTTTTTGTTTCCTTTTGGCTGGTTCTTCTTCCACCATAGACCTCTTTCCTTTGGCCTTTGCAGCAAGATAGCTCCTTCTTCTGGCATAGGTTTGCATGCTTGGGCCAGAAGAGGGTTCATTCATTTCAGTTTCTGGTGGAGTTTCTTCACATTGTCCTTTTCAGGAATGTCAGTAGCTGCAGCAGCATCTTCTTCTTCTTGTGTTTGCTGTTCACAAGAGCTTTCTGATCATTTCTTTTTGTTCATCAAAAAGTGACACAGCAGGAACTATTTGCATACTCAACTCCTTATCAATTGGCACTGGAGATTGAGGTATGATAACAAAAGGCTCAGCATCTGCACTTGATTCACAAAAGTCCCAGAATTCATCATCAATGATATATTCTTCAGCAGAGAACATATCTAAGTCTTCCATCATGTCACTGAACTCTTTTTCTTCAGTGTGAACTTCCTCAGGATGACTTGTGTACACGATCATCTCCATGCTTGATGATGTGTGCTTTGATCCACTTGGTTCTCCCTCTTTTTCAGCCATAGTGAATCTAACCTTTTTGGCTGGAGGGGAATCATCACCACTGTCTTCAGATGATTTTTGTCATCCTCCCTTTTCCTCTTTTTCTTTCATTTCATCACCTTCATCATCATTCTCTTTCTCTGCTTCTTGCTTTAATCTCACAAGCATTTCTAACTCTGAGACTCTTTTATTGAGAGCTTCTACTTCTTTTTCAAGGTCAGAGATGATACTGGACTGTTCTTCTATAATCTCTTCTTGATCCATCATGGCAATAGTTTTGGATGTTCAAGGTGTCCACATGACCACTAATTTCTTCTCTTGAACTTTGAAGAGCTACTGTCAGAACTTTAATCTCTTCATCTTTAACTTTTCTCTCCTGTTCATACGAATCTTTCATTCTTTTAATTCCTTTTCCTTCTCATCCAGTTCCAACAATCTATCTTGTAGGACATTTGATCTCCTACTATGCATTTTCTCCAGCTTGGCAATTTTCTGAAGTAGAGCAGAAAATCATTTCATCCTTCTCATCAGGCTTGTTTACTCCTGATTCAGCATAACTTTCTGAAGGAGCAGCCGTAGGTGGGAGTGGATAGGTGTATAGTGAGTTGGAGAATGGATGGGTTGAGTGATTGGTGAGTGAACTGGAGACATGTGGGGAGATGTTATGTGGTGTGTTTTGAGGAGAAGGAATTTGTGATCTGGGAGGTGATGGTATTGGACGTTGAATAGTATGATGATGCTATATTGGCTTTATGAACATAAGGATCAGTGTGAAGATCACCACCTACATCCCCTTGTGGTGACACTGATCCTGGTCTCTCTTCAGGGTAGCAGCATGCTCATCAACATGTTGTTGAAATTGAGCAGCTTGCACTTCTTCATGGATGGGCTCATTAGCAGGAGCCTCTTTGACATGTTCTACATCTTGATCTATCTGCTGTTGCATCCAAGGCAGCAAAGGAAAGAAAGCTCCACTGTAGAAGTTCCTAGGATCTCTTTTCTTGAGTACTTGTAGGACTTTGCATTATAGTGAGGAATGTCCATCACTGGTCCTGTAGGCACAATATCTGGAAATGCTTCATTGATGAAGCATTGATGAATCTTGGTACATCAAAAATATTTCTTCTGCCTTCTTGGATGTTGGATACCAGTCCATTGAATATGTAGGCTGACATGTTGAATGGCTGGTTGGCATAAGGCACATATGGCAGATGATGTAGTCACTGGGATGTCATTCCATCCAGTTTTCCTCTTGGATAAGCAGTGTTGAAACATGTGAATTAAGAACCTCCATTGCAGATCTACCAATCCCTTTACTATCTGCTTTCCTTCATATCCTCCCTCATAACCAATATTTGCAAAGAAATTCATGATCTCATCATCTTCAAGCTCTAGAGGAGTGTTTGCATCATCTCCAAACTGCAGACACTGTCTCACTGTTTGCTCAGTAATCTCTAGAGTGTGATCATCAGTTTTCTTCCAGATATGGTCCTTACACCATTAACTTCAAGAACTTGTGCTGTTCCCCAAAAAGATCTAATGAGATTCTCATAAATGATGGGTCTGACAGTCATGGCATATGCAACTCGAGTGGTTAGAAGAAATCTGATCATATCTCTTAAGTTATCAGCTTCTTCTACATCAGGGTCCAGAAATCCTTGACATTATGGAGTTTGCTCCATGTGAGATTAGCCATTATGTCCTGCAGTCAAGGCATATGAATTAGAATAATACATAACACCTAGAACTTGTTCATCACTGTTTGACTTTTATTGGTCAAAATTGTTGTTGTTTCATGTGCAAAGATTCTGAGTAATTTTGATCATCAGAAGTGTGTGCATAATAATCTCTATGAGTTCATCATTTCTTGATTTTACAACACTTTTTTCTTTGACATTATCTCTTTACTTCACTATTTGGATTTCGACCCTTGCACTCTGCGCACAGACGTAATTGTTTGAGAAAAACACTGAATTTCTTGAGGTTTTCTTGAATAATCATGAGCATTTGTCGAAATTATCAAGGGTTTACGAGCATTTTGATTATTTTTACAACTGATTCATAACCTAGGTTACTAAGTTCGATTAGATGTAACAGTTCGCAGTTAGGGTTACACGCAATTCAAACTTTCACCTTTCTTTGATGCTACTTGAGTCGTGAATCCAAGAGGAGTTGATTTTTGAAGAATCAAACTTAGGGATTTTGATTACGAATCAGAATGTCGATGGTGAAGATGAACGGTATTTGAGAAGATGAACAGTGTTTGGGTGGCACCGTCTCACTTTAAGTCTCTCAGAATTTGAAAAGTATTAAATGATCCTTTGATTTTGATTTATATAGACCATTTAATGAGATTCTGAGAATTTGCTAAGTTTTAGATCACCACTGTGACAAATGCGGTTAAAAAAAATGTCTTTCCGCATTTGTGCACTGTTGCAAATGCGGAAGAGAAAAGTTTTATCCGCATTTGTGTACTTGCACTTCTAGATGTTTATCCGCATTTGTACACTGTTGCAAATGCGGAAGAACAAATTCTAGAGTTCATTTTGTCATTCGAAGAAATGCGCTGGGAAAGCAAATGCGGATGAACAACGTTTGTCCGCATTAGTTTGCATTTGAACCTTGTGTTTCAGTTCACAAAACCTTTACCTGCATTGGTTGAATGCATGGGTTACCTTCACCCGCATTAACCCAATGCACTTACCCTCATTAAGTTTTGACTTAATGTTTTTGCTCTGAATGGTTTTGGATGAATTTTCTCTGATGCTTTATGAAGTGATGTCTTTGACATTGGGATATTTGTTATTGCTTTTTTTCTTATGAAGTTGACTGATGTCAATTTTTGCTTGGATTTACTTGTTCATCATTTGTGAATCAAGTTTCCCATTGTTGACTGTTCCTTTACTTGTTCATGAGGATGTATCTGTTGCATCAGTTGAGATATTATGATATAACTTCTACACCAACACAGACATTGTGCCCATTTGTATTTTCTGATTTTTGAGAAAGGAAACATTTGTACAGAAAGATCAAAATTTTGAAATTTCTCCCCTACAGTTTGTATCCATAATATATAGAAACTTTTAAGGATTTAAAAATTTTGAAGGGAACACAAAATCATATATTTTTTTTTTTTATTTTTGTGTTGAATCAGTACAAGAAGTTGAGTTATACCTTCTTTGGGATCATAACAATCATACCTTCACATATGCAGCAATTTTTTATAACCAGACATAATCATGAACCTATTGATTGCAGGTATGTTTGTCCTCTAAACCTCATGCTTGATTAATAGTTAGATGCTAGTGATTTATCATGTTTTGAGTTGATTAGGTATTCAACATGTACCTCACACTCAATAACATGGCAAGGTCAACTGTCTGCATGTAATGCATGGTAGAACTTTCAACAGCTTACATGACCAAGTTACTTAAGTTATGACATCTCATTTACTTGATCCTCATTGGGATTCTTTTATTTGATCCTTTTATGAATTTGATCCACATTGGGATTCTTTTAACTTCACTTTGGAAGGTGATCTCTAAGGATTCTTTTTTTCATTCTCTTTGGAATGTTTTCTTTCATTCATCCACATTGGATGTGTTCCACTTTGGAATCTTTTAGGATCGTAACATCAACACTATGTGCTTGTCACTCCAGGTCTTTGCTCAGCAAAACAAAGGAGGAACTGATGTGAGTAAAGGAGATTCATAAGTCATCATTACTTGGGGTGTTTAGGTTGCTACACACACAGCATTTAGATAAGTCATGCCTTACACATACTATGAGATGACAGCATCACAGTTGAAGACAGGTTTAATTTATCACTGCATGTAGTTTCTTTCTCAAGTTGAGCCTACCAACATATCAAATAAGTCAAGTCAGTCATTTGAGTTTTCTAAATGAGCATAGTGAATGATATAGTGACTGTAATTATATCATTTCCATAGGTTAAATAGTATACTTCCTGATCTGATTTTTTTGATATTTTGAATGTTTTTGTTGATTTTCATTTTACTCAAGATTAATCATGCCAATAGATTGGACTAGGAATTCAAATCTGGTTGGATCAAATGCCTTAGTAAATAAATCAGCTAATTGATGATCAGTGTGAACTTGCATCAATTTGATTAAACCTTTTTCAGCACAGTCTCTCAAAAAGTGATATCTAATTTCAATGTGTTTAGTTTTTGAGTGTTGTACTGGATTATTTGTTATGAACATGGCTGCTGTGTTGTCAATATGAATTGGTAGTGTGCAGAAAGTTAAAACCATAGTCAAGCATCTGGTTTTGAATCCAGAGAACTTGAGAACAGCATGCAGATGCTGCTATATACTCAGCTTCTGCTGTTGAGACAGATACATTGGTTTGCTTTTTGCACTGCCAGGATACCAGTCTGGGACCAAGAAATTGACACCCGCCAGAAGTGGATTTTCTGTTGAAGTTGCATCCCCCATAATCACTGTCAGTATATGCATAGAGATTGAAATCTCCTTCCTTTGGATACCATAATCCAAGAGCAGGCTTGCCCTTGAGATATCTGAATATCCTCTTGACTGCATTTACATGAGATTCCTTGGGATCTGCTTGATATCTGGCACACACACAAACACCAAACATAATGTCAGGCCTACTGGCTGTTAGATACATTAGTGAACCTATCATAGAACGATAGTGAGTCTGATCCACTGATTTGCCTTCAGGATCTGGTCCAATCTTCACTTTGGTATCCACAGGAGTTCTGATGGACTGACAGTCAGCAAACTTGAATTTCTTCAGCATTGTTTCCACATATTTTGATTGATTGATGAAGATTCCGTCAGCTGTCTGTTGGACTTGTACTCCAAGAAAGAAATTGAGTTCTCCCATAGCACTCATTTGGAATTTTGAATGCATGAGATCTTCAAAGTCTTTGCACAGAGTCTTGTTTGTTGAGCCAAAGATGATATCATCCACATATATCTGAACCAGCAGCATATCCTTTCCTTTCCTTTTTCTGAAGAGAGTCTGATCAATTTTTCCTCTCTCATATCCATTATTAAGAAGGAATGATGAAAGAGTCTCATACCATTTCTTGGAGCTTGGTGAAGACCGTACAGGGCTTTGTCTAGCTTGTATACCCTGTGTGGATATTCTGGATCTTCAAAGCCAGGAGGTTGACTCACATAGACCTCTTCAGAAATCTTTCCATACAAGAAAGCACATTCACATCCATTTGATAAACAGTGAGTTCATGGATGCAGATATGCCAGAAAGATTCTAATGGCTTCTAGTCTGGCTACAGGGGCAAAAACTTCATCATAATCGATTCCTTCTTCTTGTGTGTACCCCTGAGCTACTAGTCTAGCTTTATTTCTAATGACAATTCCCCTGTCATCAGTTTGTTTCTGTACAACCATCTGGTACCGATAGGATATTGTCCTTCGGGAAGATCTACCAGTTGCCATACTTCTTGTTTCTTGAATTGCAGCAATTCTTCCTGCATTGCTTCAATCCAACTGTTGTCTTGAAGAGCCTCTTTGATATTTTTGGGTACTGTTTGACATAAAAAGCATGAGAACAAGCAAATGTTGGCAATGCTTGATTTGCTCCTAGTCACCCTTTCATTTAGTTCACCAATGATGTCGTCAACCGGATGATTCTTGTGTATTCTTGTGGTTGGAATTGAGTCACAGCAAGTTACATCAAGATTGGAGACATTCAGTCATCTTGGTGCGAGGCAACTTCTTTTGTACTGTTGGGGAGTTGTGGAAGAAATCAATTGTGTTGCAGTTCTTGCTTCAGTATCATCAGTGGGTTGATTACTTCCATCAGTTGAAGTTCTTTCAGTATCAACAGGAGGGATGACACGAGTTTGGGTGGTAACTTCTTCTTGAGTAGTTGTTTCAATGGATGGCATCCCTGATGGAGAGGGTGTTGTACTTGGACCATCCTCAATTGAAGCACTTTGATGTTGAACAGTGTCTGATAGGATCAGCTTGTAGAGGGACTTCTTCATTTAGTTGCTCAGAAGAAGTTGGAGGAATCATTGGAAAATCACTCCTTCTTTCTGATAATGATGAATGTACAGCTGGTTGTGGATTTCCTGCATCAGACATGTGAAATTGGTCAAAAGACTTAGTGAATGAGTCAATATCAAATAACCAATCAGGACCATTAGCTGCTTTGGGAAATGAATGTTCTTTGAATTGAACATTCGTTGATTCATCAATAATGTTTAATCTGGGATTAAACACTCTGTAAGCCTTTGATACAGATGAGTATCCTACAAAGAATCCTTCATCAGACTTAGATGAGAACTTCCCAAATGATCCGGGGTTTAATATTGAGACTGGACAACCAAATGACTTGAAAAATCCAATAAATGGTTTTCTTTGAAAAATGAGTTCATATGGAGTCTTGTTACTTTCTTTGACCAGTAAGTTCTATTTTGTACAAAGCAAGATGTGTTAACTGCTTCCGCCCAGAAGGTGATTGGCAGTTTAGCATCTGCTAGCATGGTGCGTGCTGCTTCAATTAGTGTTCTGTTCCTTCTTTCAGCTACCCCATTTTGTTGAGGAGTTCTAGCTGCACTAAATTGATGAGCTATGCCTTTGATTGCACAAAATGAACTCATATCTTCATTTTTAAATTCGTCCCGTTATCACTCCTGATTGTTTTGACTTTAAGATCAAGTTGATTTTCAATTTTTGTGATTAAATCTTTTATTAATTGAGAACGTTTCATTTTTATGAAGTAAGAAGAAGACCCATGTGAATCTAGAAAAGTCATCTATGATCACCAAACAATATTGTTTCTTTCCCATACTCATAACATGAGTTGGACCAAAGAGATCCATATGAAGTAGTTTCAATGGAGTATTGTTGGTGTTCACCAACTTTAGTTTGTGAGACGACTTGTGTTGTTTTCCTTTGAGACATGCAGAACAGTGGTCAATGAAATGAAATTCTTTTTGAGGTAAACCAAAAACATGATTTCCTTTAACCAGTCTGTTCATGTTTTTGAAATTTGTATGTCCCAGTCGTCTGTGCCAAAGTTGTGATTCATCAAAAGATGCTTTTGACAGAAGACATGTTTCTCCTTTGGTGAAGTTGAGTTGAGGTTTATGACATAAGTGTTATTCTTTCGGGTGTTTTCAAGACAACCCATTCTTCAGGAATAAGAAATCCTGGTCTCAGAATGTAGCAATGAGTGTCTGTGAAGTGAGTGGAATATTTCTTGTCACAGATCTGAGACACGCTGAGAAGATTGAAGTTTAGTTGTTCGCAGTAATTCACTCTGTCGAAGCTCAGCATTCCATTTGTCACAGATCCTTCACCTGTAATTCTACCTCCTTGTGAATCTCCTCCAAATGCCACTGTCGTTCCTTGAATGTGCTTAAAATCATGAAGGAGGGAACGGTCTCCAGTCATGTGTCGGGAACATCCACTGTCCACATACCATATACTGTTGGACCTGTGTGAATGACCCTACAAGCACAGAAAGAACTAGTTAGAATGTGAAACCAAGCCATGATGGTCTTGGGCTTACCGTTTCTATCCATGATAGTAACCTGTTGGTATTTTCCTCTAAACTGGGGCTTTGGTGGTGGGATCATGCTTGATGTATTTCTGAAACTTGATTGGTTTGTTATATCAACTGAGGAATCAGATGAGTATTCAAACCTTTGATCCCTGTTTCTTTTCAGAAACTGGATTCGTTTTTTATTATCAAACTTGTTTCTTGGATTGAGAAAATCATTAGTTTGTCTGACCACTTGATTTCTATATCTTTGACTTCTGTTTGACATTTTCAGAATTTTCATGTCATCATCAGATTTGGAAACTCTGTGATGAGAATGACCATTGATTTTATGTTTATCAAACATGATTGGTGAGATAGGCTTGTTTTGGGGTATCCTCTTTCCCTTTTGATTGAAGAAACAGTCAGACGTGTTGTGATTTGTCATATTGCAGACAGAACAGTATTTGTTGAAATAACAGTTCTTGGTGGTGTGATTGTTCATGTCACAGATGGAACAGTATTGATTATAAAAGCATTTGTCTGTTCTGTGATTAGACCTATCACACACATCACAACGCATGTGCTTGTTTCTAGCCACTGATCCCGGTGTTGAGGATTTAGTAGCTTTGACAGATTTTGAATTTGATTCATTCCGAGGTTTTGATGAGAATGCCTGATCAGCCTTGTTGGTAGATTGTTTCACAACACTACTGACTCTTCTTTTCTTAGGCTGACCTCGCTTTCTCAATTGTTGTCTACATTCTTTTCCAATTGATTAACATGCTCTTTGTTAAAAATATCAAAGCCAACTCCTTGCTTTGATTTTGATGTTTGTGGGTCTGAGTGAATTCTAGTTTTTGTGACTCGAACAACTTTTCTTTTAATGGAAGGGGAATCGTTTTCTGACTTGCTTGAATTTTTTGGAGAGTTTGTCTCACTGTCAGATCTGCTTTCAGCAGTTAGATTCACCTTATTAGTTGTATTCTTTTCCCTTGAAACTGCAGGGATGAATTTCACAAAAGGAACAACAGCCTTGGTGGGGCTAGTTGTTCTATTCACACTTACTGTTTGTCTGAGCACTCCTTAATTTTAATGGGATGACCTAACTTGATTTTATCCTCATTTGTTTCAATGTAAGCACTGGGTCTGTTTTGAGGATTGGTGACTTGATTTACCATTGTTTTAGGTTCAATAGTGTTAGGCTCATTTTCTTGTTGGAGTGAAACAGATTCAGGCATGACAGTATAGTTATCATTGTATGGTGGTGGACACGAGTTGTATCCAATACCTGACATGTCTTTGGGATCCTTTTGTGAGTCAAGCATTTCTTGCAGCTTAACTGATGACTGTTGAAACTTTTCTAGTTTCAACTCAGTAAGATTGAGTTCAGTTTTAGATTGAGCTAACTTTTCAGTCAGTTGCTCATTCTCAGCTGCAAGAGAGTACTTTTCACCATGCAATTTCTCAATGTCTGAGATGAGAGACTTAATTTTAATTTCAAAGCCTTTAATTCTCTCTTAAGCATCTCAGATTTAACCTTTTCTTCTTTTATTTTATCAGCTAGTTTATGATTGTGCTCTCTATAACCTTGTACTTCATGAATGCATTTATCACTACAAAGGTTAGTTTTTACCTCAGTGGGCATGGGAGAAGGTCCATCATTGATGTGAGCCATGAGTGCATGATTTTGAAATTGAGGCTTCACTTCCTCTGCATACATGCTCCAGTCACATACTCCATCCTGCCTGATAACAAGAGCATTAGCTGATTGCTGATTGCTTCCATAAGCTTGATTGGTCAGTTGAGGTTGAGTCTGTTGTGATTGTTGCTGATGATGATATTGTTGGTTATAACTGTTGGAGTGAAAGCTTGCAGATGGCTGTTGAACAAATGAAGATGGCTGTGATGATGACTGGTTTTGTGGAACCCTTTGAGCATTGTTGTTTCTTCTAGGAGCAGTACATTCTCTTGAGAAATGGCCAGTCATACCACAGTTAAAACACTTCACTTTTGATTTATCGTATCCAAGCTTGGTGTTTTCATTCAGGTGAAGCCTTTTACCTTTTCTGAAAAATTTCTTAGCTCTCATAGCTATCATTGCCATTTGCCATTGCAAATCCATTCCTCTACATCATCTGGATCCATTTCTTCTAAGTCTTCTTGTATCAGATGTGCAGATGTGAGTCTTCCTCCCAAATAGGCTTCAAAGCTTGCAACAAAAGCATTGTAGGTTGCTTTTTGTTCTTCAGATTTTGGATCATCAGGGGTGGTGTTGAAGCAGGTGGGGATGAGGTTGATGGCCTGCTTGGAGGTTGAGCTGCTGTGAATCCAGTGGGTTTAGATTGATCCCTTGATGAGAGAAAGTCATCTTCTTCAGTGATGAAGGCATTCTCAACAGAGTGAGAATCAGTTGGAAACTTGTAAGCCTCCACAACTTTGGGTCCTCCAAGGTTTCTGCTTCTCTCATCTAGTTCCAAAGCTTCAATCTTGGCAATCATAATATCTAGAGTTGTGCTCTCTAGATCAAGAGTGTTCTTTAGCATGGTTACATTTTGTTTCCATGTTTCTGGAAGGCTATGTACATCTTCTTGTTTAACTCCTTTGACTTGTAGGTGACTCCCATAATCTCTAGATCATTCACCAATTGCACAAATCTATGCAACTGTTTAGAGATAGACTCCCCTTTTGAGTGATGGAATGTCTCATACTGATTCACAAGCTTGTCTTTGTTGATTTCAGCCACTTCACTGCTTCCTTCACACATGATTTTCAGGGCATCCCATACTGCTTTTGCAGTGCCATACTTTTCCAATCTCTTGAGCACATCCATTTTGAGTGCTTGAGTGAGTATGGAGTAAGCTTTGAGGTCAATCTTGATCTTCTTGTAATCATCGTCATCAAGAGTAAGGTCTTCAATAGGGATTCTTGCAGTCTTGTATAAAGCAGCTTGATCTGCAGATAATGTAACAGGGATGTGTGGGCTTTGCAAATAGAGATCCAATAATCAGGATCAACACCTGTAACAAAATTCATGAATCTGATTTTCCATTGTTTATATTCAGATTTATGCTTGAGCATGGGTGGTTTTGAAGCATGCCCAAGTTCAGAATAGTTATGTGAGTCCATGGTTAACTTTTTGTTTTAACTTGCTTAGATCTGGTTTTAACTGATGTTATGTTTGATTCGTCCAAGTAGTTCAAACTTAGTACTGTAACAAAGGATCTGCTGAGACTATTCTGAGTCTATTCTGAGTCTTGACTTTAGATGTTCTTGGTTTTAATGAAAGTGCAACCTGAAACTGTTTCGTTCGAAGAACAACTTTGGATGAACAGTAGCAGTTGAGTAGATCTGAGAGTATTTGGTTAGAATACTGAGAAGAGATGTTCGAAATCTCTAAGCAGCAACTCAAGCAACAGATCAATCGGGTTAAACACAGATCTGAGCAGATCTGGGTAATAACCGAGAGCCAAAGCTCTGATACCAATTGACTGGGTTTGAGAATGATATTCTCTGTTGATGTGAATCAACAAGGATCGAATATGTTGATTGAGTCAATGATTGAGAGGCGGAATCAAACAATCAATGAACATTTAACACTTGAAATACTCATAAATGCACTTGTATTGATTATCTGAACTGTTACAAAGTAAATGCTAGGGTTTAGCAAGCTACAGTAACAATGCAAGACAACCTCGGATGTCAGGAATTATCAGATACAAAAGTCTGAAAATCAAGAGTCAAGAGTCACCTCACATACGAGGTGTCTGATCTATTTATAGGCTGAATTACAGCTTGTACAAAATGACTAAACTACCCTAACTGTACAGAATAGTTTGTCTTCATACGCATTTGTTCTTAGTCTTCATCAGCATTAGTCTTCTATTCTTCCGCATTGGTGTTTGGTCATCAGCATTGACAAATGCGGATGAACAAACACGGAGCGCATTTGTTACTTAACATCCGCATTTGTTAATGCGGATGAACAAAAGTCTTGTATGCATTTGTCGGTTGTCCGCATTAGTTAATGCGGATGAACAAACACTTGTCAGCATTTGTTCTTGTGCATCCGCATTAACAAATGCGGATAGCCGACACTTGTATTTTCTTGATCCGTATTTCTTCTTGGACTTGGGGAGATTTCCAGCAGAACAACCATCCACCTCTTGAATTGGCATGTATAATCCTTAGGGGGAGTATTGTTGAACCCTGAAGGATCATACATGCCAATTCAAGAGGTGGATGGTTTTCTGCGGAAATCCCCCAAGTCAAGAAGAAATACGGATCAAAAAATACAAGTGTGGCTATCCGCATTTGTTAATGCGCGATGCACAAGAACAAATGCTGACAAGTGTTGTTCATCCGCATTAACTAATGCGGACAACCGACAAATGCATACAAGACTTTGTTCATCCGCATTAACAAATGCGGATGTTAAGTAACAAATGCGCTCGTGTTTGTTCATCCGCATTGTCAATGTGATGACCAAACACCAATGCGGAAGAATAGAAGACTAATGCTGATGAAGACTAAGAACAAATGCGTATGAAGACAAACTATTCTGTTACAGTTAGGGTAGTTTAGTCATTTTGTACAAGCTGTAAATTCAGCCTATAAATAGATCAGACACCTCGTATGTGAGGTGACTCTTGACTCTTGATTTTCAGACTTTTGATCTGATAATTCCTGACATCCGAGGTTGTCTTGCATTGTTACTGTAGCTTGCTAAACCCTAGCATTACTTGTTAACAGTTCAGATAATCAATACAAGTGCATTTATGAGTATTTAAGTGTTAAATGTTCATTGATTGTTTGATTCCGCCTCTCAATCATTGACTCAATCAAACATATTCGATCCTTGTGATTCACATCAACAGAGAATATCATTCTCAAACCCAGTCACTATTTATATCCGTTATTTAACCCACCCGACTTGCAAAACATTCAAGAATACTTAACTGAATAATTCAATCTGCTTACACTAATTTAAACAATTAAAAGAGAGATCATACGTGGTTGGCTAAAGATGTCAATTAGAAGTCGCCATAAGCATCATCGAAATCAATGACAACAGTCATCATGACATATCAATGGCATACTATAATAAAACTTATTATTATTATTTTAAAATGATTTAAATAGATGATCAAATGGTATCATGTTTTGTTCAAAACTCATTGTACAAATAAAGAGGATGGAAGACAGCAAAATCAATAGCCATCCCGAGCCATATCTGCTTCTCTTGGCTATTATGACTCGTTTTTAATTTTTCATGTTTTCATTTTTGCCCATTTTGACCCACTAAAACTTAAAATAACTCATATTCTAGATAAAGAGTATATATTAAGGTCAAGTCTACTAACATTCAATATATTCTTATGTACTTTTATGCATTTCAAAGGCGGAGGAGTGAACTGTATAGAAATTCATAAACAAGGGAATTGAACACCCTATGTTCGAGACCATTATTTCTTAGAGTCGTTGAAGGAAAAAAGCTGGATAGAGAGTTTCCCTCTGGGTGAGGCTCACGTCTGGAAAGGTTGTACCAAGATGGACCCCACTTTCTTGGGCGTACCATTAGCCAACCCAACTATTAATCCCTATTTCTGTTGTTTTATTGCTTACTTATAACTCCTAATCATTACCCAAAATGACCCATCTATAATAAACATGTTAACATTGCAATAAAGTATAAAATACATACCTCTACTTCAGTGAGTATGGTAGGCTTCTTTTTATATATGTGATGTTGTTATGGGATTCGTTGATAATTTTTCTTCACCTGCTCCACAACATACTTATGTTTAACCACTTGAGGAAAAAATGACCTGAGGCAAATGTAACATCTCGTATTTTTTTTTACTATTAAAAGTTAATTTTATAAATAATTAAGTTCGATATGTTGATGTTAAATAATTATACTAATAATGAAATAATAAAAATAAAAATAATAATAATAATAATAATAATAATAATAATGATGCTGCTAATAATAATAATAATAATAATAATAATAATAATAATAATAATAATAATAATAATATAATATAATAAAATAATAATAATAATAATAATAATGATGATGATGATGTTAATAATAATAATAATAAAGCCCAGGGGGGGATTTTGCCATTTTTAAACTTCAAAAGAAGTTTTAAATCACAAAATGATAAAAACACAACCACAGGGACCATTTGTGTAACTTTTAAAATTACAAAAACAACCCCGATCACCCCCGTAATTCCGGCGACGTTTCCGGCCGACCTCCGGCGGACCTCCGGCGAACTCCAAAAAACACAAAATACCCGATTTTAAACCCCGAAAATTATACCAAATCGCTCGAGGACAAGATTCGAACCTAACCCACACGTTTAATCTTCACATTACAACTTCTAGAACCAATAATCGACCCCTTTCACTTTCGGTTGAACAACTCCACAAACGATCGCACTAATGCACTAAAATAATCAAAGTAATCGAATCTGAACAACTATATAACTACCCCTAATCGTATACAACTTTCAATCCATTTGAAACACTTCGAAATCACACCATCGATCTTCACCCCTGTCGCGGCTGTTTTGATAGTTCTTATCATCAAATCGATTCGAAACAGGTAATTGAACATACCCATTACTCAATTTTACATAGGGATTAAAAGCCCTAACATTAATTTGATTATTACATCGATTTGATCTTCAATGGATCAAATCTAATTAGGGTTCTTCGCGAATCTGGGGATTCTGGAAAACAGTGTTTAAAATTAATTATAACAGGGTTATTTCACGGCTTAGGCTTCTGGTTCGCTGGTTTGGGCTATGTGTGTGGTGCTTGGGGTCCCGGGTTCGACCCGGGGGCAACCCCTTTTTGTTTTATTTTTCTAAAGCTTTACAAATACTTTAAAAATATGAGAAAAATTTCTAAAAATTATAAAAATAAATTTTGTAAATTTCCCTTATTTTAAATTTGACAAAACAATTTCTGAAAATTTATTTATTTAAAAAATTAATAGAATTTTATAAAATATTATTTAAAAATATTAAAAAAAATACTTATTTTTATAAAATAAATTCTAATGTGTATACTATGCAATATCACCAAAAATCATAGAAATTATACATAAATATTTATAAATATTATAAATAATTATTTCTATAAAAATGGGACACTTTATTATCTTTAAATACAAATTAATATTTTATAAATTCACAAATTATTTATGAAATTGTGGGTATTTCTTGTAAAAATATATTAAACCAAAGGTATAAATTAATACCTTATTATTAATCAAAATACTATAAATGTGATATCCTTATTAGTAAATATTATGGGATAATTATAAATTATATAGTTAAACCACGTCATTTTATAATTAATTCTAAAAATATTAAATACATATATGAAACCCTTTTAATAGAATCAAAATGTAATAATTATTTAGTAAGTTTCATACTTATGATAATTATTATTAATACAAATAGAAATCTATAAAAACATTGTAACATATATATATAATTGGTGTGTGTGACACGTGTTAAACCAAATCAACCTTACCAAATATATTCATTCGTATCATATTAAAGACTCAATTACAATCAATAATAGGTGTTGAACGTGTTTGATGTGCTTTGCCTAATTATTTGAAGTCTTGTTCATATACATTACATCAATCCAAGGTGAGTTTCGTGGCCCTTTTATGATTATACAAATTTCAAATGTTTTCAATCAATTGGGGGAAAAGTATGCTCACTCGTTTTTAATGGTGTACATCATATATTCTATTTCATACTTGGAATCAACGTGAAACGTACATAATGGTGTTATTATGAATCATTCTTACAACCATTAGTTCCTGGTTTGGAACAAAGGCTAGGTATGGTAGTACTACTGGGTTGAAACCCCACCCTCGACAGATTGGTTAACTTGTGAGTTACCAACACAGCTGCCAGCAATCAGGCCATGGGTGAATATGTTCCGACGAATTTATATGCATAACTGTCATTAGGTTTGGTTGTCTACAACACATGTTATGTGATTCCACATCAAATTCTATACAGCATCAATTACATGTTTCAATTTAAACCTACGGAAATCACAACATTATTGTTGACATTTTTGAGCATATCTTTCAGGTGATCATAACAAAGAGGATAGCTAGTGCCGATGCTTAGCAGAGACATCAGGATTTTAATTGATTTGTATTGTATTGTCAATCATTCATTTTCATGTGTGAACTTTGTGTATGTTGGATTTTCTTTGATTAATAGACTATGATAGTCGTGGAAATGACTAACCACGACACAAGTCACCATTGTGTCG
>JABSNV010000479.1:80000-100000 GCA_024085815.1 Flaveria linearis
CGCGACTCAGAACCAATGATTGGTTACGACAACACACAGGAAACGGCTGCCTAGCCAGGACAACCGACACCCGTTTTAGGGTCTCATCACATCCCATCTTGTTTCCATTTTGTAAATGGTAGGTAATATCCATTTTGGTATCAAATACACCACTACACATCAATAGCATACAATCAATAAAGGTTTTCGGAAGCTCAGAACACAACCATGTTGCGGCTGCAATCTAGAGGATTGCCATGAACAACCACGGTTTTTGTCAGTTTAGCATCATCGCCCATCAATATAATACGTAGCAACCATCTATAATTTACCACATGGCTCAAACGTATTTTAATCAGTCATCACAACCAGTAACATTTACCAACTCTCAGATGAGACAAACCTCACCATCACATAGGCAAAAACACAAACCAGACAGTGACAAACCCATAAGCTCTCAGATGCGCTAATTGGCATCATCATCGAGTAAACTTCGAAAACAGCCTCCCAACCAATAAAGAACCCATGTAGAAGTTGAGTTCAGTAGTTAAGAATGGCAAAACCACAAAAAGAATTGCCATTGTCGGCTGCAACCGCGTCTAAATTTTCCCACATGCAACCAACAAACAATTAGAAGAAAACTATAAAATTGACTACGTACCCTTCATCATACAGAAGATGATAAGCAACTAATTAATGATAACTTAAAATAATAGTCAGAAACACCGTTTAAATATTTGGGAATCCAAGTTGGTGTTAATATGGGTAGAGTTAATAATTGGGAGCCGGTCGTAAATGTCTTTAAAAAAGGTTATCCAAGTGGAAGGCAAATACATTATCGATGGCGGGGAGGGTGGTGTTAATTAAATCGGTTTTAGAAAGTTTGCCGACCTACTATTTTTCGCTCTACAAGGCGCCGGTGATGGTTATTCATAAGCTAGAAGGCATTATTAAAAGGTTTCTTTGGGGTGGGAGTGATGAAGTTAGAAAGACTCATTGGGTGGCCTGGGAAGAAGTTACAAAATCAAAGGAAAATGGTGGTCTGGGCTTGAGTAAACTAGAGGAGATTAATAATGCTATGATTCTGAAATGGTTATGGCGATACAAGGCTGAGCGAAACGCCTTATGGAAGAGGTTGATTGACGCGATACATTTGACAAGAAGAAAATGGGACGCCTTCCCGGTTAGTGCCAATAGCCGTGGCACTTGGGCTAAAATTGTGAGTATTGGTTATAGAACAAAGGTTCAAGGGACTCAGTTCATCAATATGGTGCGGGGTGATATTGGTAAGGGAACGGATATTAAGTTTTGGATTGATACGTGGGTGAAAGAAGTTCCGTTACGTGATCTGTTCCCTAATATTTTTCGTCTCGATAGAGATAAATGGTGCACGGTAAATGAAAGGATAGTCGATGCTGCAGGTGGTCCGATTAATTGGAATTGGGTTAGATATCCGGAATCACAAGTGGAAGTTCAAGAACTGCTGGACTGTCATCGGGCTCTAAGTGATGTGCGGCTGAATAACAGATCGGATGATTGGGCATGGAACAACAGGGATAATAAAGACTTTTCGGTTAAAGAAACTCGAAGATGGTTGATCCAAGAGGCGGTCAGGTTGAATGATAATGTGTATAAATGGTGTAAGTGGCTTCCTAACAAATGTAATTTATTCATGTGGAGGGCCAATTTAGATAGAATCCCCACGTGGTAGCCTTAGCGCGGAGGAATATTGTCTTTGGGGATTCTAATTGTTCAATGTGTGGCGAGGCGGAAGAAAGCACGGATCACATCTTCTCAGCTTGTTTTTATGCGAATGGCGTATGGGATGCAATATGTAATTGGTGTAACATTCCAAAAGGTTTCATGTTTTCCTTTCGGGATATTTTAGTTCTGGCTACTACTGTGGATGGGTCTAATGTCCGGAATCAGCTTGTCTATGGTGTGATCATTTGACGTGTTGGGCTATCTGGAAAGCTAGAAATGGAAAAATATTCAATAATGAGGAGATCAGCGTCCCGAAGATTGTGTCTGATGTCAAGTCTTTGGGTTATTTGTGGTATAGGAATAGATTTAATGGGGGGAAGGTTGATTGGAAAGGTTGGAAGTCATTTTGTATTGAGGTAATGTAACTACGAGCGGGCGTCTCCGTCTTGGAGATTCCTGGTTCGTGTTTTTTAATGAAGTCTGATTTTCAAAAAAAATCACCCAAACTAATTCACCCAACAAATCATGTGTTTTTTGTGTGCATGTGTAAAGTGAAGAGAAAGGAATAAATTACATACATGACGATCAGGGACGTAATCTGCAGTCAAATGAGGAACATCTTCAAAAAGTAGCCGTGATTGGAGGTGACAACCCTCATTTGACATAACGATTGACATATCTTCACTTTAGGATTCTAGTGAACTGGTGATGCGTCAAACACCAAAGCGGCCATCGGAGATCGGAATGAGGGCGGAAAGATACCAACTGGGTTGAAGACATGCAGAGAATTGAAGACCAAATACCTCCGCTCACCACCACCGCCTCAGCCCTCAAATTAAATATCAAAAGCAAATTGGAGAAGAGGGGCAACCGACAGATCTGTCGATCGCAACCTGGGTGGTGTGAGCGGCAATCATATCGTTTTTCCAACGCGACGATGGAAACCAATTAAAGACTCTCCCCCTCGATAGCCACAACCACAGTGATCATCAACGACATACATAACAACAACAACGAAACCGGCTCTAGCTAGCCACCACCGGTAACTACCAAAAAAAAGTAAAAAACCCACTCTGTCTCCGACACCCTCTCTCTATAAAGGAGACCAATGGCTGTAAGCATGGTGAGATCAGCAGACAGCCACCGCCGTACCCACCACACCGCCATCAACAGCGGTATACCGGTATGTAGAAGGAAACCAGAGATCTATGAGACGATGGGGGAAATATGATGGTGAATTTCTTCATCTCCTCTTTCTCTTTTTATTCTTCGAACAGTAAAGCATGAAGACAAAGACGTAAATGTTTTCAAAACCAGATCGGACGTCGAACCGGACGCCTTACCGGTTTGGTGGTCGGATCGGTCGGACCGGATTTAAGAACGGATGAAGTCATAATTATATATATATAGTATATTATATATATAGTTATATATATAATCAAATATAAGTAATTTATATATGATTTATATATGTATTTTATATTTATATATAAAACTTAAGTATATTTGTATATGTAACACACTAATTAATAGTTCAACACCCCGTTTTTACTCAAAAAAAACAAAAAAAAAAACGAAAAAAAACGATCTGAAACCGGTCCGGTTTCCCGGTCCGACCACCGGCTCGGGAATAAACGGCCGGTTCAACACTCAAAAACGAATCATACATGACCGGACCGGCCACCGGACCGGCCACCGGACCGATTCCCGGTTGAACCGGTCGGACAAACACAGAGTGCATAGGAGAGTAAAGTTAGTGAAACACCTGGCAGACACAGAAAAAAGAGAAGACGTGTCGCCACATATTGACAACCAAAGATACGTGTCTCAAGTTTACAGAACTAAAAACTGTAACCGTTGATTTTCAAATGGACGGTGCACAACATAAAATTATTGTTCCTTCACTTCGTTTATAATAGATAGATAGATAATAGGTTAATTAGTTTTCTTTATTAATCTTTTTTAAATTGAGAAACTAATGTAGAACTTCACGTGTTCATGATGTAGCCCACAACTACTGTGTAGTGAACATAGAGTGCAACCCACTTGCACGTCATCATCATTTTTTCCTTTTGTTTTATCCCTTTATACTTAATTGTAAAACCAACATTCACTTGAGTTACGAGAAAATATAAACAGGTTGGTTGTTATACCTAAACACATGTTATATAAAGCATTATTATATTATATTATATTATACTATATTATTAATCAAACAAAATAAGCATAAAATTTTTTATTGCACACGCACCATCCTTTCCAAAATCAACGGTGTGGTTTTAATGTATTTTAATAATATGATGTGAATTGTAATTTCATCTCATAGTTTCATGCTAAATTAATAAGTTATCCAATCTATAAAGTACACGTGACTACTATTGAAGAGTATCAATGGGAAATGTAGGTATGCATGAGACAATCGAATGGATCATACATGTGTTATGTGACAAATAGCTCTAAACCTAAGTGGCCGGACAACAAATTATTGTGATTGGTTGTTGCTTAAATTCACCAACAAACACATGTTACCATATGTGTGTGTATGCATGAATCATGATCCATTATTCGATTGTCTTATGCATACTCATATGTTACACAATGATATTCTTCCGTAACGGTCATGTGTATTTTATATATTAGATAACTCATAAATTTAACATGAAACAAAGTGCGGGCATCTTAGTGGCAGCTGTCGTCCGTAAAAAAAAATTTAGTGTTATACGTATGAGAAAATCCTGAGCGCCCTTCGTAAAGTTATGCAATCGTTTCATTTTTATCCCACATTAAAATATTTCATGCTCCTGCCCGAAACTAAGATCATGCATATGTGAATTGAGCACGTGTCTATCTCTGACATTACATCTTAAGTTTTGCATTTTATATTTGACATATTTTAGGTATGAGATGGATTTGGTATTTAAATATTTTATAATTTAACATTTATACTTAGTTTTGTTATAATGGCCATCATTCAGTGGCAGACATAGGTCCCCACATTTTCTAACCTTTCCACTATCTAATATGTGTATATATATCTCTTCTCATTTCGATGATCAATATACAACGAATATTGCTTATTCTCATTTCATCTATCAAAACACACCTTCCTGTTTCTCTTCCATTTACTTATCATCCGAGATTTTAAAGAAAGCTTGATAGTTTCTTCTTGATATATACATCCATCAAAAAGGATCCTCAATTCTCTCAATTATTATTATTATTATAACACGTTATCAGCACGAGGTGCTCAACCAAGAAGATCAATAAAGAAGAAGGTGTCATAACAATCAATGTAAGTTTTTCATAAATATATATAAATTGAATATATAAATACTATGATTATAAATAAGTGCAGGGTACCCCTTACTATGGAGAAATTATAATTTTTGGGACTACTAATAAATATAACAGTTGGGACTACTAACATGTCTAACATTTATTTATGCTCCTAATCTAACATTTATTTACGCTTCTAACTTTTATTATTCTGTCAACTAACGTTTATTTATTTATGCTCCTAACTTTTATTATTCTGTTAACTAACATTTATTTACGCTTCTAACTTTTACTTTTATGCCATCTAACATATATCTAATCTAACGATTACTAACATTTATTAAAAGGTTTATTTATAATGCTAAATTAATTCTAATATCTATTTTATTGTTTAGAAAAATGTCGAATCTATCAAACTTGAATTTATGGCTCTCGATATTTCGGGGAAAATTATATGTCTCGGTCAGCAAATGTCAAGAGACACCTAAAATCACTTGGTGTATCAGAAGCAATAAATGATAATAATCAATGTTCGGAAGAAGAAAGGGCTAAAGCTGATGTGTTTATCCATAAACACATTGATGAATTATTGCAGCATGAATACTTTAATTATGATGATCCATGTGAGTTATGGAAGGATCTAAAAAATAGATTTGATAATCAAAAGGAAGTTTTACTTCCTACTGCCAAATATGAATGGAACAATTTGAGGTTCCAAGATTTTAAAAAAGTAAATGATTACACATCTGCTTTATATAGTATATGCTCAAAACTAGAATTTTGTGGGCATATTGTTACCGAGGAGGAAAAGTTGGAGAAAACTTATTCCACTTTTCATGCTTCAAATATTAATTTGGCTCAACAATATCGTTTGTTGAAGTTTTATAAATACTCCGATCTCAATGCATATCTCCTCGTAGCAGAAAAGCATAATGAGCTGCTTATGAAAAACCATGAAACTCGTCCCACAGGATCGCTAGCAATACCAGAAGCAAATGTTGCTAATAATTTTGAAAAATGGGAACAAGGCCAAGTTCGTGGTCGAGGCCGTAGCCGCGGCCGTGGTCGTGGTTATTATAATAAAAACCATTTTAGTGGTCATAACAACTTGTTTAAGTCGACCAACAATTATTATAGAGGCCGTGGACGAGATCGTGGTCGTGGTCGTGGCCGTGGACGAAACGTACCACAAAGTAACAAGTTTAACCAGCAAAATAAGTTCACAAATGAAGCTGGAACATCTCAAACTAATAATAGTTCGTGTTATAGATATGGAAGTAATAACCACTGGGCGAAACTTTGTCGCACACCTTCACATCTATGTCAATTATATCAAGCATCTCTAAAAGAGAAAGAAGTGAACCATGTAGATAAAATTGATAATGTCAACACGGAACTACACCACTCGGATTTTTTCAATGACGGAGAAATTTAAATGTTTTTGAATAATAATAATTTCTTTTATAATTATGTTTAATTATGTTTGTAATATATTTCTTTCTTTTATGTAACATATTTTGTTTAAAATGTATAATATTATATGTGCTTATTATTATTATTTTTTCTTATAATTGAAGATTAAAATGAATTCCAATGGAGCACAAGACCGAACAAGTAATGGAGATTTATGTATAGCAGATAGTGGTGCTACACATACTATTCTTAAATATCGAAAATATTTTATGAATTGAAACCGACAAAGGGAAATATTGATACAATATCAGGTCCTACGGATTTGATTGAAGGTGTGGGAAAAGCAAATTTAGAATTACCTAACGGTACAAAGATTTTAATAGAGAATGCTCTATTTTCCCCAAAATCAACAAGGAACTTATTAAGTTTCAAAATATATATCAAAATGGATATGATACCCAGTCAATGACTGTTGGTAACAAGAAATATCTATATATTGTGAAGGAAAATCACATATTGGAAAAATTGCCAATGCTTCATTCCGGATTGCATTATACATATATAAATGTGCCTCAAGCACATATGGCAGTAAAAGAGAAATATTGTGATCCTGGTATGTTAAACATATGGCATGATAGATTAGGCCATCCCGGATCTACAATGATGAAAAGAATCATCGAAAATACACATGGACATCCATTAAAAAATCAAAGGATTCCCCAAGCAAATAAAATGCAACTGTGTACATCATGTTCTCTTGGAAAATTAATTACAAGGCCTTCGCCACTAAAAATCGAAAAGGAAACACCAATATTCCTTGAAAGAATTCAAGGTGATATATGTGGACCAATTCATCCACCGTGTGGACCGTTTAGATATTTTATGGTCCTAATAGACGCATCCAGCAGATGGTCTCATGTATGTTTATTATCAACTCGTAATGTAGCCTTTGCAAAATTTTTGACTCAAATTATTAAATTACGAGCACATTTTCCTGATTATACAATTAAAAGAGTAAGGCTTGATAATGCGGGAGAATTCACATCACATGCTTTTAATGATTATTGTATGTCTGTTGGAATTGTTGTGGAACACCCAGTTGCCCACGTACATACACAAAACGGTTTAGCGGAATCATTAATTAAACGTCTCCAGCTAATAGCTAGACCATTAATAATGAGAACAAAACTCCCTGTGTCTATTTGGGGTCATGCAATTTTGCATGCTGGATCATTAATTCGTATAAGGCCAAGTGCAAATCACAAGTACTCCCCCATACAACTTGTCTCTGGTCAAGAGCCAAATATTTCCCATCTTAGAGTTTTTGGATGTGCAGTATATGTTCCTATTGCACCACCACAACGCACCAAAATGGGACCTCAAAGAAGGTTGGGAATATATGTTGGATATGAAAGCGCTTCTATCATAAGATATCTAGAACCTTTAACAGGTGATGTTTTTACAGCACGTTTTGCTGATTGTCATTTTGATGAGACAGTTTTCCCTACATTAGGGGGAGAAAATAAAAGTAAAGAAAATGATGTTTCATGGTGTGTACCTTCATTGTTATATCTAGATCCTAGAACAAAACAATGTGAAACAGAGGTTCAAAAGATAGTACATCTACAAGAAATTGCAAATCAATTGCCTGATGCATTTACTGATACAAAAAGGGTAACAAAATCTTATATACCAGCTGTAAATGCTCCAGCTCGAGTTGAGATTCCCGACAAACAAAAGGATAATATGGCGAATGAATCACAGAAACGGTTGAAACGTGGTAGACCAGTCGGTTCAAAGAATAAACATCCTCGAAAAAGAAAATGTACTGAAAATAAAATTGACCATAAAGAAAATGATTCAAATATTGAAATATTTCCTCAGGAAAATGTAAATGATACTACTTTCCCTCAGGGGAAAGTAAACGACCAAGAATTATCAATCAATTATGGTCATACACATATAGTATGGAACCGAGATGAAATAGAAAATGATTATATATTTTCTTATTCTGTGGCCAGTGAGATTATGAATGAAGATGATGATTCTGAGCCAATATCTGTAGATAACTGTCGTGATAGATATGATTGGGATAAATGGAAAGACGCTATGCAAACTGAATTAAATTCACTTAACAAACGAAAGGTTTTTGGGCCTATTATACTTACACCTAAGGAAGTAAAGCCTGTAGGATATAAATGGGTTTTCGTAAGAAAAAGAAATGAGAAAAATGAAGTTACAAGGTATAAAGCCAGACTTGTAGCCCAAGGTTTTTCTCAAAGGCCGGGAATTGACTATGAGGAAACATATTCCCCAGTTATGGATGCAATCACTTTCAGATATTTAATCAGTTTCGCAGTTTCTAAAAAATTAGAAATGCGTCTTATGGATGTAGTTACAGCTTATTTATATGGATCACTTGATAATGATATTTATATGAAAATCCCAGAAGGGTTTAAAATCCCAGATGCATTAAAATCGAAGTCTAAAGAAATGTATTCAATCAAACTGCAACGATCATTATATGGATTGAAACACTCTGGGAGAATGTGGTATAATCGTTTGAGTGATTATTTGATAGGTAAAGGCTACACAAATAATCTTATATGTCCATGCGTCTTTATCAAAAGGACAACATCAGGATATGTGATAATAGCAGTATATGTTGATGATTTGAACATAATCGGTACACATAAGGAAATTCATGAAGCAGTTATTCTTTTAAAGAAAGAATTTGAAATGAAAGATCTTGGAAAAACCAGATATTGTCTTGGTTTACAGATTGAACATATGAACAACGGTATACTTATACATCAATCAAATTATACCGAAAGAATATTGAAACGTTTCAATATGGACAAGGCAAATTCATTAAGCTCACCAATGGTTGGTAGATCGCTTAACATTGAAAAAGATCCATTTCGTCCTTGTAAAGAAAATGAAGAAGTACTTGGTCCAGAAGTACCATACCTCAGTGCAATTGGAGCTCTTATGTATCTTACTAACTGTACAAGACCTGACATTTCTTTTGCAGTTAATTTGCTAGCAAGATTTAGTTCATCCCCTACCAAAAGACACTGGAATGGGATTAAACATATTTTTCGATACCTTCGAGGAACAGTTGATTTAGGCTTATTTTATTCTAACGAATCAAAAGAAAGTTTAGTTGGTTATGTAGATGCAGGTTATTTATCCGATCCTCACAAAGCAAGATCTCAAACCGGATATGTATTTATGAACGGAGGAACTGCAATCTCATGGCGTTCTCAAAAACAAACACTTGTTGCAACATCCTCAAATCATGCTGAAGTTATTGCACTACATGAAGCCTCTAGAGAATGTGTGTGGTTGAGATCCATGACACAACATATATTGACTTCTTGTGGACTAGAGAAAGATAACAATCCAACTCTAATCTATGAAGACAATGCAGCTTGTGTCTCACAGATGAAAGAAGGGTATATCAAAAGTGACAGAACGAAACATATACCCCCAAGATTTTTCTCATATACTCAAGAACTTATTAAAGATAGTCAGATTGAAATGAGATACGTTCAGTCTACCAATAATTCCGCAGATCTTTTCACAAAGGCGCTTCCTACAACAATCTTCAGAAAGCACATTTATAATATCGGGATGCGTCATGTACACAAATGATAATTTGAGGGGGAGCTATATACTGTACTCTTTTTCCCTTAGCTATGGTTTTTACCCCAATGGGTTTTTCCTAGCAAGGTTTTTAATGAGGCAGTATATCCACTCATATTACATTAGAGAAATGTTTAGACCATATGTCTGAGGGGGAGTGTTATAATGGCCATCATTCAGTGGCAGACATAGGTCCCCACATTTTCTAACCTTTCCACTATCTAATATGTGTATATATATCTCTTCTCATTTCGATGATCAATATACAACGAATATTGCTTATTCTCATTTCATCTATCAAAACACACCTTCCTGTTTCTCTTCCATTTACTTATCATTCGAGATTTTAAAGAAAGCTTGATAGTTTCTTCTTGATATATACATCCATCAAAAAGGATCCTCAATTCTCTCAATTATTATTATTATTATAACAAGTTTTTATTAGAACAAGCTATGAATAGCAATATCAGCTTAATGAAACACATATGTACAAGTCAAAGTTAAATTAAGGTTTCCTTTATTTACTTTAAAATATGTTTTTTTGTAAAATTATGAATATGTCATTTTTTAAGACGGGTAAAAGTTGGAATTTTATGATGATGTGACAACCATTGTGACGTGTTTATATGTCCAATACTCCAAAGTATTAGGTGCAAGAGTATTTTAGGTTTTATCATTATTGGCTATTTAATGGGTATTAGAAGTGAGCTTATTTAATTTACGAATCCTAGGCTTTACAGGTATTGAGTATTTATTAAGAGTGCACTTATTTAGTTATTACTTAATTAACTCGTGGATTCCTTCAAAGTTCGAGTTTATATTTTTATATAACCAAAGGATTCTTCATTTAAAATGTATATTTTTGTCACTCGAAAAACTTATACATCTATTTCCACATGTGCCAGAAATTCACTGTATTCCGGCAAATACATACTAGATCCGCCCCGGTGTTTTATTATATGTGGTGCCATATGTTGTGCTTGTTAAGTGATATCCCCGCCAAGTTTGTTGTATTATCTTTATATTATGTTTAAATTTGAATTACAATACTTAGTCAATTAGAGTTTGTTGTATTGCTTTTATTTCTCCTAATTTTCCTCTCATTCTCAGTATATGTATGTACTCAAAGGTTAATGGATTTCATCACTTTTCACAATCAATATCATCTATACCATACATTATTATGGTATCAGAGCAAGGCTCACAACCATCTTCACCAATTCCTTCTCGATCGTCATCTCCGACCCACACACAATCACCGATCAAAATGGGTGATAGCTCATCAATCTTGATTAACCCTTCAATGAAAGATCTCACTGTTATCACATTTCCTGCAACCCTAAAATTAACCCCATCAAACTTCTTGGCCTGGAAAACTCAAGTCACGGCTCTGTTACAAGGCCTTAACCTCTTTAAATTTGTAGATGGCTCCAACCCATCACCGCAACAAACCTCAAACCCTGACGGAAGCAAGACACCACATGCTGATTATTCACAGTGGTTTAGACAAGACAGATTGCTGTTTGGTGCTCTTGTTGGAAGCATATCTGAACAAATCATTCCCATGATTCAAGGTGCTGCTTCTTCTCGTGAAACATAGGACATCTTGGAGAAAACGTATGCGTCTCCTAGCCGTGGTCACATCAAACAATTGAAACATCGACTCAAACAAACCTCAAAGGTTCCTACTCAATCTATCTCTGAGTATATGCAGCAGATTAAAATTATCACCGACCAACTTGCGATTTTGGGAAAGAAAATGGATGACGAAGATATCATCGACACTATTCTTAATGGTCTTGATCAATCTCAGTACAAACCGATCATAGATGCTATTCATGCTCGAGATTCATTAATCTCTTTTAATGAACTACATGAAAAATTGATCAACCACGAACTTTCTTTTGCTCAGCAAACTCCGGTCACCGGACTTCATCAGCCAGCCGTCGTATTCCACATGCAGCAAACTAATCGCCACAACTCCAGTCACCGACCTTAGACACCAAAATCCCAGAATATCTCCACTAATCATTATCATCGGCAGCAACATCATGGCCAAGGTATATTGCCAACCCCTAATCCTCCTGCAAGTTTTCCTAACTCTAATGCAGGACCCAAACCTTTTCTTGGCAAGTGCCAATGGTGCTATCAAAGAGGACATTCTTTGACACATTGCCCGGCCTTCAAAAAGATACACCCGACAATTGTTCATCCACCATTTGATCGCAACCAACATACCAAACATGCTCAAGTAAATACCATGGGTCTCACTGCTGCTCCAGAACATGCAAATTGGATTTTTGATAGTGGCGTTTCACACCATGTCACCACCGACATCAACAATCTCTCCTTCCACGCACCGTATGATGGGATGGAAGAGCTTGTAATAGGTGACGGATCAGGTCTTAAAATCACTCATATTGGTTGTCTTTTACTTCATATTAAAAACACATCCATTCTTTTAAAAAATGTTCTCTGCGTTCCTTCTTTATCCAAAAACATAATTTCTATTTCCCGTCTTTGCCTTGATAATAACCTTCTTATGAATTTTTATTCTTCTGTTTTTGTTCTTAAGGATCGAGCCACCAAACTCAAACTCCTCCAAGAACGGCATCCAAGGGCATGTATGAGCTTCGCTCAAGACGTGCATCAACATCACCATCCTCACCTACTGTCTACATCATGCACAAAAATGATTCTACTATTTGGCATCATCGGCTTGGACATCCACATATTAAAGTTTTTCAATTTTTATCATCTCATGTTTCTTTTAATTCTAGTCATCATTCTCATTGTAATGCTTGCAATATTGATAAAAGTCATCAACTTCCTTTTGCAAGTTCATCTCTTACTTCTACCTCTCCACTTGATCTCATATTTTCTGATGTTGGTGTTCTCCTATTTCATCCTTTGATAACTACAAATACTACATAATATTTGTTGACCACCATACAACATTTAAACACAAATCTAACTCCCTTAGTGTGTTTATTAGATTTCAAAAACTAGTTGAAAATTTTTTCGATACCAAAATCAAACGTTTCTTCTCAGACAACGGGGGTGAATTCCTTAAACTTGCCTCTCATTTCGCATCTTGTGGTATCTCACATCTCACTAGTCCACCCCATACTCCACAACATAATGGTTATGCCGAGCGACGCCATCGCCATATCGTCGAAACCGGACTTTCTCTACTATCTCATGCCACACTTCCCCTCACTTTTTGGCCACTAGCTTTCACAACTGCCGTGTACCTCATAAATCGGCTCCCCACACCCACCTTAAATAACAACTCACCCTAATTCACCTTATTTCAAACTCCTCCCAACTATCACAAACTACGTTCCTTTGGTTGCTTATGTTATCCTTGGTTACGTCCCTACTCTCCTCATAAACTACACAAACGATCTACTCCTTGTATTTTGTCTGTTATTCTCCAACACAAAGTGCATATTATTTACTTGATCCCACCTCTTATAAAATCTATATTTCTAGACATGTTACTTTCATTGAAAATATATTTCCATTCTCCAAATTGACCAACTCTACTCCTATTGTATCATCACCAAACCTGGAAGTTTGGGTACCATTATCCATTTCTATCACTACGTCATCCACATCTTCCCCATCTGACACTAATTCCAATATTTCACCTCCCACATCTCCTTTTGGCCCACCTAACTCTCCTTTACCCAATACTCCTTCACCAACTTCCACTACTCCTATATCCTCTACTCCTTCACCAAATAACTCCACTGCTTCTTCTTCTTTACCTACTCATTCCCACCCAACGAATCCTATAATCTCACAAAAACCCACCACACGCACCAATCCCAAACCCAATCCAAAATATCATAACTCAGAATTTCAACTCTATAATCTTTCACTACATCATCCTACTGAACCTCCAACCATTACTCATGCACTCAAGCATCCTTCCTGGCGTCATGCCATGCAGCTAGAGTTTGATGCCCTCCGCAACAACCGTACTTGGACTTTAGTTCCTTCTACACATGCACCCAATCTTGTTGGATGTAAATGGGTATATCAAACAAAATATAACCTGGATAGTTCCGTAGACAGTTTAAAGGCACGACTTGTAGCCAAGGTTTCAACCAACGACCCGGAATCGATTACCTTGAAATCTTTAGTCCCGTTTTAAAACCAGCCACTCTCCGGTTAATTCTGTCTCTTGCTGTTTCTCAAAACTGGATTCTCCACCAACTTGACATCAACAACACTTTTTTACAAAGCACTCTAAACGAAGATGTTTATATGGCTCAACCTCCGGGTTTTGTCAATCCTGATTTTCCTTCTCATGTTTGCAAATTGAACAAGGCAATATATGGTTTAAAACAAGCCTCTCGGGCCTGGTACGATGAGTTAAAATCGTTTCTGTTATCTCATGGTTTTAAACCAACTATCTCCGACTCATCCTTATTTACTCTTACAATTGGTCATTCTCCTATTTATATCCTAGTCTATGTTGATGATATTATCATCACTGGACCATCCACTCCTCTTGTTACCCGCTTCATCACCCTTCTATCCACAAACTTTTCTCTCAAGGATCTTGGTTCTCTTTCTTATTTCCTTGGTGTTGAATGTATCCCACATTCACACGGTCTTCTCCTTTCTCAACAAAAATATATTTCTGATATTCTCAAAAAGGCAAAAATGAGTGATTGTAGACCTATCTTCACTCCTATTACCTGCTCAAAAACTCTTACACTTACTGGTGCCCCTGCTTACTCATCTCCTATAGAATATCGAGCAATAGTCGGAGCCCTACAGTATCTATCTCTAACCAGACCGGATGTTGCCTTTACGGTCAACAAACTATCTCAGTTTATGCATGCCCCCACTTTTCAGCATTGGTCAGCTCTTAAACGTTTGCTCCGCTATCTCCAAGGCACAATTTCGTAAGGACTTCTGCTACAAAAAGGATCGGCTCTACAGCTGCACGCATTTACTGACGCTGACTGGGCAGGTGACAAAAACACATATCGCATTACAACCGGGTATATAGTCTTCCTTGGTTCTAATGCTATAGCATGGAGCTTAAAACGACAAAGCACATTAGCTAGAAGTACTATGGAAGCTGAATTTAGAGCAGTGGCATCTGCCACAACTGAGGTCCAATGGCTTGCAAATCTGCTACATGAAATTGGCTATCATTTGTCTACGACACCAACCATTTACTGTGATAATTTAAGTGCCATAACCTATTCAGCTAACCCGGTATTCCATTCTCGAATGAAACATCTTGCTTTGGATTTCTATTTCGTTCGGTAAAAAGTGCAGAATGGTTCTCTACGGGTGACCCATATTTCAGGAGATGATCAATTGACAGATGTTCTTACTAAACCTTTACTGAGACCACGCTTCCAGTTGCCCATATCCAAGATTGGTCTTGCTTCCCGCTCGTCCATCTTGCGGGGGAATGTTAAGTGATATCCCCGCCAAGTTTGTTGTATTATCTTTATATTCTGTTTAAATTTGAATTACAATACTTAGTCAATTAGAGTTTGTTGTATTGCTTTTAATTCTCCTAATTTTCCTCTCATTCTCAGTATATGTACGTACTCAAAGGTTAATGGATTTCATCACTTTTCACAATCAATATCATCTATACCATACATTATTAGTGCTGAGGGGTAAAACCATAGCTTACATTTAATATATTAAAAACGATCATAGGTTCAACTGAACCTTACATGTATTTAGAATATTATTTTATTGATATATTCATTTCACTTGTAGAACTATTTGCAGGACTATGTGGATGGAATAAAATTACAATGCCGTTTGAAGATTTAGTTCATTTGATTCAATATTTGGAAATTGGAATGATATAAGCACGAATCAAAAGGCTAGAATAAAGGTGGGCTTATGGGCTGACATAATTAATCACGTGGGCTAACAAGTAGATGAAGCCCAATTGGTTACACAATAAATTTTTAAGGGATTGCTTACAAGATTTTTTGGAGGTACACACGTTGACGGCAACAAATTCGAAAGGAAACGGCAGTTTCTTTCTATTATGATTGGTTAAATCTCGCTTGATCATCCCCACAGCTAAAGTTAGTGATACCGTCGTATTTAACTTGGTTTTTATCCATTATAGACTTAAATTGTGATCGTTTGATCATCCCTTATTGTGTACTTGTTTGTTATTTCATTGAAACAGTTTCGTCAATTAGTCCAATTAATTATCCCTCAAATTATTAGTCCTTACATTATTAATCATCGATTATTGATTAGTGTATTACCATAATTGATGTTATTAATGACATAACCAAGTTTTACTTTAGCTAGTTTCGCTATCTAATTCATATAACTCGTTATTTAGTTGGAATCATGTTTTAATAAGAATAATAAACGAATCATGTCTATATGATTTGTAATCTGATAGGACCTAGGGACGCAATTCCTTCGCATACCTAACACCCTGGTGTGATCATCTTTTAGTTTTGTCTTTTAAGCATTTCTTTAGTTTAATTAATCTCATCACATCCATTTACAGAGGAGACAATAGTTCAATATTAGGTTAGTAACCTAGTTAACAGGGTTGAAACTTTAAAAATAACTTATGATTTGGATTTAATATCTTACAACTAAACAAAACAACAATTTCACAAATCTCTTCAATCTAGGTTAGATGTTTATCTTTTAAAATATGGTATAAAAGTACCGTATGAACCTTTTTTTGCGCCAAAGATCTTACCATTTCCGAAGGTTGTATGTCTTTTTTCAGCCGACTCAAGTCATACACAAACAATTCAAAGAACCAAGTAACAACAAAGATAAACAAATTGTCTACTGCTCAATAGTGTGTGGTCTCGTCTATCAGTCTTTCTAGCTAGTTTAGCCACTCTCAAACATTAGTATTTAAAAATACATGTTTTAAAAAGTTAACATACGTTGGTAAGTTCACGGGTTTATTAAATCCAAATAATTTATCGCGTAAGTTAAGTACAATAGTTGTGTATGAATTAGTACATAAGCTGTCAAAGATACCAACATAAGTTCATGACTAAACCTAACAACGTACACGCCCCCCAAGAACAAACACAAGCTCAAGTCATCCGGATTATATTCACCCAAGGACCTATCATAGCCAAGTCAATCTTAACTAGCGTACCGAGAATGAGGGTGGCGGTGTCAATCTATTAATACTAACAATACCTCTCCATGACTCTCAAACTGGAGTTAAATAGTCATAAAATAGAACATTGGAACTTAAGGATAAGAACACATCTCATGAAGGACATTTAGACTCAATTTTATGACTCAAACCACACACATTAGTCCAAAATAAATAAAAATCATGACACGGTCTAAAAACAATTGAGTATGATTTTCTCCTAAGTAAACATATAATAAAAGGGGTCGTGAAACTCACTTTAGATAGAAGTACGATATGTAAATCCGAAAAGACCAAAAGTCACAGAATAACAAAAATCATAAAAAAAGTCAGGTTACTAAAGCATCAAAATAATCCAATTGGTTGTAGTTCATGTAGTCAAGTCGTTATTGTTCAACCATGAACTTAATTATCAAAGTACGTAGTTCATTGCATGTTCAAGTTCAATGTCTCGTCTTTAGTGTTCATAATGTAAATTTGTTATGTTTGTTGTTCAATTTGTATTCTTGCGAAAGTCCATGTTCGTTAATGTTCACGTCTTAACAATATGTTCAATGATCAAATCTATTCAAGTTCCTTGGCATTAGATGTCTCATGTTCGATTGTTGTTCATGTTTATTAACTTTTTATTGTTTATTATATATTAGCCTTGAAGTTTAGATTTTTGATGTAATATTTCAGCTTGTAGAGCTATGCGCACACTGATCTTACGTAGGCTGCTTGGAGGTCGAAACGATAACGGAATGATGCAAATTCGGTGTCGTTGGAAAGCTAAGTCCTAAACCTAATCCCATGAAGAATAATCAATTAAAATGAATTATGTATGTGAAAGTTATGACCTTGTGAACAACAGACTAACATTCTACCCTAAATTTTCAGATTAGACCTTTGATTTGTTTTAATTGTTTGGAGGTCCAAATGTTGTCAGATTAGACTAAATTTTCAGAGAGACAACTTGGGTTGTATAGAGCATTCCTTAAGCTTACATTTAGACGTCAAATTAGACTTATTTTACTTGTTTTGATCGAGTTATAGCCCTGTAGAAGTTAACCCATGTTTTTAGTATAAGCTTTCTATCCAAATCACTACATGTGTCTAGTTTATCCAAAATCGAGGATTTTGACCATGATTGACGCAAGACTTATTTCCATACATCATTTAGGTTCATCTTGGCCCGTTTACTAAATTAAATCAATAATTAACTTTAAAATCAGTACTATTACGTTAAAAGATATCTATGTTGTCGGTTCGCATTCTAGTTCGTTTTTAAGATCGAGATTCAATCTTTATTGCATCTTTTGTGTATGATTATTCGTTAATGTCATTTGTTATATTTATCAAAAGTTCCCAAACAAACAAACAAACAAACCCAGTATATCCCACATATCAAAAGTTCCCAAGATTGGACATAAAAACACATATTATAACGATACAAAATACAATAAAGGAAAGAGACACAATCTAGACTATGGTTTCCCGAGGTTTGTTGATTCGAACACTGTGTTGTATAATCCTTCACAATCAACCCCAAAATACACAAAAAAAAACCATCAATATTAGATATTATGATTACAAGAATAAATGATGAAATAACTCAAGACCATGACTTTTTGTTGACAAATCTAGATGATCGATGATGATGATGACGACGATGATGTTGGGAGAATGGCGGCTAGGATTTGCTACTCGAGAGAATTTGAGAGCGTTTGGAAAAGTGGAATGAAAAAAAAAAAGAGACCTCCCCTTGTGGAGTTTTTGGGTCGTGAAGGACAAGGGGCAAGGGCCCCGAGTCCTTGGCCCATCGCGTATAATTAGACTCGGTATCGTTCCGTGTTTCGCTCAAATTTCCATTTTTATGTGCGTTTTTACAAGTTTTTTGAGCTATTACACGTCATTAAAGTCTTAGGTTTTTAATTTTTTGTTAAACATGTGATTATTACTGGATTTTAGATATGCGAGGCTATGCCTAATAATACATTTCGTTCAGCATTTAAGTTGTTGAAGTATTTTGGGAAATACTTTGATGATGTTCCTTGAGAAGCGTCGTTAGTTTATTTGTAATTATTGTTTTTTGAAGATACGGATACGATGGAGTAATCTTGTGTATAAAACAATAATAACCGGCAACACGAACACGTTAGGTTGAGCGGTGTGACAGGTCGGAATGGATCAGGTCAGAATGTACCGTTTTAAAACATGATCATTTAGTTCAGGTCGGAACAGGTTCGAGTCAATATAGGTTTTGGTTGGAAAATGTTGTTAACCACTAAGTAGCTCTCTTATGTTCATCAGTGGCTCTGTCCAGTAAGCCATTGGGATACATATTAAGGTGACCAAGTGTGCAGACTTAACCGTTTAAGCAACAAGACAATTAACAATTGAAATCGATAAGTTGTTTTTACATGAAAACCGTTGTGTTTCGAGAAAATGTTTGTAGATGAACATGATATTATGGCGTTGATTTGATGTTTTCATTAAGAAGATGATGTTTTTAACTATTGTGCTCGTTCCAACCCGTTGGTATTTTCTCCTTTTTTTCCTCTAGTATATAAGATTACAAAAGAGTTGTTAGATCCGAACATGATTCTTTATTTTACTTAAAATCCTTAAAAACTCATTGTAACTTGACCCAGAGCCTATTGTTCCGTCAACCTCGAAGCGATAAGTGTAGAAATTTGCGGGTCTTGAACAAGAAATCAAACATAATAAGAACACGAAAACTAATCAAATAAGCAAACCTAACATTTGACGAATTCTGGAACTTGAATATAATCTTCAAATAACCAAACCTGGATCGATCTCTGAATTGTGAAACACCATCAGATAAACCTAT